>JARHVA010002759.1:1405000-1517500 GCA_037957365.1 Torreya grandis | reverse complement strand
TTTATGGACCTCACTTTCCTAGAGATTTACCTCATAGGAGTATAGTAGCTATGAGGTAGAGAGTGGTTGATTCTAAGTAGACAGTGGATAACATTAGATGAAAACATAGGATATATGATGCATAGATGATCACTAAGATGAGCATCAGGCCACAGTGATAGAGGTGGCATGTAATATTAGTAGGATGCCAATATTAGTTCTATTTGATCCTGGTGTTTTAGATTATTTTATTTCACCATTAGTTTTAGAATATTGTATATTTGTGTCTTATAGGTAGTTAGACCCTTGGATGATATAAATGGATATTACGGTTATGAATCACATTTCTTATTTGATCCAAAGTTGTGTAGTAAACCTTAGGGTGTTCCCCACTACCCTATATTTACATATTTTACCCTTGGGATCATATGATATGGTGTTAGACATGGATTAATGTAAGTCTCATATATCTCTTATTAATTATTATGTCAAGACCATCTAGTGTCATGATGACTTGGGTATATAGATGGTTATTATTATCACTCAAAAGTGTACCCTTACAAGAATGTGTGCTTGTTCTCATTCTTATTGACACAATGAAAATGCTCCATGCTTTGGGTGACCTTATATTGGAAATAATATCTATATGAAGGGTTGGTTACCTTTTGGTACACTCACCTACTTCTCTCTTAAATCTCTAATTTGGTGATTTCTTGACAAGGAAAAGGGTAAAAGAAGCAAAACACAATCTAAAATTAAACATGAAAACTAAAAAGTTTAGGGTGATACACCAATGTAAAATTCAATTATACCTATACTTGACACACTTGTAAATATTAATAACTTGCACACATTCACTTCATCTCTAAACAATGGCTCTTACATCAGTATTTCATATAAAGGTCTTGACAAACACTCACACTAGCTTGGAAGGAATGATCATGGGTTGAATTCACTTCTAGATTAGGTATAAATTAGACTTATACACTTGATATTACTTTCAATATTTTTCATTTACTTCATAAAGGTGAAATATTTAGACATAAACATAGAAAAACTAGTCATTCACTAAGTTACATCAATAAATATGAGACACACACTTCATAACAGCCTAAAAATAGAAGGAAAATCAACTTATTTTTGCTTCAAAGGTGATGTAGTACAAAATTTTGGTAGAGTTTATGTATATCTAAGAGCATAATCTAGTCATCTTATCTGAAAAATTAACATACATATAGAAATAGAAGAAAAGAGAGGGGAGATAAATCAGCCCTAAAATAGAGATGAGACATCATCGTAATCCTCATTCACTCTTCCTTCAACTCAACTCCAACTCAAACTTCAAATAAAAAACCAAAATTAAAAATCCCTACATATTACATCTTGAGTTTCAACCTTATTTTTTTGGATTATGGTGTAGTAGAGAGAGAGAATCTTGTTAGAATGTTTTGAAAAGTTCAAAGATCTCATGCATGCATTGATGATCTTTAATATTTAAGAGATATTGATCATATTTAGCTAACTCCTTTTTATCTTCACTTAAAAATATCCTTTATAATATTCATCCATCTATTAACTGACTTCAGTTACCTTACTTGCATCTTGGAGTTTGACTCCAGTTATCTTACTTACATCTTGGAGTTTGACTTTATCAATCTTCCTTATATCTTGCATGCATGTTTATTTCTCTTAACTTACTAAAATTTATATAAGTTTGTATATTATTAGAGATATATATATATTTTTTTTTAATTAGACTCTTCTATGAAATTAGGGATGATTTACATGATCAATTCTTTAACTGAACTCCTCTATTTTTACATCTTTCTAGGGATGATTAGCTCCAAGGGGGACATAGTAGGAGATATATTTCATGTTTATGTTATTGAAATATATTTTAAACTTTAAGTCCATTTTTAAAACAAACATTTAACCCTTTCTTTATCTTCATATAGCAAATAGAACATGTGTTTGACTAGGCAAGGTTGTTGAATGCACAATGCATTGATTTAGCTTATGGATTGTCTTCTACCTAAAAGGTGTCATAGAATTGGGAGAGATTTAATGTTTAATTTTTTGAATTGTTCATTAAATATCCCTAATAATAGTGAATTTTATTTTTAATAATCACATCTCTCCATACTGATCCCTCTTGGATATGCCTATCTTCTCTAACTTGACAAACTTCTTGAATGCACTATAAGAACCTAGAACTTGATAAATTTATATTATTTTAATATATATATTGAGTCTAAATAGGATTTTAAAATCATAACCATGGTGTTAAAAACTATTAAATAAATTTTTATCTCAAATCTCCATATACAACTTCAAAAAATGTTCTTTTGTGCTTTTTTGGCCTCAAGAAACCATGATTTAGATTCGGTGGTCTTGAATGAGTTATGAGCCTCACCAAACCCTCCTCATATACTTATTTTATAGGTATCAATTTTTTATAACCTGTAAAAATTTTAAAATATTTAAAAATCTTCACCAATCTCTCAAACAAAAATTAACAAAAAAGTGCATGTTTGTTGCTCGTAGGGTGACCTAGAGATATTTTTCTTTGATCTAAACCTATTTTGAATTGTTTTTAATTGTATAATTATGTAATAAAACCTTTAAATTAATTATACACACTTTCAAATAATTTTTCCCCTTTTAAAGATCTAAAACACTCAGTTTTAACTCCATTTATGAGTAAATTAGTGAAAAACCATGAATTCCTTCATGGTGCATACATGTGTTTTGACATTTTATATCTTATAATTTATATTAAATACATAAAAATAATTTTAAATATTAAATTACATGAAAACATACCTCCATGTAAAATTTCAAGATATTTCATTTATTAAAACTCAAAATGTGTACTTTTTAGTGCTTCTTAGCTTACACAATCTCATTTCTAAATGCTTATAGGTCTAAGTTTTTAAATTTTATTGAGTTTTGTGAGGAATAAAAACATAATTAATTATTAATTGTGACATTTAATATCCTCTTTAATCATTACAACCATTTTATACACTCGAAAAATCACTTGAACCTCTCAAAAAATATCTTTTCTAATTGTCTCTCTTACATGTTTGAAACCCTGAAACCTATACCTTTACCTTTATCCATTATTTACCTTAAAATTTTGATTTATTAATGTGTATTAAGTTTATTTATTCCCCATAATATCTCACATAACTTTTAATTTGTAACAAATAACTCAAAAATGCAATTACTTCTCTTAAAACTGAGTTATTGGGGTTTACAAAGGGTTTTAGAGCACCCTTCCTTCTTAATGATTATTCATAAATTTATGAAATATAATATAAAAATAATTAAATTAATCCTGATTTAATATATTCCTATGTGTTATCATAATAACATTCAAACCAATTCTTCTTCTATTTTATGAAATGAACATTTGAAAATTGCTTTTACCAGCTTTCAACTAGCTAGTTAGAGGAATAAAAGAACTTATGCCAAAAATTGAACCTGTGAGATGTTCCTAACCATTATTTTGGTTTTATTAAGTATGTATATGTTTTTTATAACCTATTTAGTCTTCAATATATTAATTAAGTCTTTTTTTAAACCCTGTACATAAGCAACTTTGATCAATGGTGGCAAAATTTGTCAACATTATTGACGACCCTACTAGAATGTTTGCCTGGTAAACACTCAAGAATAGTAGCCTTAACCATTGGGATAAAGAGTTATTAAAACATCACAAAATATTAAATTAAAATTTCCCTCAATAAATGATGACACTTATGCATAATCACTTAGGTAATTGAAAACTATACAACTACCAACTAAAAAATGTGCAAGATAACACTTAGTAGAAAGTGAAAACTAAAACTTTTATGTAAAAATAAAGACCTCTATTAAAAAACAATACTTAATATGAAACCCATTTACTATTATTTAGAGCTCTTGATCATCCATCTTAACTAATTGGATAATATTTTGATCCTTGCAATTTAAGGTCATATAAGGACCACTCCAAAGTGAGTCAAGATTTATGTGTATTCTGAGTTTGGCCCTATCCTCATCCCATTTTAGAACCAAATCACCTTCATTTAATCTCCTTTAATATGATATTTGATCAAAAAAAAAATTTCATTATGTTTGATGCATCTCTGTAGCTAACATGAACTAATTTTTGAGTTCCTTTAACTTCATAATTTTAGCATATCTCACTTCCATAGGCTCATTATCCAACAATTTCAATTTATGCATTAGCTCCAAAATAAGGATCTCAAGTGATATTAGAAATATATACTCTCTCCCATATACTATATTATAGGGTGAATTATAAATTTACCTCTTTAAGGTGATCATATCATCCCATAAAACTAATTTTAACTTCAAATTCCAAGTCCTTTGATTGTCTTAAATGGTTCTCTTATTGATATTCAACAAGTTGTTTTTAGTAAACTTAGCAAGGCCATTGTCTTGTGGATAATAATTGAATGAAGTGATGATATACACACCATTTTGGATAGACCACTAGTTTATTTTACCCTTAAAAATTCCATAAAATTGTATAAAATTATAATGAAAGGAACACCAAACCTTGTAAACAAACCTTTATATAAGTCCAAGACACTAGATTCATTTGCTTCCTTCAAAGCCACTACTTTTGTCCATCTAGTAAAGTAATATATGTCTATAATAATCCACTTATGTCCCAAGATACAAGGTGAATTCATGAGACCAATGAATTCTAAGCCCCATTGGATAAAGGGTTGACTTACTAAAATAGGTTGAAGAGGTAAGACAACAAGCTTTGCCTTTCTTTCAAATAATGCATACTTATTGCACTTCCTTACCGAAGCATGAGAATATCTAAATATGTTTTGAAAATAGTATCCACACCTCATAATTTTGAGGGCTATTTTCCTCGATGAAAATTGGCCTCAACCTTGTCCATCATGAAATGATTCAAGTAGTCTTTCAACTTGAATTGGATCTATGCATACCAACAATATACTATTAACATCATTTTTGAACAATAAACCATTAACAAACATAAAAAGAATATATTACAGCCTAAAGTAACTTCTTTTTAAACCACTTAAGTTTGGAGGAAATATAACACTTTGAATGTACCTTACCATATCTTGAAATTAGATTTTTTAAGGTGTATTATTGATTGTAATATCTTAATCATTCAAGACCAAAACTACCTCTTTACTTTCTTGTAAGTCTTAATCTAAATGCTCACACAACCCTTTGCCTCTAATCATCTTGGTTACTTTTATTTTGACATCATATTCTATGACCCTTATTATCCATCCTGCTCTCTTTTCACTTATGTCTTTATTCAATAAGACCTATTTGATGCTAAGATGATGACCATCACATGGATCTTGTTGTTAGATAGTAGGATCCTAAAAATTTTGAGACATCTGATTATGGAAAACACATATTTATCAATAAATGTGTACCTTATTTCATACTATTGCATGCCTTAGCTAAAAAATTCTATTATTTCCTTCAAAACTTTTTGATTTTGTTGTGTTAATATTCCTAAAATTGTATCAACATTAGCATATGCATACAACACAAAACCTTAAAAAAAATAGGATTGATAAGAGTGGGAACACTAGCAGTGGCTTTCTTTATTTCTTAAAAACTTTTCACGCCTTCTTTATTCCAAGTAAAATTTTTATTTTTATTTATCATAGCTATAAGAGGCCTTGAAAAACTTTCAAAATCAAATATATACCTTCTTATAAATTTAATTTTGCCAAGGAAACTTTGCAATGTTTTCTTATGTTTAGGTAAGGACAATGAAAGAATAGAGTATATTTTTTTATGGATCATTACTCAAACCATGATTTAAAAAAATATGATCAAGGATTTTACCTCCATACAATAAAAACACACATTTATTTGGGTTAAGTGACACCCCATATTGCCTACATATTAAAAATATCTTTCTAAGATGAAGCATGTGATCACTTCCATTCTTTGAAAAAACTATAAGATCATCCAAATATACAAAAACAAACCTATTGATCAAGACTTTAATTCTATATCTATTGTCTTTAAAATGTTGATCCTACATTGGATAACCCAAATGGAATTTTTTGATATGTAAAGATGCCCCACTTGGTGGTGAATGTTGTTTTAAATTGATCCTCTTCTTTCAAAAATATTTGGTTATACTTATATACACATAATATTTTAAATATTTTATTAATTATTAATTCTTTCTATATTTTTAGAAACCTATCAAGTCTCAATATCTCTAAGTGTATGGCCTAAGGGGTGCATTGAGAAAGGAGTGGGTAGACCATTGGTGCTTCATAAGATTATTATCTCTTATCACCACTTATTATTAATCTAACCAACTCTTACAACATTCCCCTAAGATATTACTCATCTTTTTCACACTCCTCCAGTATTTTACCATCTTATATACCCCTTTTCCTAACCTAAAACTCATTTTAATAATTTACATGACTAGGTCAACTAGGTCAACCTTTTACTCTTTTTGGTGAAACTCATTTAGGGTCTAGGTTGGTTATTAGCTGACCTAGCCCATGACCTAGTGAGTTTTTATCAATAATGATATTAAGTCAACTAAGTTAACCCTATCGGCTAATAATTTTAGAAGGGTTTAAGGTTAGATCTATCTATATAAACACATCCATCTTACCATTATTAGAGAGGAAAGACAAGAGTTATTATTCATTTGCACTTTTTTACAATTTGCTCTTCTACCATTCTACTTGAGTATTCTTAGCATACTGTTTATACTTGGATAAGAATATAGTTTTATGGAGAAGTCTTGGATGCTTTGGAATTTTTTAGTTATCCTTACAAACCATAATAACCTCTTTTAAATCACCTTTATCTAAGGGAAAGATTTAGTCTTTAAGAGTTCATCTTCCAGGTAAGTATCTCTAACTTTGTTCCTCTCTTTAGTAGATATAAGTAGCATAAGTAATGGCCTTTGAATAATATTACTCTTCTTCTCCATTGCATTAGGTTCTTACCTATACATGTTTAATTTTATTTGTTTACTAACCACCACTTTATGCCACAAGCTTTAGTGAGCACTTGATTATATTTCTTTGTTTTACTTGTTATTAGTATAGTGAATATGAAAACATAGGACCTAATTAGGGTTATCACATATTTTTTATTGATTTAAGGCTTTGAAAACCTCCCCAGTGATATTATTTTTTATAAGATATCCCTTAACTGGGTCTAACAAATTTATATTGGTCATGTTCTTGATTATCTAATGTATCCCCAATCGAAAGTGTAAATAAGATCTATCTTCTCCAATATATGATTGATTTGTAGATATAATGTATTTATGATTGCATAAAATACTCAATATAATCATAAATAAATGAAAACCTTTTTAAACCAACCACTAACTGTAGTATTTATTCCATTGATGACAAGGGCTAATGATCTTTGAGTGAGGCCTTGTTCAAGTCATATAATTCCACACACAATTTGATTTATCCATTCTTATTCCTCATAATAAAAATATTAGCCACCAAATTTGAATTATTAATAAAAAAAATATTATATTTGATTCAATCAACTTGTGAATCTCTATTCTCATCAAAGGTTATAACTTTGGGTTGATTGGCCTTTATCTTTGTCTCACTGATTTTGTATCTTCCACTAGTTTAATGTTATGTTGATCCAATATAGGATAAAAACCTTTTAAATCACTATACTCCCATGTAAAAACATCGTAAAAATCTCTACATAAATCAATAAAATATTCTTTTTGAGCTTGAGATCATACTTTACCAAGTTTGAGGGCTTTCCCATGGGCTATATCAATGCTTTTTCTTTGGTAGACAAAGAATATTCCTCCTTTATTACCAATAATACCTACTAAAAAAAATTTAAAGTGTGACAAGAACCTTGGGTAACTTGTTAGACTTGTGTTGAACTGTTTGATCACCATACTACTATAAAATTTTTAATTAGTTTCTAAAAGAGACTTCAGCCTCTTATAAGAAACAAACAACTTGATCATCATCTTCAAAGACTTTCCTATTCACATTATTATTAATATTATAGGTCTTATCATAATATTGATGTATGGTTAAGTTTTATCCTTATTTACATCATATATAATGTCAAACTGGGCTCCAATTGTTGGTAACCTATATGCATGCTTATCGCTCTCTCTAGGCACTCTTTGTATGTTAAATACATCAAAATCATCTATAATATCACATACCCTATATTTTTATGATTTTAAAAATATATTTTTACATAAATTAAACCTTATTATTTGATGTACCACAATCTCAGTATCTCTAAATGCATGTAAGAGGTTAGTTCCCATGTTTCTAGCCCATTTTAAACCATGAACTAAGGCCTCATATTATACCACATTTTTAGAGAATTTAAATTGAAATTTTAAAAAAACATAGTACCTTTAATTTGAGGTTTAAATTAGTATCATACCATCCCCTTTACCATTTTAATTCTATGATCCATCAAAATAGAGTTACCATTAACCATTATTTATATCACCTTCTTTGTATAGAGTTGGAATTTATGCACAATTTTGATGTAAATGATAAAATTCAAGTCCTTCCTCTGTCATATTGTAGGTATAATTATCATGAATATTAGTATCCCATTAATAAATAAATAAATTAGGTATGCCATTAATATATTATTTTAATTTAGTTTCACTAATTTTCTCTACTTCATCTGAGATGACACAATTAGTAGTAATAATACTAGGCATGTATGGTTCTAGATGAAAATAAGTAATAGGCTATGAATGAATTGTAACTTTTATTCCATACCTTTTTATAAACATGAGGTATGTTTAATTAGATAAAATATTCCCACCTATCTTTGAAGTGAAGTTACGTGATAAGCACATAGCAAAGTATGGAGGAAGATCCACCACTACCACATATTGCTAAATGGTCACATTTGGGCATGCATAAAGTGTTAATTTCATGTTATTTATTATACCAATTGTCTTAGTTATAGATCCATCAGGTTTTATAACACCCTTAGTTTTTGAATCATACACCAAACCCAACTTATCTGTAATTTGTTTTGGCATTACTATGTTACTTGGTCCAATGTCAACCATGCAATTATAAACTAGTGTGTTGTCAAAAATCAAGTAAATATAGAAATAACGTGCCTTACTTGGTTTTGAATCATTTTTAATGAACTTTATATAAATATTTTACTTTTTGTTTCTCTTATTGATATAAATTTGTTAGAACCACACTTTTCTTCTCTGTTAGTTTTGTATACAAGCTAAGGTCTGAAGAGTATCATTTAATCTTAGGATGGATAACGAATCCCACATGGTCATGATAATTTTAGATTTATTCATATGATATATTATTTTGAAATAGGATCCTCCAATATTTGGTTTCACCTTTGGAGAAATAGGATGCTCTTGTACTTGGGGCACTTGGTGAAGCTTGTTTGCTTCAACATGTTGATTTTTTTGAGTTAAAGGAACAATAATCTAATCTTTATTACTTTTAAAAACCATATTAGGAACATTTTAAGCATGACATACCTCTTGTATCTCATCTATATCCCTTTTCTTGGCTTTTGTAATGGCATAAAAAATGATCCTTGATTTACTTGGCTCACCAATCTAATTTATTATGACATGATCATCAACTTGCCAATTAACCAAGGTTGCATCTAGTTACACTTATCTATGATTCAATTCCCCTTTTTGTATCATAGTTTCATTATGTTGGAATTTTTGAATAAAAACTTACTCTTGTGTCATTTGAAGAATTGGCATATTTTATACTACTAGATCTTGATTTTACACATCATTGGTGTTAAAAGGCTACTAACTTAAATCTTGAATAAAATTATTTTTTAATGATACAAGGACCTTAGTTATGGAAAGAACATTGGGATCAATTTTATCATGTGTTTTGGTTGGTGTAATGACTCCTTGAGCTTGGTATGGAGGTATATTATCTTTAAAGCCTTGGTAGGGATGTCGTTGCTCTCTATATGGCTGATATATAGGCCAATTAGGTGATTAATATGGCTTATTGGATTGATATTATTTCCTCTTCAACTAAATTATCTCATTACCAAAATATTG
This sequence comes from Torreya grandis, assembly GCA_037957365.1. NCBI lineage: Eukaryota > Viridiplantae > Streptophyta > Pinopsida > Cupressales > Taxaceae > Torreya > Torreya grandis. Next base: position 1,507,428 of record JARHVA010002759.1, on the reverse strand, counting down.
TAGCATACCTTTTATTTTACCAAGCTCACTAGATTGACTATGAAGAGCTTGAACTTGACTTTAAGGGGATGAAATTGGGCCTAGTAATGGTGTTTGAGGAGGTAGAATAGGTTATAATTCTAGAAAAAATGGCATTAAAATCCTAGGCACAAGTTTACCAGCTTGAATTAGACTATTTTTAGTTATAATGGTAACTTCATAGGCATCTAGGCGTGTCTTACCACCCATGGACTAAATCATAACTGAAATACCTAAATTCAAGGCCCTCAAGAAGTATAGAAAAGCTTATTTAGGAGATGGAATTATCATGGGAGTTATTCTATTCCATGTTTTATAAAATATAAGATTGAAATCAATCATAAATTCATGTGGTTCTCTCTTGATGTTAATAAACTACTCAACAAGGGATAAATAGTCTGATTTATCTTCAAATTATCAATAGAATACTGCACCTAAATTATCCCAACTGGCAATAGAGTTTAAGGGAATGTTCCTATACCATTATAATGCCTTTACCTTAAAACATGCATCAAATAAATGGATGGAAACATTCTCTTGGGAAACATGATGGAATTAACATAATTTGGCCACATCTTTGATATGTTCTATGGGTGTAGTTTTATCTTCGCCTGTAAAATAGGTTAGGATTTTAAGGGTTGAGGTTAGAATATCATCATATTGGGCCAAATTGAGAGGGTTTCCATCATTGAAAGGAAAAAATACCTAGTTATTTTAGATAATCATGTTGATTATGGATTTGAATTTGAATTAGTTTGCACAATAGACTAATTTGGTGATTGAAATAACCTTTTAGGATATGGGCATATTATTGAAAACCCTTTTCTTCTATTTGAATGCTCAGATAATTAAACAAACTCAAATGGTATACCTCTACCTAAAAATCCTTTAGTGAATTTAGGCATGAAATCGGTGCTTCTTTATATTAAAAATATCTTTTTCAGCTTCAATATGTATCCGATTGAGCATGCCAAAAACTATTATCACTCAGAAGTGCACCATTGCAAGAATATGTGCTTATTCTCTCTCTTGTTGAAACAATAAAAACTCTCAAAGGTGTTTTTAAACTTATATTGAATATAATATCTATATTAATGGATTTTTCCCTTTGGTATGCTCACATACTTCTCTCTAAACTCTCTAATTTGATGATTTATTGACTAGGAAAAGGATAAAAGGAGTAATGCACAAGCTGAAATTGAACATAAAAACTAAAAATTTGGGGTGATGCATCAATGTCAAAGTCAATTATTATTATTATTGAAACACTTGAGATGCTTAATAATTTACACACATTCACTTCATCTTCATACAATGACTCTCATATTAGTATTTCATACAAAGGTCTTGACAAACACTCACACTAACCTTGAAGGAATGAAGTTGAATTCACTTCTAGATTAGGTAGAAATCAGACTTAGATACTTGATATGACCTAAATTAATTCTCATTTTATGCATAAAAGTGAAATATTTAGACATAAACATTAAAAAAATAAATCATTTACTAAGTTACATCAATGAATATGAGACACACACTTCATGAACAACCTAAAAATATAGAAAAATTAGCTTCTTATTATTCAAATGTGATGTAGTACATAATTTTTTTAGAGTTTACGTATAGATAAAATCATAATCTGCTCATATTATGTAAAAAATGAAAATAAATATATAAATGGAAGAAAAGAGAGAGGAGATAAAGCAACCCTAAACTAGGGATGAGTCATCATCCTAGTCCTAGCTCACTTTTACTTCAACTCAACTCCAACTCAACCTTCAACTCAAACACCAAAATTTAAAATCCATATGTAGTAAATATTGAGATTAAACCTTATTTTCTTTGATTGTGGCTTAGTAGAGAGAGAGAAGCTTGTTTTAATGTTTTCAAAATTTAAAGGCTCTCATGCATGCATTGATGGTCTTCAATCTTAAAGAGATATTGATCATCTTTAGTTAACTCATTTTGATCTTCACTTAAAAATATCCTTGAGAATATTAATATATATATTGATTTAAATAATTTAAATTAATTTAATCTTGTATTTTTACTTCATCTATCTTACTTTCATCTTGGATTTTGACTTCAGCTATCTTCCTTATATCTTCCATACATGTTTCTTTCTCTTGACTTGCTCAAATTACTCCAATGGGACATAGTAGGAGAGCGATTACATGTTTTAATGTTAAGGAGTCTCTTCCATGAAAATATTTTTAATTTAATTAATTAAATTTTTAACTGAAATCTTCCATTCTTGCATGTCCATCTTTCTACAATTGATTCAAGGCTTCTTGAATCATCTTGAAGTTTGACTTGATTTTTTCTAAAATTAGATCCAAGGGGTGAATAGTAGGAGAGATATTGCATGATTATGTTGTTTAAATATTATTTAAACCTTTATTCCATTTTTAAAACAAACACTTAACCCTTTCTTGATCTCCTAATGGCAAAGAGAACATGTGTTTGAAAAGGCAAGGTTGTTGAATGCATAATGTATTGATTTAGCTTGTGGATTGTCTTCTTCCACAAAGGTGGAGTAGAAGTGGGAGATATTTCATGTTTAATTTTGTAATTATTAATTAAATATACCTAATAATAGTTAATTTTATGATGAATAATCATATCTCTCCATAATGGTCCCTCTTAGATATACCTATCTTTTCTAAATTGACAAGCTTCTTGAATGCACCATGAGAACTGGGAAATTGATTAATTTAAATTATTTTAAAATATTAAAAGTATAAATATGATTTTAAAATAATCACCATGGTTTCACATACCTTAAAATATATTTTTATCTCTAAACTCTATATATAACTTCAAAAAAATGTTCTTTTGTGCTCTCTAAGCCTCAAAAGCCCCTGATTTGGATTTAGGGGTCTAAAATGAGTTTTAATCCTCACCAGACACTCTTTATATTATTATTATATATGTTTAAAATTTTTATACCTTTAAATTTTTAAAACTATTTAAAAAAATTCACCAAACTTTCAAACAAAAATTCATAAAAAAGTGTATGCTTGTTACTCGCAGGGTGACCTAGAGATATTCTTCTTTGATATAAACCTATTTTGAATTTTTTTTAATTGTATAATAATATATTAAGACCTTTAAATAAATTATAAACCCTCTCAAATAATTTTTTCCCCTTGTAAGTACCTAAAACACTCATTTCTAACTTTATTTATAAGCAAATTAAGGAAAACCCCTAATTTCCTTCATAGTGCAAACTTGAGTTTTGTTGTTTTATCTCTCCAAAGGTACATTACATACATGAAACCAATTTTAAAAATTCAAGTACATAAAAAAAGACCTCCTTGTAAAATTTAAATATATATTTCATTTGGTAAAACTTAAAATATACACTTTTTAGTGTTTCCTAGCTTGTGCAATCTCATTTATGAAAGCATGTGGGTCTACATTTTGGAATTTTATTGAGTTTTATTAGGCATTAAAATATAATTATTTTTTATTTATTACATTAAATATACCTTATAATAATTAAAATTATTTTATATTCTCAAACAATCAATTAAACTTCTCAAAAAATGTATTTTTTGACTATCTCTTTTTCATGCTTGAAACCTTGCAACCTATACCTTTACCTTTATCCATTATTTTCCTTAAAATTTTGATTAAAAAAGGTTTATGAATTTTATTTCTACCCATAATATCTCACATAACATTTAATTTTAAATAATTAACTCAAAAATGTAATTACATCTCCTAAAACTAAGTTATTGGGGTTTAAAAAGAGTTTTAGAGCACCTTTCCTTCTTAACAATTGTTCATAAAGTTAAGCCCATATAAACTAAAAATAATTAAATTAATATTTATATAATATATAAACCTATATTCAAATAATATCATTCAAACCAAATATTCTTATCCTTCATGAATGAACATTTGAAAATTGCTTTTACTAGCTTATAACTAGCTAGTTAGATGAATATAAGAAACTTACGCCAAAAATTAAACTTGTGAGTTATTTCTGAGCATGGTCTTGGATTGTTTAAGGATTTAATATATTTTTTATAAACTCTTGAGTCTTAAATCCATGAATGGATTTTTCTTTAAAACTTTCACATAATCAAATTTGACTAATGGTGGCAAAATTTGTCAACATTTATTTCTAGCCTACAAAGACCCATTTCACTATGCATGATTTCTTCCATGAAAATTAGGTGAAATTTAAAAAAGGGTTTTATTTATATGTTATATGTGTGAGTGATATATCTTATGATGATATGGATGTGAATAATTTGGATTCTTACCCTTTGTTTCAAGAATTCATAGATTTTTTTTGATGAGTTGCTTGGTATGTTGCCTAAACATGACATTGATTTCACTATTGATTTAGTACCTAGGGTAGATCTTGTCTCAAAGGATCCTTACATAATTACCACTATTGAGCTCAAAAATATCAAGATTTAGCTTTAATATATCTTGGATAAGGGTCATATTCACCCTAGTGTGTCTATGTGGGGTGCACTAGTTTTTTTTTTGTTAAAAATAAGGATGGATATTTATGACTTTAAATTGACTATAGAAAATTGAAGAAATTAACCATCAAGAATTGGTATATATTACCCATGATTTATGAATTTTTTAATCAATTCAATGGTACCAAGTTGTTTTCAAATATTGATCTTAAGTAAGGATAGCATAAGTTGAGGATAGCTAAGGCCTAAGTCCATAAGACCGTATTTGGGACATGGTATGGCCATTAAAATTTCATAGTGGTACCTTTTGGGCTAACCAATGCCTTATAAATATTCATGAACCTCATGAACATTATGTTTCACTATTATTTAGATCAGTTTTTAATTATTTTTTTGGATGGCATCTTGATATCTTCTCGTAACATGGAAGATCATGAAGAACACATGTGAAAGGTTAATCAATGTCTCCAAGAGCATCAATCATATGGTAGTTTATCCAAATATGTTTTATTCCAGATTAAGGTTTAGTATTTTTTCCATGTTATTTTAGGTGAGGGAATCTCAGTAGATCCCTTGAATATTAGGGCTATTATTGAGTGCCCAACACCTATTTCAGTTACTAAGGTACATAATTTTATGAGACTAGTATGATATTACTAGAGGTTTGTTTAGGACTTATCATGTATAGTGCATCCTATCACTTACCTCTAAAGTAAATGTAATAATTTTGTTTGGATACAAGCATGTGATATGGCCTTATTGACTCTTAATGAGCGGCTCACTAGTGCTCCTATTTTGGTAGTTTCAAATCCTGCTCATGATTTTTTGGTTTATATAAATGATTAAAAATAGGGAATCAGAGTCATCCTTATTTATAATTTTAAGGTGATAGCCTATGATTCATATAATCTCAAGGATTATGATCTCAAGTACCCCACCCATGACTTAGAGTTCACAGTGATTATTCATGCTCTAGTGCATTGGAGACTTTTTTGATAGGGCAATAATTTGTCTTAAGGATCAACCATCTGACCTTCAAGCACATTTTATCTTAGCATAACCTCAATACCCATCAGAATTGATGGATAGAGATAGTGTGTGATTACCATTTCAACATTGAACACATCAAGGTCAAGTAAAATGTAGTGGTAAATGCCATTAGTCAAAGACGTTATCAACTAGTCGTAATGACAACTAGGACTAATTTGAGGGATCCTATTTTGGATCATCTCCCTCATGATGATTTTTACTAGGAGTTTAGACTTTAGTTAGACTCATATAAGGCCTTAGAGGGAAAATTTTTAGGTTTTACCCTTAAGGAAGATGGTCCCTTATGCTATAATGGGTGAATTTATGTCCATGATCTTGGAGGTTTACATCAGTTGATTATATCATACATACATCACGATCCTTATTATGGTCACCCTAGGGTGAAAAAGGTCCATGCTAATCTCATATGGTTATCTTTTTGGCCTAAGTTACGTATATATTATTTCAAATGCCTTGAGTGTCAATGTGTCAAGGTCGAACATCAACATCTTGTAGGACTACTTTATCCACATGAGATACCTGAGTGGAAATGGGACACCATTTCCATGGATTTTATTATTGGTATACTTATGTATCATACCACCATGATGCAATCATGGTAATAGTAGACAAGTTTACCAAGGTGATGTACTTCTCACCCACCAAGACTACTTATAATGCCACAATAGTGGCTAGATTTTTCCTTAATGATATTTTTATACTACATGGTATACCTCAAAATATAATTCTTGACCAATATCTTGTCTATACTTATATATTTTTTACTACCATCTAACAAACTTTGGGAACTATGCTTAATTTTAGCATGTCCTATAATCCTAAGACATATGGATATGTAGAGTAGGTTAATTAGGTTTTAGAGGATATGTTATAGATCAATACTCCTGATGGTAGGATTACCTTTATTTAGTAGAGTTTGCTTACAAAAAAAATTCATAGCTCATTAGAGATGGCACCATTTTAGGCTTTATCCAATAGGAAGTTTTTAACTCCATTAATTTGGGACCATATGGAGGACTAAGTGTCCATTAGACCTATGATGTTGCAAGATATATAGTGATATATAGTGTAGATCCATTAATGCATGTAAATCATCATAAGAGATACATTAATGCAAAGAGATTAGATAAACATTGTTTTATGGATGAAAAATAATTTAAAATTATGAAACCTCATAAGATCCCAATCTACCATGGAAAAGGATCTAATCTCACACCACATTTTTTGGGACCATTTGACATCTTAGAGAGGATTGGACCTGTAGCTTATCATCTTGTTTGGCCACTTAGTTTGTCATAGGTGCATCATTTTTTCTATGTTTATTTTTTACACAAATATATCCTAAATATATCACATGTTTTAGATTGGTTTGCCTTACAAGTGGAAGAGGATAGTCAAATTTATTTGGATCCCATTAGGATTTTGGAACTTCAAAGGTTGGCCTTTTGGGGATGAGACCTAGACTAGGTTAGGGTCTAGTGGGATAAATATAATGAGTGTGCTACTACTTGGGAGGATGTAGCACCACTTCAGGATCACTACCCTCATCTTTTCACATGAATTCCAAGATGAAGTTTTTTTTAGAGTGGGAGCATGTCATGCCCTCTCTAGATCGATTGCGTGCACTAGTTATTATTATTTAGAGTTATATACATTATGTCTCATAGATGGTGTTTAGCATATTTATGTTATGTTCATAGATATGGATATTATTTATTGACATGGTTTTATGATATTACTCTACCATATTACAATGAGATGTTATTATTATTATTTTTTCTATGATGATGTGATTATTCCATATTTATTATCATGCTAACTAGGTATTTAGCATGTCTAATATCAATGTCATGGCTAGCATGATTTATGTTTAGTGATATGACCTAATTTAACGTAATGAGATATTATTATTTATTCTTGTTATTATGATGAGGTGATGATTTCATTTTTTTATCATGTTAACTACATAAAAAAAATGTCTAATATAGATGATATTTTGTGATTATATATTACTTTAGTCTTGTACACTTGGTAAACTTGGACCTTGGTCATTCCTCATAATTCTTTACCTTTCCTTCTTCTATAACTCTTGCATCTTCTCTATCCATGTGCCTCTTAGTATATATATCTTAATCTAAATAGTCTTATATTGATGACCTAGGTCTTTTATCTTGACCATAATACTTAAATCATACTTATCTTCCATCTCTACAATTTTTGAACATTTATTTGTTCTTCTACTTCGTAGACACTAACATCTGAGTCAGGCAGTAGTGTCGATGCTACTGTCATATCCTAATGCAAGTGTCTAGTGCCCTAAAGTCATATAATTTTTAAATTAAATATATCCTAATGGTTGGCCTAAGTGATTTAATACAAGTTATTGATCCAAAGGGATTGATAAAATACAATATAAACCCTCATTCATTCTTCACCTATGAATACCTAGTAATCAAAAAAAGATCATTAAATTTAATTAAATATTCCCTATTTATTCATAATTTCATCCCAACATAGGGACTTTAAATCTATATGTTTTAATTAATTAAGGAGCAACCCAAGAACCTGATTTGCCAAGTTATAAGATAGATCATTATTGTAATTACTTTGCACATATTATATGATTCACACATAAGCCAACATGTAGGGGAAAACTACATTAGTCTAAGGCCCTCTTCAGAGTATTATCTATGTAGATAGAGTCCTTTGACATCAGGTTCATTGGGATCAACTTGACATTATGTGCCCACTAACCTATTATTTACCAAGGTCATATCGAATATGAAAATCTAGGGTTTTATCATTTCACAAGTAGAGATTTTCCATGACCTAGATCTAAATGCACCAAATAAAAGGTGAACTAGAACCCAAAAACATCCATATGTTTTCATTTTATTTTAAAATATATTTTGTATAGGACACTAGCATCAAACCCAAATAGTAACATTTATGTAATTGTCTCAGGCTAACGTTACTATCCAAAGAGCCAAAGCATTAGATCTAAAATATGATGGATATTATAGAATATACTCCATGCCTAATTTCAACATGTTCCATTTTCAAAACTGCATTAGCATCAAAACAAGCTAATTACTTCACTTATTTATCATTTCTATATCTAGCATAGTTATACTTTTCATACTTAGACTATCTCAACACAATAAGTCTAGTGTATGTTTATATCTAAGTTTAGCATCTAATTGGTCTGCTATAGATTTGATTATCACCCTTATTCCATTTCATTTATATATACCCCTTTAATTCAATATAGATAATACCAACCTATATTTCCCATTTTAAAATTAAACATTTAGTGAACTCGATCTTTAAACATCAAAACCCTAAGCATACCCTTTAAAAATCTTATTACCTGCTTTATGTTCATCTTTATATACTTCATATCTCTTATCATGGATTATATTGATGACTATGATTATGAAACCATCCAATTATCCCTCAAGTAAGGAATTAAAAATGACTACTCTTGTATTCTTCCAATCACTAAAGTGTGTAACATAAAAGCCTTGAATGGTGGTAGTTATTATCCCTCTAATAAGTTCCACACTCCCACCACTTCAAAATATGATTTCATCCATCTTCAGGAAGATGTAAAGCCTTTACCCATCATTCTTATACCACCATTATATGGCTTTGGCATTCGATACTTGCAAAAGTACGGATATCAAGGTCAAGTATTGGGAAAGCATAAGCAAGGTATAACCCACATTATATCCCTTAAACATAGTAATATAAATAGGCAACGGTTAAAATTTTCACAAACATCCCTGACTCAACAACCATTCAAGCCAACTAAACATGTAAATTTTACCAAAATAATGGGTACATATAACCAAGAAGTTCATTCATTTGATTGTCAAAAATTATGACAACTAAATAAAGAGATTATGGTTGATGTGTAAAAAACTAATAAGGGGGCAATGTCTTCAAGAAAATTCATTAAACCCCCCAACATTCCTATGTTTTTAAACAATATCCCTTTATTCAATGGTGATGGGTTTTTACTACCCTAATTTAAAATAAATTCCATATCAAAAAAGGTTGTCATACTAACCTTTTCCAAATCTAAAATTATTATACCCTTACTAAAATAAAATGAAACAAATTCTTAAAATGGTACAAGTTATTCAAATGTTATACCAAAATTACTAAAATTGAAATATCCCATACCATTACTAAAATGTCCTAAATTTAGTGATCATGAACTTGCACTTATCATACATAAGGATGATGATATTCATATGCTTAGGTTCAAAAGAGGTGGAGGTTTTCAACCATTGAACACACCTATGACAAACACCTCTTTCTCATAGAATATATAATATCTATGATGACCACTATTGAGGACCTTTAAAATAAATTTTCTATGCTTCAAATGCAAATGGTTTTCCATAATGATAATGCACATGTTACCTTATTCAATACTTAGCCTCTTGTGCATATTATACTTGAATATCCTTATCCCCAAGATTTTAAATTATCAGATTTACCTCTATTTTTGAGACATAAGGACCCATTCGACCATATGATTAGCCATGTACATTATTTAGCTAATGGGCATAAGATGACAAACTATTGTTAAAAGTTTTCCACATGAATATTTTAGATGAGGCTCAAAATTGGTTCTATAGTTACCCAAAAGGTTTTTCTTACATGTTTTATTAAAATGATAAGATTCATTTTTTATGGACTTAAATATCCGTAAGGTGCCAAAACTTACATTAAAATATTTTCACAATTTAAAACAATGTGATGATGAGTTCCTTATAGATTATACTATTTGATTCAAAAGTACATTACATGATATAGTATTTAGACCCCCAAATTTGGAATTACAGTTTATCATTAGTAGAGGCCTTCTATCCCCATTAAATGAAAGGCTATTGCATAAATAATATGAATAATTTACCTATTTATGAAAAGATGTACATCAATATGCTTCCTTCATAATTACTCATTAAAAAGAACTTAACATATCTCCCTCTAAATACAAAAGTTTTATCTCTCACAAAGGATGGAGATAGCTTACCTAAGGAACATTATGAATAAAAATATGGTATCCCTAATCTATATATGATTAATTCACAAATGTTACTTAACATGGGGCCAATTCAAATTCCATGTCTTATGCAAGAATATCAAAGTGAATAATACAAAAAAATACATCCCAAAAATATTTAATAATTGCTTTATGTTATCACTTGGATTTACATCCTTTGAGGATATGTCTTAGCTATCCTCATCCAAGTGGCACAATTGAAAGACCTATAGGGTATAGATGAACCTAAGAATAAGGTGAATCTCTATATAGGACTAGCTCCCTTGATGTACCACTTGTAAATAATTACTACACATAAACTTGTGGGGGAAAAGGGAGAGAAAATTTAAACCAAACTATCCTAAAGGAAATGATACACCAAAATAGTTGATGACTACCAACCAGCTACTTGTTACACATTAGAACAAGAGACTAACCAAACATACACTCCTCTAATCTACATCTTCTCACATCAATATTTCATTATGAGGTTATAGATTAATGTTTAGGATAAGAGGACTAAACAAGAGGTATATAATGACACTATTGAATATGATAACTCACTCAACCTTGACACTTCCTAGAATACTTAACATGACCTACAATAAGAAGCTTTCCAACTACAAATAGGTGAGAGAATGAGACAACATGTTAAGGAAACAAAATTCATCAATAAGAAATATCAATCATCTAAGTAAAACACATTATTAATATTCATGAAATAGGTAAATATTATTATTCATTATTGATCCATGGTATGTAAATGAGTAGGGCTTCGCCATACTCAGATGGAGCATAGTTTATAATGGCCAAAATGGCTAGTTTTTATATAACTTGAGAGAGAGGAGAAGAGGGAAGTCCAAATATCATAAGTAAACTTATAAATATGATAAAATGAGTTACATATGCTTGATAAAATATGTGAAATGAACCATGTAAGGTTAGGAAGCACAAGTGTCACCCCAAGTCATGAAACTCTTGAAATGTGGTGTAGAAGTTCTCATTTTGGCTCAAAAAATTGCCTTCATGATTTAGCTTATTTGAAAATCTAAAAACTAACTAGGTATAGGTATTATTATTGGAATGAATTTAAAGTGTTTAATAAATTCCTCTCCATGCATTGGTTGCAGTCTTAATCAGATGAAATCACCTAAAAATGAGCTATCACTACCTACACTCTAAGAAAACTCCTCTTTCAGTCACCACTCACACTTGGCCTCAAAATTGGATTTAATTTTCCATGAAAATACATGGTATGGAGTTTATGAAACTTTTAAATACTCTCCATGGCATTATATTGCTCAGGCATACCTTATAAATCCATCCACTTGAAGTTTTCACACTTCTCACCATCATGCTCACTATGCCAGTTTTGACTGGATGAGATGAAGTAATTGGTAAACACACTTAGGAGTTTTTTTAAGGAATTAAATGTTCATTGTTATTTATATTACATCCTAATATTTTTTTAACATTTATTTCATCTCTTGAAACCTCCTATAACCTACACAATGCACAAAATAGTCAAGAAAACCTTATTTTGTACTTGATACATACAATTCTATATAGTACAATAGGATGGGGAGGATCCTGAGATATTATTATGTAATTTTAAATTAATTTCATGGTAATTACATATTTTTTGGATATCCTTCTAACCTCATCTTTCCAATTAGGTCCTTCTAAGAGTTTAGTAAGGGCTTTGAGTAGTTTTGACCTTTAGTGAAGTTTCATAAAGCTTTGACATCCAAATCTCAAATTAATTACATAAAAGTGATTTTTAGGACCCTATATAACTCTTAAAAACTTCCCTAACCTCCATGAAAAACCTTTAAGGAGATGTGAGCATCCAAATTGCCTATTTGAGCTTGTTTCTTCCATTTACACAGGCTGAGGTGATTTTAAGCTCAAAAATGGCCTTCTTGTGGGATTTTATTCATACCAAGAGTTTATAAATACCTGATATATCCATAAAAACATTAATCCAAGGATATTAATTTTCATATAGTGCAAAAAGTGTCAATCACCTCTGATTTGGGCTTTAGGCCTAGACCTAGCTTCCTAGGCCTGCCTGCAAACTCAACAACCTAGACCATCTTATTGGATCCATCCTTATATGAGATGATAATAATGTTTTATAAAGTTTATTTTAACTTCTCACACCTTATTTAATGGTTTATTTACCTTCCAGTCTCATCTTTTTACCTTATTCTCCAAAACCTGCCATTTTTAGTCACAAGGGAGTGCGCTCTATCTGAGATAAAATAGAGGGAACTTACCCTATTTTTATAGACCAAGTAAATATTTGAGGGGATATTTGAATTAATAAATACACTCTACATAAAAAAATAGTCCTTTTTTATATCAATAGACCTTCTAACCTCCTCATATTCCAAGACTGGTTGTATAAAACAGGTTGTGTAGGATTTATGATGTGGACTATGTGATGTTTATTTATATCTCCTCCTCTATAATTTTCCTAAAATATATTTGATTTAAAACACATAATTTAACCATATTAACATTTTTCCATCCATTTTAGTTATCATTTGAGGTTAGAAATAAATTTGACCCTCCTTTTGGCTTTGGCCTAGTCAAGGCCTAGCAGGACTACATGCATGTTTGAAAGCCTAAGGCACCTTGTTGAGTTTATTTCATATAATAATGATTAATATTGTTTTTTAATGCCTCATTAAACTCTAAAAACTTCCCTCAGTGATTTATCATTCTAAAACTCATTCATTTAAACATTTACCTTGAAGGGCTAGTATGATTGTAACAGCCTGTTGGGGACTTGGGGAATTCTGATTTGAAATTCATCATATTTGACAACCATAGAACCTATATAACATTTATAAATTATATAAATATATCCTTAAAACATTAAACATACTCTATAATTTCATACTTTTCCAAAATTGAGCCTTAATCATCTCTAAGTTGTAGGTTGTAGGGAGACATTTCTCAGTGTATAGACTGTCATCTTAGAATAGACCCAAAAAGAAGATACTTACCATTCCTAACTCTTATGAATTTATTATAAATTATTATATTTAATAATTTTTTCTCATATTTTTTCCAATATTAAACTTACTCAAACTAGGCACTTGTAATTCTTAACTTCTTAAAGCAGGGTCCCTTGGTTGTAGGTGGATAGTATTTTGAATTGGTCACAACTATAAGTGTGAATGAGAGATAAAACATATAATTCAAACATTATTTGCATAAATTTTATATAAATAATACTTTATTAATCCATATAAAACTATTCAATCATATATTCATGATTTTGTATTATAACATTGGATGGAGGAGTCTCTTATAGCTCAGACCTGTAGATAATATTGACTGAGTTTTAGTGCATAAATAGGCAATTTTGAGGTTCTCAATATTCATTCACCTTAGTCATCTGCCCTTAAAATTTTGAAAATTCATTGTCCTATGTAGGGACTAAAATATTTGGTCATCAATAGGCATATAAATTATTTTAAAACTTGTTATATGCTATCATCCAAAAGGCCCATACCTCTATTTTCTTGATTTAGGGAAAATGGTCCCTAAACCTATAGTCATTGCCTTTGGAAGTGATTTTCAAATCCATTTACCAACCTAACCCTTAAATTGGGTTTTACGTGGTATAAAAAAAATTAATAATTCAAGTATGAGTTCATCATATGCCTCATATTCCCCATATAAGCAACTTCATGACTTTGTGGTGTCATCTATAGGTGGCCATTTTCATGTATAGGTAGCAAGAGTAGAATTACAGATAGTGTGAAATATTATTTGACCCCATGAGTTCTATTCCTATCTCAAGGATTTGAAATATCTTATTTACATTATCAAGGATCTTTCTTATCTCCAAAACTTTCTTAAAACATGATTTTCTCCAAGAGAGCACCAGTATATGTGCATTAATGGTAGGAAACTATGAGTGATTGTGTTGACTGTTCTAATGATTTATATGGTGTCACTTGGGTTAATCCTATTTTTTAATTCTCCAAGATCCTACTCAACACTTTGATACCATAATTACTCTTCCATTTATTTTTTTCATATCTTTTCATAGCTCACCTAGATGATTCATATGGCAGTTATAGAGCCAACTGACTATATGATAGTTATGGCTACAAACTCATGGAATGTTACCTTGGAGGATGATATTGAAAATTTATGGGATTTATAATCCATTTAAAACATGGTAATGAACTCATATCCACCCTCCAAAACATTATCAAAGCATAAAAATTTGGAAATGGTGAAAACATGCCTATCACTCTCAAACAAGACTAGTCTACAAACCTGAGGTGATTTACCCATCACAACACCTTGAAACATGAAATAAAATATGGAGAAAATTATATGGGAGAGACAACATCATCTGGGATCAATATTAATAACTATATTGTGTGAATTTATTCAAACTAAGGCAAAACCTATAGGGTGCACATATTAGCAAACAAATTAGATAGATCAACTTCTTAGGAATGGTTCATAAAGTACAGGTCACCATTACTTTGAAACCAAACATTAAATGGAATCTAAATAAATTTATAACACACCCCCATGAGTAATTTTTTTTTAACATCCTATGTTGGTCATACTAAGTACAAACCTGAAGACTGGTTTTGTGTGTCTAGAAGGGTGAAAAAGGAGCAAAATGGTTTTAGCTCAAAATTGGCACTTATAGAGAATTTAAAATGTGGAATTAATCTTTAGGAAGCTGAAGAGACATTCCCTAACCTTATCCCATGTGTCACACTCCCTTTTGGGCTGTACAAGTGCTAAAATTTTCCTTTTTCAAAGAAAATTTCTCTTTCTTCTAAATAACTTATCATTTTTTAGTTAGTAACAGTTACTAAAGACTTCTTAAGACACATGGGACCTGATATCAAATTTTAGAACCTTCAAATTTCCCAAGAAGGTCATACAACTCACTTAATGCTCTATTTTGGCCCCTAAAATGACTCAAAATGATATAAAGACTAAAATGACAAGTGACCAAAGCTAATGTAATATGAAATCACATTAAATGGCATATAATACACCTTAATACATATATATTAGACCACTAAACTACATAAAAATCAATTTTTTACCTATAGGTATCCCAATTTGACCTATAGGGTCAAATTTGGTTAATAAATTATTGACTCATTAAGGTAGGATGCCTTTTATACTAACCATACCAGTAGCCTTATCATTCCATTAGGATTAGGGAGTCATCAAAAGTCTGAAACCAAAAAATAGGACTTTGACCATTGACAAAAATCTAGATCAAGACAAGACCACTTGACTACCTCAACCACATAAAACAAAGGACATACACAAATTAAACACACTAACAAGACACACATGTGCTCAAAGCACTTAGGAAAAGTAGAAATTAAACAACTATGTACAACTAAAAATTAATCATACCTCCCTCTTGGGTCAAATGGTAGGTTTGAAACCTTCCTTTCTTCATGAAATGAAGGATTTAATGAGACATATAGCCTTTTGTCCTTTATCATTGATACCTCCATCTTCTTCATGGTGTTTGCCAACTTTATTGGCATGATGTTTAATGAGAAAAAATCAGCTCCATATAAGTTGACTATGTAAATGAACTCTTATTTCATCTAAATAATCTCAACCTTATCATTTTCTAGGCCCTTGATATGTAAGTTTAAAAATATGATAGTCATCTCATCCTTTCTCTCCTCCTTGACACAATGTACTTGATGTTTGGAATTACCAAGCTTTCTTTCACCATGTTCCCACATCATTGAATGTGGTTTTACCTTAGATGGAGATATTGACTATCTTTTAGGTACAACAAGATCTACCTTGTTCATTATCCATGTCTACAACTTCTTATACACTAGCATCATCAAATGGCTTCATGATAGTAGGTTTTTGACTAGAAAAATGAGCTTTATCTTTATGTTTGATTGAACACTCAAGATCATGTTTATTAAACTCATCAATAAACTTATCATTAGATGTGTAATATTTTGGAGAAGAAAAAGATTTACCCAACTTATCAAATTATTTTCATATGGTATTGAACTTCTACCATAAATCCTCTTCCTTATGAATTTCATCTTTAAGAGCTATTTCCTCTACCTTAGTCTCATGAGACTCTCTTAGGACTACCACTTCTTGATGAGTGAATTGACCTTCATCCTTGATAGTACACTCCACTTCATGCTTGAGATGGTCATCTACAACTTCATGATCAGACATGGAGCCTTCTTAAAATACCTCTCTCTTCAAGTCTTGGCCACATTCCTCATGAATACACATCCCCTAAAAAATGGAGGCATTAGAGTCTTCTTCATGGACACACATCCCTTCAAATATGGAGGCATCATCTTATGGATTATCCTTTTAATAACCAAGGGGAATCCCTATGGTTATTTCTTCCTCACGGTCACTCATGAGATCTTCTTGATCAGCCATTAATTGATTTTTCCATTCTTCACTTGCTTCTCTCAAAATAAGTTCCTCCTCAAGAAGGGGTGAGGTGAAAGTTTTATGGATAGGATCACGTGAAGGAGATGGAATGTGAGGTATATTGTAAGTTTGATGAGTTTAAGATGGAGTATGGGATGAAAGAGAAGGCTTATGAGTGGATTTTGGAAATAGAAAAGAACTAGTAAGCTCATAAGGAAGTGAATTCTTGAACTGACTAGAAGGAATAGCATCTACATAAGTAAGAGCTACATCTTGCCAATAATATCTTTTTGTATAATCCATTAAATCATCTAATTTCATATAATAAAACTCATATGAGTATTCTTGAGGCTGATAGGCATCATGATATGAATGATAGGGCTCATATTGAGACTGATAGAGAGGTGTTTCTTGATAGGTTTCTTGGTAACCTTCATCATAGGGTTATCCAACAACATGGTGTCCATATGGAGAGGGATATTAATGGATATAGGGTTATCATGGCTCATAATATTGATAACCATTTTGATAAGAATATTGAAGAGTAAAATGTGGTTCATAGCAAGGCTATAAGAAGGTTCATGATAGGAGTATTGGCCATAGATATCCATATTAACCTCATGTTTCAAAGGAAACACAAAAACTAATCAAATTTTTCAAATATATATACATGGGTTGCTTACAACTAGAAGTTATCATTCAGAGTTGTCATTAGTGTTAGTTTGCTTGCTTCCAAAAGCTAATTAGAGGAAAAGCACACCAATAATATTCCCACTCTCTTAGACATTTATCCCATCGAGCATGCTAAAAATTATTATCACTTGGATTTACACCCTTTGAGGATATGTCTTAACTCTCCTCATTCAAGTGTCATAATTGAAACACCTCTAGCCTATGGTGAGCCTAAGAATGAGGTGAATATCTAGATAGGGATAGCTCCCTTGATATGCCACTTGTAAATCATGACTAAACCTAAAATTGTGATGGAAAAGGGAGAGAAAAATTTTAAATCAAACTATCCTAAAGGAGGTGATACACCAAAATAATTGATGACTACCAACCAGTTGCATGTTACACATGAGAATAAGGGACTAACCAAATATACACTTCTCCAATTTACATCTTCTCACATAAATGTTTCATTATGAGGTTATGGATGAATGTTTAGTCTAGGAGGTCTATAAAAGAGGTCTATAATGAAACTTTTGAATAGGTCAACTCACTAAACCTTGACACTTCCTAGAACACTTCACATGACATGTAAGAAGAAGCTTTCCAACTATAAATAGGTGAGAGAATGAGACAACATGATAAGGAAACAAAACTCATCACTAAACAAGATCAATCATCCAATTAAAACACACTATTAATATTCATGAAAGAGATAAAAATTAGTAGTCTTTATTTATCCATGGTATGCAAATGAGCAAGGCTTCACCATACTCAGGTGGAACATAGTTTACAAAGGCCAAAATGGCTAGTTCTTATAGAATTTGAGAGAGAGAGGAGAAGAGGGAAGTAAAAAGGTCAAAATGAAACTTGTTAAGATGAGAAAATGAGTTAAATATTAATTATAATAATATTTTAAATGAACCATGTAATGTTAGGAAGCACAAGTGTCACCCCAAGTCATGAAACTCTTGAAATCTGGCATAGAAGTTCTCATTCTAGCTCAAAAAACTACCTTCATGATTTAGCCCTATTTCAACATCATAAAACTAATAATGGATGGGTTTGATGATTTTAATGAAGGTGAAGGGTTTCATACATGCCTCTTTATGTATTTTTTATAGTCTTGGTCATCTAGAATCATTTAAAAGTGAGCTATCACTGCCTACACTCTAAGAAAACTCCTCTTTCACTAACTCCTCACACTTAGACTCAAAATTGGATTTATTTTTCCATGAAAATACATTATATGGAGTGGATGATGCATTTAAATACTCTCCATATCCTTATAATACTTAGGAACACCTTAAAAATTCATCCACTTGAAGTTTTCACACTTCTCACCATCATGCTCACTATGCTAGTTTTGACTGGTTGAGATGAAGCAACTAGTAAACACACTTATTAGTTTTTAAAAGTAATTAAATTTACATGGGTATTTATCTTACATCATAATATTTATTCTAAAGTTGATTTAATCTCTTGAAACCTCTTATAATCTACACAATGCATAAAATAGTCAAGAAAACCCTATTTTGTAATCCATCCATACAATTTCATATAGTAAAATAGTATTGGGAGGATATTTAGAGAGTATTATAAAAGTATCAATCACTTTAATTCTCATTCCATCTTATTTGGATAGCATTATAACCTCATCTTCCCAATCGGGTCCTTCTAAGGATTTAACAAGGGTTTTGAGCAGTTTTAACCTTTAGTGATGTTTCATAAAGGTCTAAAATCCAAATATAAAATTAATGACACAAAATTTATGTTAAATACCCTATATAACTCCTGAAAACTTCTCCAAATTCCATACAAAACCTTCAAGGACATGTGAGCATCTAAATTGCCTATTCAAGCTTGTTTCTTTCATTTGTATAAACCTGAGGTGATTTTAAGATTAAAAATGGCCTTCTTGTGGGATTTTATTCATACCAAGAGTTTATAAATACTTGATATATCCATAAAACATTAATCCAAGAATTATAATTCTCATTTAGTGCAAAAAATTTTAGTGACCTCTAATTTGGGCTTTAGGCCTAGACCTTGTTTCCTAAGCATGCCTACAAACTTAGTAAACCAGACCATCCTATTGGGTTCCCTCATTTTTTGAGATATTTATCATCATATCTTAGGTTTATTTCAACTTATAACACCTTATTTAATGGTTTATTTAGCTTTTGGTCTCATCTTTTTACCTTATTCTCCAAAACCTACCAATTTTGTTCACAAGGTTGTGCCCTCTAGCTAAGATAAAATAGAGGGCACTTCCCCTATTTGTCAAGACCAAGTAAATATTTTATGGGATACTTAAATTCCTAAATACAATATAAAAAAACATCCCTTTTTTATATCAATATACCTTCCAACCTCCTATGATTCTAAGATTGACCATATAAAACAAGTTGTGTGTAGGATTTATGATGTGGACTATGTGATGTTTGTTTAGAGCTCATCCTCTATACTTTTCCTATAATATATATGTTTTAAAAAACCTAATTTTACCCTAATAACATGTTTCCATTCATTTTAGTTCTCAATTTAGGTTATAAATGAATATGACCCTCCTTTTGGCTTTAGCCTAGTCAAGGCCTAGCAGGCATGCATGCATGTTTGAAAACCTAAGGCACCTTGTTGAGTTTATTTCCTATAAGAATGATTAATGTTGTTTTTTCATGACTCATTAAACTCTCACAAAATTCCCTCAGTGATTTATAATTCTCTAACTCATTCACTTAAACTTGTACCTTAAAGGGCTAGTATGATTGTAGCAGCCTATTAGGGACTTAGGGAATTTTGATTTGAAATTCATCATATTTGACCACATAAAAACATATATAACCTTTATAAAGTCTCTAAATATATCCTAAAAACACTAAACACAATCTATCATTTCATACTTTGACAAAATTGAGCCTTAAGTAACTCTAAGTTGTAGGTTGTAGGGACACATTTCTTAGTGTACAGACTGTCATCTCAGAACATACCCAAATAAGAGATACTTACCATTCCTAAATCTTAATAATTTCTTACACCTTTTTATATCTCATCAATTTTTCTCATATTTTTTTAAATATTAAACTTACTCAGACTAGGCACTTGCACTTCTTAAGGTAGCATACCTTGGTTGTAGGTGGATAATTTTTTGAATTGGTCACACCTATAGGTGTGAATGGGAGATAGACCACAAAATTCCAACCTTATTTACATAACACTTGGATAAATAATACTTTATTCATAAATATAAAAATATTCAATCATAGAGGCATGGTTTGTTAATGCAACATTAGATGGAGGAGTCTCTTATAGCGTAGACCTGTAGATAATAATGACTAAGTTTTAGTGCATAAATAGGCAATTTTGAGGTTCTCAATAGTCATTCTCCCTTAGTCATCTACCCTTAAAAATCTGAAAATTCATTATCCTATGTAAGAAATACAATATTTTTTCATCAATAGGCATCAAAAGTGTTTTAAAACTTGTTATATTCTATCATCCAAAAGGCCCAGACCTCTATTTTCTTGATTTATGGAAAATGGTCCCTAAACCTACATTCATTGCCTTTGAAAGTGATTTTTAACTCCATTTTCCAACCTATCCCTTTAATAGGGTCTTCCATGGTATAAAACACATTATTAATTCAATTATTAGTTCATAATATTCCTTAGATTCCCCATATAAGCACCTTCATGACTCTAAGATGTCACCTGTATGTGGCCATTTTCATGTACATGCAGCAAGAGTAGAATTGCAGACAGTGTGCATTGTTCTTTGAACCCATGAGTTTTAGTATTATATAAATGATTTAAAATAGACTATTTACATTATCAAGGATTTTTCTTAGCTTCAAAACTTACTTACAACATGATTTTCTCCATGAGAGCACCAGTATATATGCATTAATGGTAAAAAACTGTGAGTGACTGTGTTGACTATCTTCTCATGTTTTCTATGGTGTCACTTGGTTTTATAATATTTTTTCATGATCAAATATTCTACTAAACACCTTTATACCATAATGATTTATCCGTAAATGTGTTTCATAGCTTTGTATAGCTCACCTAGCTGACTGATATGATAGTTATAAAGTAGATTAATTGTATGATAGTTATGACTGCAAACTCATGTAATTTTACCTTTGAGGATGAGATTTAAATGTGATGTGTTTTAGAGGAAATTTAAAACATGGTAATTAACTCATATCCACCCTTTTAAACCATTATCAAAGCATAAAAATCTAAAAATGGTGGAAACATGCCTATCACTCTCAAATAAGACCAGTCTACAAACTTGAGGTGATTTTCCCATCACAACACATTGAAAAATGAAACCAAGTATAGGTATAATTATAGGGGAGATAGAAAATCATATGGGATGAATCTCAACAATTTATTGTATGGATTTATTCAAACCAAAGAAAAACCTATAGTGTACATAAATTAGCAAGCAAATTGGATAGGTCAACTTCTTAGGAATGGTTCATAAATCATAAGTCACCATTCCTATACAACCAAACATAAAATGTAATTTGAATATGTTTATAAGACACTCTAGGAAAAAAAATTCTGAAACCTCTCTTGCTAGCCATACCAAGTACAAACTTGAAGACTAGTTTTGTGTCTAGAAGGGTGAAAAAGAAGAAAAATAGTTTTAGCTCAAAATTGGCACTTTCAGAGCATTTCAAAAATGTAATTGAGCTTTAGGAAGCTAAATATACATTTCCTAACCTTATCCCACATGTCACACTCCCTTGTGGGTCATATAAGTGTGAAAATCTTTCCTTTTCAAATAAAATTGCTCTTTCTTCTGAATAACCTATCACTTTTTAGTTAGTAACAGTTACTAAAGACTTCTTAAGACACATTGGATGTGACATCACCTTTTGGAACCTTCACATTTTCCAAATAGGTCATACA
Source organism: Torreya grandis (assembly GCA_037957365.1). Taxonomy (NCBI): domain Eukaryota; kingdom Viridiplantae; phylum Streptophyta; class Pinopsida; order Cupressales; family Taxaceae; genus Torreya; species Torreya grandis. The sequence goes on along the minus strand of JARHVA010002759.1, from coordinate 1,484,836 downwards.
ACTCACTTAATTCTCTATTTTGACCCCCAAAATGACTCAAAATAATATAAGGAATAAAATGACTAATGGCCAAGGCTAATATAACATGAAATCACACTAAATTACCTATAATACACCTTAAAATAGATATATTACACCCATAAAATACCTTAAAATCAATTTTTTACCTATAGGGGTCCCAATTTGACCTAGAGGGTCAAATTTGGTCAACACTTTATACATGGATGGTGCTTATTTTTAGCATAACCATATTGATCCTGCATCAACAAAAACTAGTAAAAATATAAGATGCTTACAATAAATGGGCTTAAATATAAAAAACTTAAAAAATAAAGGAGGTTAGAAAGACTCTTTAGGCAACATAACAATACTAATTGCTCTTGGTCTTAAATTAATTCAAATTCAGGTTTGGGTTATGCCTACCATATCTTTATATGCATTTACACTAGGAACTCTTTGGCTATACCAAATGGAAGGAAAATTTGATCTATATAATAAAGGTATTTCATTTCCTCATGAAAGGACATTAACACATATTTAAAATGATATAATTATATCTTATAATACACATTCAAAATATGAGGAATAACATGTTATGTCCCTTTTCAACCCATACAATCATGATGTAAACAATGTAAAATATCCAACTTAAAGTTTTAAGGTTCATAGTTGGGAAGATATCTATGACCATTCATTGGATGGCATCATAGAATGATCTTTCCTATTAATTTTTTTCAAAAATACCAAACAAATGAAAAAATGTATTCAAAACTCTAAAAACACTTTTAGCACTTACATGTTATATTGGCTCCTTGGTATCCATGTGTTACTTCCATATTGATAGATGGCAAACTCATTTACTCCTACATACACATATGCCTCATACTTATACTTGAGAGTGATACAGGCATACACAGACACATGATACATTCATATTTTAGATGTTGGGTCTTCCTTCTACTCATGTCATATGGACATTGGGGGCATATACTTCTTTGATCTTAATACACATAGGTTAAATGAATCAATGATCACACTACATTATCATGTTTATATATGTAATTACACACGCCTATTTTCCATGATTATATCTTACACATGGTACTTGATATGTTATAAATTTGACATACTTTTCCTAACACATTGGATCTCTGGCTACTATAACATGTTGATGTTGGTTGCTTATGCTTTACTTTATGCACATTTCCTTGAGTGTCTTGTATTCCTTTTTCAAGCATTTGAATATGATCATTTTTTTACAAACCCAATGCCTATGTATATTTTTATTGAAATTTTCATTTAATTATTTATTATATGGATATTTGAATATACCAATCTTGCTTTTATTGACATTTGACTAAGTCATGTCTCTTCGACTGTGCGATATTTAAACATGCCCCTTGTTTGTGGTCTACATAGACCATTACCTTTTGACTTGATTTTGAGTGCTCTTGTGTGGATATTTGTTTGTTTTTTATCCTCTTACTATTATTATCTAAATGTTTCCATGATATGTATAATGCATGGTAAGCTTATATGTGATCACACTGGTTCTATGTGTTACAATGATATATTTACCTAGACATGTTCCTTGTATATGTTACATGGTTACAATCATAGAGTATACAAGTGTTTTATCCTTTTTAAGTGAGGTAACTAAAAATTCCTATATTTCCCTCACCTCAAAGGAGGAGGCATATTAGTGGGGGTATGTCATACAGACATGTTCTCCACACTTTGCATAGTTTTTAGATTCAATGGGGGCATGTCATATGGATGTAGCTTCCACATATTCATAGTTTCTAGATTACAATGGGGGCATGCCTTTGAATCATGTTTTTCACATTCATTTAGTATATGGTACTTATATACGCTCTCAGATTCAGTGGAAGCATGTTTTATAAGTATGTTGTCCACACCTATTTAGTATTCAACATCTACGATTTATAGTGGGGATAGTTTTGGAAACATTTCCTTTACATTGGTACTTATATATGTTTTCTAATTTCTCTATATATTATGGGGACATGATTTGGAATCATGTTCTCCATACTTACATATTTATCTAAATTGGTCAAAACACGTAGTTATATGATTCAAATTCATAGTCATGGTAGAATTCTATACATTGGTACTATTATTATAAACTATTTCAATATGAGACATATCTAAGGTTCATTTTCTATGCAACATGTGCCTAACATTGTAAAATTTAAATTAGTTTCATATTTCATAACTCTTTTATGAACTATTACCATATCACAAACTTTTTTCATACTAATACCTCATAAACTTCTAGGGACTTTTATTGAGTCAATCTACTACATTAGTTAGTTCAATTTTGGTTATGATTAAGGTGATTAAATCACTCAATCTTACCAAGTTTTTTAGGTTGGATTTGATCATCCAACCACACTGGGTTATAAGTATAATTGGGTTACATGGTTGAGCTAATCGTAACTATCAGGTGGTGATTCACTTTTTCTCAAAAGTTAGGGGCATGTGTCTTTCTCTCTATATGTATATACACAATATATATATATATATATATATATATATATATATATTTGTGTATATATTATTAATATTTATCATAATCTCAATTTTTAGAGCCTTATAATGATACATCTTTTACAAAACAACTTACCAATAGGCAAGGAAGTTATATTGACACATATGTGTACTCCTAAACCTTGATCTTTCAATTTTAATATATTTTAAATACTTTCAATCTAGATTATATGCATTGATTTTATATTGTAACATGTTTTTGGTTGCAGATCAGCCACTAGTAAAGCACTCAAGTTGGGCGCATGCAAAAACAAGGTGTACATACACACCCAAGAATATATTTCATTACTAAATAAAAGGGGGAAAATGTATATTATATGTTATGATTATATATAACCTTAGACTCATACACTTAGTAAACTTAGACCTTGGTTATTCCTCTTAGTTCTCTACCTTTCTTGCTTCTACAAGTCTCATGTTTGCTCTATACTTTTACCTCTTTACCTATATCTCTTAGTCTAATCAGTCTTATATTTATGACCCATGTCCTTTTATCTTAAATAAAATACTTAAAATTTACTTATCTTCCATCTTTGTAAGCTTTAAACCTATACCTATTCTCTTACTCTGTGGAAACTAATGTTTAGGTCAGATATTAGCATCGATGTTATTGTCATATCTCAACATAAGTATCCAGTGCCCTAAATTCATCTAATTTGTAGATGAAACATATTATATTGGTTGACCTAAGTGTTTTAATGTGAGTTATTACTCCAAAAGGGTTGATATAAATAAAATATCAACTATCATTCATTCTTAACCTATGCATACCTAGAAATCAAAAAAAAAGAGCATTCAATTGAATAAAACTTCCCTATCTATTCATATTTCCATACTATTTATAGGGACTACACATATATAAATCTGAAGTACTAAAATAACAGTGTAAGAGCCTGATATGCCAAGTTATAATCTAGTCACTATTTTACTTACTTTGCACACATTATATGATTCACACACAAGTCAACACATAGGGGAGAAATACATTAGTTTAAGGCCATATTTAGAGTATTAAATATGTATGAAATGTCTTTTTATAGTGGGGTCATTGAGGTTAACTTGACACTATGTGCCTACTAACCCATTTTTCTCCAAGGTCACATTGAATATGGAAAGCTAGGGTTTTACCATTTTATAAGCAGTGACTATCCATGACCCAGATCTAAATGCTTCAAAGAAAAGGTGAAACAAAACTTATAAACATCTATATGGTTTCATCCTATTTCAATATATATCCCATATAGTACACTAGCATCAAACCTAGATAGTAGCATCGACGTAACTATCATATGCTAACATTACTATCTAGAGAGCTAGAAATGTTAGATCCAGAATATAATGACTATTCCAAAATATAATCTTCATTGGATTTCAATCTATTTTATATACAAAAATATATTAGCATCATAAAAATATAAGTACTTCACTTCTTTTTTATTTCTATATCTAACATAGTTGTACTTTTCATACTTAGACTATCTCAGCATAATAAATTTATTATATATTTATATCTGAGTTTAGTATATAATTGGTCTATTATAGATCTAATTATCACCTTTATACCATTTTATTTTCATATATCCCTTTAATACAATCTATGTAACACTTATATACACATAATATTTTCAAACTTTATCAATTTTTGATGTTTTATCTTTTGTAAGAACCCGTCAAGTCTCAATCTCTCTAAGTGCATGCCTTAAGAGGTGCACCAAGAAAGAGGTGGGTAGACTATTGGTGATTTATAGGATTTTTGTCTTTTTACTACCACTTTATATCTACACAACCATCTCCTAAAAATATTCCCTTAAGCTTTGTCTCCTATCTTTCACCCTCTAGTCATTTTCCATCTTCATTAGCCCTTCCCTAGCCTAAAACCATTTCCAATGGTTTAAAATATAATGTTATCCCCATCAACCCTATACTCTAATTTATAAAACTCATTTAGGGTCTAGGTTGGCCTCTAGTTGACCTAGACCAAGACCTAATTTGTTTTTTCAATAATGATATAGAATCGATTGGGCTGACCCTGTCGACTAAACTTTCAAAAAGGACTAAGGTTAGATTTAGTTATATAAACATGATCATTTTATCATTAAGAAGAGAAGAGAAAAATAAGAGATATATATTATGCATCTTATTATTCACCATTATACTTGATAAACATATATTATGGTTTCATACTTTCTTTGGAGATATGAATCTTGTCTTGTGGAGAAGTCTTTTGGATGCATAGATAAGTTGTGTAGCCTAGAGATGATTTATCCTTACCATCCTTACATACCAAAATAACCTCTTGAAAATCACCTTGTCCAAGGGAGAGATTAAGGCTTGGTAAGTTTGTCTTCAAAGTTAAGTATTCCTAAAGTTTCTCCTCCTTTATAAGAGTAGAAAGATTAGCATTTGTAATTCTCTCCTATACATTAAGATTTCATATACATTAACATGATTATATATCTTCTATGCATGTTTAATTTTAATGATTATTACCCCCACTTTGCACCACAAGATTTGGTAATAATTATATTAAACTTTTAAATTTATTTTATCATTTGTACATTAGTTAATATGAAAACATAGGAACTAGTTAGGGTTATTACATAGTTTTGCTTGACTGGAGGCTTTGGAACCCTCCTTAGTAATTTTTTTATGATAAGAGATACCTTGTATAGGTATAGTAGATCCATCTTGGTCATGACCTTGAATATCTATTGTATCAACAATCTTAAGTTTAAGTAGTATTTATCTTCTTTGATCTAGGTTTAATTTATAAATAAGTTGCACTTCCCTTTCAAAATATTATGGTGAACCCGATGTGAATCTAACCCTTGCAAGTTTGTTTCACACCATCATTTTTATCATTATATTATATTTTTATATAATTTTAGTACTATATCAAATTATTCATTATAGTTATAACTTTCTATGTATAGGTTTAGCATGCAGTTGATTTAAAATGACTCTCTTTTATCTATGTAGGTATTCATCAATTATAGGTTATTAGATCAACTAGTTTGACATAATATTATTATTTAGTTCTATATTATCATACATAATTGAACATGTCAATTCTATTCACTATTTTCTTCTCCCAACATATAGGTTAACAAACAATGTCAAACAAGTCAACTATATTTTTTATTTCTTCTTCAACACACAGGGTTTTGTTGAACTCGGTTAAACTAGTTGACCCAATTAGAAGAATTCAAAAGTAACAATTAAAAACTACAACACAAAAAATTAAAATATAAATAATATTCAAACCCACCAAGGTTATTTTCCTTTATTTCTCCACCATTTCATTTATTCCTTCAATTCTATTTTTTGCAAGTTGTCATTCTTAAACACTACAACCCTATAGCTAACTAGGTTGACTTGGTCAACTTAACTTTGTAGTATGTCTTCTGTCTAGGAGATATAGTCAGCCTACTTGAATTTATTATTAAATACCTTGTTGCTATATAATATTATCAACCAATTCAACTTTTTTATGTATTGTTTACATACAGTGTCACCTAAACTAATTATATACTATTATCAATCAAAGAATTAACATCTATTTGCTAGTAAGTAATTCACATTTTATTTTCAACTATTTACATGCTTAGAGTGACTCACATTGTCTAAATAGGTGTTTTTTCAAGTTACTATTTTAGTTACACTATTTTACTCTCTTTCATGCACTACCAAACCACTTTACATTCAAAAATCATTAAACATTTGTCTTCCCAGGGCCTATATACTTGGTTTTCATCACCAAGGGGGAAGCCAACTTGGTTTTTTATCCAAGTATAAATACATGGTTAATGGTATATATTGTAAAATAACCTAACATGCTTATCACTATGGGATTATGAAGTGAGGAGGTAGGCCCCTATACCAAGTCAGTGCCATTATCAATATAGATCCCTTTCAACCCAAACATCCTAAAACCAACCTTAGATTACTTTCTAGTTTCCTATTTTCCACTAACTCTCTTATCACATCAAAATAAAACTTTAATATGATATAATAACACTTAGGGTGACCAATTAGTTAATATTTACTTTTTAGTTACTACTTGTTCTTTGATCATTATGTGTTATATTCCAAAACCTGCATTGGCTAGCATTACTACAAGGTTTGTGTTATGTGTTCCAATTGGATCAGTCATATTGATCCAATTATTTGTATGTTTTTATTTCATTCTTTCTTCAAATTATATTTTAAAAATTGTATCATGTTTAAGAACACTTTTATCTTGCTTGATATAGTCTCTTATAGGTTATTTTTAACCTTCTTGCTACAGTACATAGTCAACCTACATGACTATGTCTTCTTATCCCCCTATTTAGTTCTATGTTTATAAATACATGGTTGACATACATGATTATGTATCCTTATCAACCTATTTATCCTTCCTATCTACCATACATAGTCAACTTGAATTATTATGTATTCATATCCTTTTGTTATAGTTCCTTGGGTTACAAAACATAATCGACCCATTCGACTTTGTATCCTCTTTTTTAATTTTATCTTTGAATTTAAACCTTTCTCTTTCATCATTGACTTCTTATTTGAGGAAAACATAGAGTTACACTCATCATATATGGTGAACTTCACCAATTCAATAGTTTTATCCATAAATCACTTGTGGCTTCCACTTTAGATGAAAGCAATGTGCATGTGGCCACTCGTACTACAAATTATAAGACTCCTCATGTATCTTAAATTTTTAACCCTATTTTCTCCTTAGAAGATCAACCTAAATTATATTATACTTTGGAAATGCTTTTCTTCATTAATGAGTTTCCTCAACATTGAGGAAAAGACCCTTCCACTATTTAGAACCTTATGATAAGTGGTCTAGAAGAAGGCCCCCATTCACCTTACCCTACATTCTCCCATAGATTTTAGGGTAATACCTTATTTTCTTCTGAACCTCTCCCTTCTCTCTTGACTCCTCATACTATGACCTCTTCTTCCTTGATTTTTTTCCACTTCCATGTCAAGTATTCCTACTAACATGGTAGGTTTAACATTTAATTGGCCTCTTCCAAGACTCACCCTCCTTAATCACTCCACTAGTGCACCATTTCATACCCATGGTAATCATGTCACTAGTGCTTCTTTTAATTATAATCCTTATACTAGTGCATCTTTCATTACACATGTTAACCATGCCACTAGTGATTCTTTCTATTTTGATCCTTATACTAGTTCATATTTTACTACACATGTTAATCATGCTACTATTTCCTCAGTTTCTACAAATTCCTCTCAAGCCACTAGTTTTGCACATTCCACTACTCATAGTGGTACCCAAGCCACTAATACTAATGATAATGCTTCACATGCTATGAAACCTAGTCAAACCACCACTCAAACCCATCAACTCTTATTACAAACTCTTAATCAAATGAAAACTTTCCAAGATAATAATTCCAACCAAATTATGCAAATTTAGAATCACCTTATTCACCTCCAAAATCAACCTCAATAGGTTCCATGGGGAGTGCATAATCAAAATTCCCCCACCCACCTTAGGTATTCCCATGGCAACCTTATTCTCCAACCACCTCTTGTTAATAAATTAATTAAAAATCTTCAAAATGAACCTCATACACCTTAAATTACCAACATAAATATAAGAGGTATCACCCTTACCATTAGTTATAATCGGTCAACTAATCTTACCTTACATTTAAAAATGTTTAGCAATCTCTACAAAGATTGGGCCAAGTTAAACACTTTTGTTGCTACCAAGCTCTTAGTGAAAATCCTCTTTGGAGATGCTTTAGATTGGTATAATCAACTCAAGTCCCATTATATCACTATTCTAGAAGATATGGTTAACACTCTAATGTAATATTTTTAAACTAGTGACCTTCTTAAGAATACCTTGGCTCATTTTATCAATTATAAATAACTTGAAACTGAAACCACATAATATTTCATCAAATGGTGGAAGACCTTATCTAATAAGTGTGAATATAACATGGAAAATGATAATATATTTCATATATTCACTAACGCTTTCTATCCTAAGTTACAATATTGGGTTAGGAATCTCTCCATAAACTTTAGAAGAGGCCTTTGACCAAGCCAAATGCCAAGATTTTCTCATGCATTAGTTTGAGCCATCCCAACCTCCTATGGGCACTCACATACTCATCAAAAATAAAAATCATCATGTTACTAATGATATTATCATTGATTCATATGATATCATTCATAATATTCAAGTTATTGCTACCGACCTTGCTCTAGAGCAAGCTTCCCCTTTAAACCACATCCTTAATCCTCAATTTCTTAAATAAACAACATCAATGTTCATAATCCATTATCCTTAGAGAAACTCCAAAAGTGTCTACCAAGGCCTCTTCCATAATATCTTGACCCAACTTACCCTATGAAATCATGGTATGATCCAAATAAATTTTATTGGTTTCATGTTAGTTGGGGTCAATCTCATGAGACTTGCAAGCAATTGCATAATTTAGCTATAGATTTCCTCATTGGTCCAACTTTTGATCATGATTCCCTCATTCATAAATATCAACATGCCTATGACATTTCCTTTAAAGCTCATGAAACACAAAATAAAAATCAATCTTTGAATCAAGATAATGTTAATTTGGCCATCTATAAATACCCTCTTTCTAATCACCAAGATAATAATGACAAGCCTATTCCTTCCACCAATAAAATTACGATTTTTATAGAAAAAACTCCCAAAGAGAATGTCATAAATATGAGTAATATATGAAGGTTAGTTGCTTTCATTTATTTTAATCCTACACACATGTACCAACCATGCCAAACTTTTTGTGTTATCCAATATTCCTCCCCAACTCATCTCACAGAGTTGGGGAAAGAGGACCTTATCTATTTTGATGAAAAAAATCCAACACCTCCATTGGATAACACCTCTCATACCATCTATACAATTTCCCTAACCTCTCTACCCATCAACAACATCATTCAACCTTATAATACTAGTTATTCAAATATATCACAATATAAACTTATATCAACTACCCCATCCTCTCAAGATAATCAACCAATTCATCTCCAAACTAAATTGACTACATTTTATCAACACAAGTTTACATTCACTTCTAATCTTCTTTCCTAGGAGATCCTCCAACATTACGCACCTCTATAGATTATTCCACCAATGGGTTATGACTAATGGGACCCTATCATAGAGCTTACCAATATCCCATCTCAAATTCCCTCTCTCAAACTCATGCAAACTTCTCCATGTCATTGCAACCACCTTATGCAACTCTTATTTCAAATGAACATCCCCCATCCTCCCCTAGTAGGATGTGAAGCTACCTTATCTGGGTTAGAAGATAGTATCTTGAAATAATGTGAAGATATGTCTATACACAATGATGAAATAATGGACACTTCTATTTCTCTCAAATTCCTTATTACTTCTATGATCCCAGATGAGATTCTACTTCATGCAGATGATCCTCCCCTCTTTACAAGCATCCAAATTAGTGATATCCAAGTCAAGCATGTTTTTATTGATGAGGGTTTAGGTATTTGTGTTTCCTCTCTCCACTTCATTAAAACCCTTAAATACTTTGATCATAATCTTAATTTTACATGTAACACATGTCAAGGTTATGATCGAAGAAAAATGCCTCCTTTATTTTGTGTGTGGTTACCTATTACCATCCCACCTGTCATTATTCAATTGAAGGTTATTATATTCAATTTTCCCCTTTCCTAAAATATCTTGCCTGGAAGGTCATGGACTCAATGCATGAGGGTTGTCACCTCTTCTACCTATGAATGTGTCAAGTTTACCCACAATGGTGTTATATATAATATTTAAGGTGATACTAACCCTTGGAATTTTGAACAATTCTAAGACTATGGTGTATTCAAAATTCCAACCCTTGAACCCTTATTGAGTGTTCCATTTTGGGAATCTCAACATTTTAATTTTCATGTCAACTCTATGTGAGGTTATCATGATTACCTCAAACTCATAGAGAACATACTACCTAACCTCTTAGACTCTAATGATAATGAGCTTGATGACATCAACCTCAAAATCAAAACTTTAGATCTCTCTCTTCATCTCATTTCCTAGATTTTACCATATTTGAAGTTGTATTCCTATTAGTGACCTAGTGATGATATACCTGTGTTCCTAACTAAGATGCAAAATTATATTCATCACACAACCTCTGATGAGAAGGTCATACCTAATTTCATTATTGACCTTAATAAACTTAACTATGATGATGGTTATACTCTAGATGATCCATATCTAGGTGGTCTTGTTCATGCTAGAGATGTTGAGATCCTTTATTATCATTCTTATTTATTTTAGTTTTTCTATTCATCTTATTGCATTTCATATTATATAGTTCTTAATTTTATCATTATTCTTCTTATTCATATGGTAGAGATGGAGCATTCACATGACACACCTCTTATTTTTGAATAACCTCTTAGGAACATGCTTCTGGATCATGATATGACCGGTCCCTACTATTTCTCTAGATATTAGGATCCCTATAGCCTTCTTCACCTTGAGATACTTGTTATCATCCTTAATCCCTCTGTGTATCTTGCTCTTCCCTCAACTAAGCTTATTCTAGATCATATTCCTGATCTACCTTTAGTTGAGTCTCTTCCTACTTCTAATTCTATTTCTCCTTCAAATGAACCTCACCCAGTCTCTCTGTCAGCCTTGCCTCCCCTTGGTGATGGCCTACTTCCTTTACCATAACTTGATTCCCTTCCCACAAAATGGGTCAATCATCCATAATGTGGCATTCATAGAGTTGTTAGTCATTAGACTCAATATTGTCATCTATACCATCCTTCCCTATCTTCTATATATACTCCCTCTATTATTAAACCCATAAAGTCTACTAATAAGCATATCTTTTGATTACATGGCACAGATAATTATTCCTTAGCACATTATCAATAGCTTTGATAATATATCGACACATTGCATCTTACTCTTCTTCAACCTATAGACAAGGCTATACCTCCTCCCAAGTTATTTATCTGAGTATATTCCTAAATATGAAAAGGTATATTGTCTATGTTACTAGTGCATTACCCATCATACCAATCATTATTTCTTCCTTTAGTAGCATCGTGAAGATCACTTATGACCATTCTTGCACCTGATATTCCTCCTCCCATAGGTCACCCACATAATAAGGATCCCCCTTCTTCCCCCATAGTCCTTCCACCTATGTTTCCTTCTTCTCCCATGGTTCTTCCACCTGTGATCCCTTCTCTACTGATGGCTCCTTCTTGTCACACAAATTCCACTCCTATTATTTCACCTAAGTATTTTATAAATAATGGCCCTCATGAGCATGATCCTTCATCTTTTCCTACATTTTATGTAGAGGAGATTTGATGAAATGTATTTTTATAATTTTTATTGAAGATCAATTAGACCCTCATTTTAGTTAGGATCTAGCTTCATAGAGATCTATCAAATTTTATGGATAATGTTTGTGGATAGATTTACTAGTATTTATGGACACAGCATAGTGTTTCTTCACTTTCTTCTTCATACTATTTTTTTGTATTGGATGTGTGTTCTACTTTTATATTTATCTACTCTATATCATTTGACTTTATGTAAAACTTTGCTTCATTTATATAACTTACATAGATCTTTATATTTTCACATTACATGTTGTATATGATTTCTTCTCTTTCATGATCTCTTATGGGTTTTTTTCATTATTAGATCCTTCTATTTATGAGTTCATTTCTTTCCATGGATGTCTTTATCTTTTCTCGTGATTATTTATTACCTTATCTCAACCACATGGATAATTATTATTGTGACTTGGTTATAAAAGCCTTGATCCCCTTAATAATCCTTATTTACCATGCGATCAATTAGCAAACAAATCATCTCATTATCATTCACTATTTTACTGGTATACTTTGGATCTCCCTTTATTCCCCTTATTTCCTTTTATAAACTAAGCATACACATGGTTGAAACTTGAGATAACTTACTAGTTCATAGGTAAGCCTAAGTGTTTTTAGTCATTCATGTTTAAGATATGTAGCTTCCTTTAGCCAAATTCTAAATCTCATCCATCTATATTAATTATATCTCTCATGTTGGTTGTTTCAAGTCTATATGGAGGAGGAACCTTAAAATCCATAAAATTTAAAATCTAAAACATTTAAACAAAAAAAATGATGCAAAAGACAACATTCAAATTTTAAAAGTCAAATCACACTCAAAGATGTGATTCAAAGCACATCTCCTTTTTCTAATTGAATCTCAAAATCCATATTTAGCCTCATAATATATTTGAGGTGCATTGGGCTATAGTAGGCTAGTATATTAGAAAAGGAGATAAAAAATATGTTAGTGCTACCTACTTTATGACACAAGTACCTAATATTCATAGTAAAGTGATGACTCTGTAATAGATCTTGAGGAATGGGGAACATGTTACGGGAAGGTAGGTCCATTTTAATTTTATTGTTCATCCAACCAACATGATTTGATCTTAATATCTCACTTATTTGCATATGCAACTTTATGCTAATTGATAATGGGTATCCTTTGTTTATTGATTGTCACTATCCACCTAGTGTCTTTATTATGTCCTTAGTATGCCTCATGTTTCATAAGGTCTTCTCAAAAATGCCTACATTCCCTCTTTCATTTAAAATAATCTTAATATTTCCCCTTGAGAAATATTATTTTGTTCACTGATCACTAGGGCCTCTAGGAATTTTTATTTATGAGTTGCAATGTAAGACCATGGATATGACTATGTCTTCCTCACAAATTACCACATTACCAATATTTATTTTTAAAATAATTATTAGTTGTTTTCACCTCATTGGTGTTTCATTTGTGTGTTGAAGTCTAAGACCATGGATAGGACCATGCTTTCCTCACAAAATATTTAAATACCCAAATCACAATGAAATTACATGTGTCAAATTTGAGATAAGTAGTGATTGATTATGAGTTACACATCATTAACATGATTCACATATTGGTATAGTATGTTTTATGCTTACTTCATTGATCATTCACTTTTATCTTCTTATTTTTTGATTGCATGTAAGATCACAACTATTTTCTTAAATTTTTCATACTTCCCAGTTTGAGTTAGTGTGATCAATTTAAAGTTCATTTCTTCAATTTTATTTCTCTTTTATACTTCCCAATGTGATTTAGTATGATTGATTGAATTAATTAATTTGTTTTTATACCATTTTTCCTTTCTTGTGTCTTTCATTTTATTACATTATTTTCATACTTCCCAACATAGTATAGTGTGATTTTACTTGTTTTATTTTGGTGCAAATCTTTTCCATGGTTTAATAACATTTTTTTCACCTTTTATGATTTTTGGTTTATTATATTTATTCATCTTCTATTACTATGCATTGTGCATCATGATATAGTGTGTAGTACATTTGTTTTTTATTACTTATACTTTTCCAAGTCATTTTTTCCTTTTTATTTTTTACTATGCATGTGTATCACATAATGCTAGAAAAGAAAACACCCCACATATATTTCCCATAAAATACATAATAAAATCTAAAGACATGTACTAAAAATAAATATATCCATGCATCAACATCCACAATAAAATATAACTCATATGATCAAATATAACTATCAAAATCAATATATATATATATAGATTTTGATAGTTAGATTTGATCTTATGAGTTGTAAAATCTAACTATCAAAATCAATATATATATATATGTATATATATATATATATATATATCATGTGTTTTATACAATACAAAGTATAAAATAAAAAATAGATCCAACTCTAAGGTTGGGTCCCATCTTGCCTATCATGCGGCCTAGCCACACTACCCATAGATTCTTGAGACTATCCCCAATGAATGGTATATTATAATGAGGTAGTCATGGATCTCAAACTTGATACCTACCCCTGTAGATTAACCACCTAGACCTAACATATCCAAGCTAGATAGTGTTAGCCATGTGCAATGCACTCTCTTAAGCCAAGGCATATTAGGCTTATACCTCTTCCTCCCCCACCCTTGTCAGTGGATAAAACCCATCCCCATATGCCTATAACTCCCTAATGGCCTCCCTACCAGTCTAAACTAGCTCACCTAGATTGAGGCAGATAAAATTGTAGAATCATCCATCATGGTGGGGTTGTATGGAATCAGCACCCCCATCTAAAATGTCATGGTGAAAACCATAACTAGATATCCCCATCTGATCTCCTCTATCATAGGATCTATAAAACCATAACCAAATAGACATTAGACCACATATATATCTCAAAATCTATCTATCTACTATAATCACATGCAACTAGTGTCTTATATCAAATCTTAAAACCACATTACAACATTTCTCACTAGTGTTGGTGTCACCAACCACTATCTCCCTATTTATTCATCCATTAATCATGGTCTCCCCATCTACTCAATTATGGATCACCTCTTTCCCAAGTTACCTCTACATTAATACAAAGTTAAAAGTCACCACTCACAGACACTGTGACCCTCTCTTAATGGGTGCCTCTATGGACTAGTTCTATCCTAGAGTGGTTGTTAGATCATCCTATGTTGTAAACCTTGCATGTGCCTACTCTTCTTGGTGGTGCCTCCATCTATAATGTGGCCAGAGTGGTCACTACTATGGTGTCTACTATGTACCTACATCCACGTCCATGTCATCATCTTTTGACGCCATATGTTTTCATGCTCAACAAGTCCATGGTCTAACATGTTGTGGCCTAATCATAAGTATCTCCATTGGTAGTCCTCCTCCTCCTCTCCCCCTTAACTCTCTAGCATGTTATTCCCAATAATCAAGCACTACTAAAGGGGATAATAGGTGTGGGAATATGAACTACTTTGTCAAGTGTGTCATCAAATGTGGCTCTAACCATTAGGTGGTGTCCCATGATTCATACCCATGTCAACCTTGTCATAATGGTTAACCAGTTAGGCCATATAGTAGTGATTTGCATGTAGGGATACCACATAATCTCCCCTTATATGATAGTCTATAACATTGGTAAATGGGGCATATCCTAAGTTACATGGTCCTACCTCCATCTCATGACCCAATGTAACCTATCATTGACCACATAAGATAACCTAGCTAGTCGATACATATATAACCTCTCACATATCCAAGTACTCAACAAAATAATAGGCCCCATCATCTTCTACCCTCTAGATAGAATCCCATACATATCATCCATGATTTGGACCTAGATGATAGCCCCAAATACATATAATTCTCCTTTATCTAATATCGACTAACATAAGGCTATTTCATATAATCATACCTTATCATCTGACTTGTGACACAACACTCATGTTATCAAAAGTATGATCACAACCTTTTAGATGTTCAAAATATTCATAATATATACATCAAATAAACTCACCCTCAATCCAAGGTATATCATATCTAAACATGTCACCCACAGGAGAGTGTTTGTCTCTCCTATAAATCATTCAGTGTCCCAGTGATCATTGATGTCCCTCTTATCATTAGTCCCAATAATGAGTGGACATCCTCTAGTGTGATACCCACCTCTACGGTATCCCCATCCACCACCCATTGAAAATTATTGGTAAATTATTCCCATGCTCTAAATAACATGATAATGAGATCAACACTAATTGGAATCTACCTCATCTCCATGATACCTCCAAATCCTAGTGTGACCATTCATGTTTTATCTACATCAATCAATCAATCCAATAAGTTTGGAAGCTATAACACATTTATCCAGCACTAATACCTTTAGCATCTCTGAAAGATATCAAAAAAATAATGTATGAAATTTCCATGTCATAAATAATCATAATACATTCTTAAAATTTCATAAATTTCACTTAAATTAGCTAGTTTGATTTAGTTTCTCAATTTTTTATAGAATCAGCTTATTTAATACTAAGTTGGCTATGTATTTTATTTATAATACTAGATCAACCCTTTCAATTTCATATTATATCAGCCTATTAAATACTACATCAGCCATCTTATTACTCTACAATACTATATTAGCCATGTTATACATAGTTAGCCTCTTTTAGTGATACTATATCAGCCCTATTATACACAGATGACCTTTTTTAGTGATCCTACATCAACCCTATTCAATAAACTATGTCAGCCCTATTATATGTTCTCAACCTTTTTCCCCTTACCAACTAATTCCTCCCACTACTACATAGTTGGCCACCTATTATCATACTAAATCAGCCCACTGCTATGCAGTCAAACCTATCTTTTTGGCTTGCCTTATAGACTAAGTCAACTAGGTTGACTTGGTTCTTTCATAGCAATGACTTTTTAACCATTTACCATAATTACCTTAGGCATTTATTGGTATAACTTATTCCTACCTAGCACCTCATTTTACCCCTATTTTACCTAAAAATTTCCTAGGGTTCATTCTGGTGCCTAGATTTTGCTTACCAATTGATTTTTTATTTTTAAATTATTTTCAAATATAAATATTCAAAATTTTAAAATTTATAATTGCTAACCTATATTTCACTCATTTTGGCTATTATGCATCCTCCCCATCTTATTTGTCATCTCCTCATCATAATGGCTCTTTGATCTCAAACTAGGTCTATCAGATCTTTGTGTTCTCAAAATAGAAAAACTAACAAATGAATTATTTTTCACCCTATTTATACTTACTATTCCAAAATTATTTACTTTTAAAATATTTACCCCCATATTTTATATTTTTATCATATATTTATTTCTACTAACTCTTTTTCTAAAGCATAAAATGTTATAGATTCCTAACATCATAAAAAATATTTTTACCTATTATATTTATATGTTGAATTTTTTTTTATTTTTTGCTCTTTTTTTCTAGTTTCTACAGGTTTACCTAATGTTCCCTACATTAGACACATTCAAATTGATTTCATCTCCTTATTTATATATATTAATAAGGTAAATAAATATATGAGTTTTTCAATTTTCTCCTTTCTTTTATTTTATTTTCTCCTCACTACAATTTACTCATCTTTAGTGTTGTGTGTTTCTATGTTCTTTTTATGAAGCACCATCCCCTATTCCACTTGAGTGACATGTGATGATATTTTATTGGGGCACATATATGCACATAATATTTTCAAACTTTATCAATTATTGATGTATTTTCTCTTGTAAGAACCCATCAAGTCTCAATATCTCTAAGTGCATGCCTTAAAAGGTGCATCGAGAATTGGGTGAGAAAACCATTGGTGCTTTATAATCTTATTTTCCCTTTACTACCACTTATTATCTACACAACCATCTCCTAAAAATAATATCCTAAGCTTTGATTCCTATCTTTCACCTTGTTATAGTCATTTTCTACCTTCATTAACCCTTACCTAGTCTAAAACCCTTTCCAACAGTTTCTGATATAATTTTGGCCCCATCGACCCTATATTGTAATTGATAAAACTCATTTAGGGTTTAGGTTGGCCCTTAGATGACCTATACCAAGACCTAATTTTTTTTGTCAGTAATGATATAGATTTGATTGGGTTGACCGTATCAGTGAAACTTTCTGAAAGGATAAGGGTTAGATTCAGCTATATAAACACATTCATTTTATCATTAGGAAAATAAGAGAAGAAGAAGATATATATATTGTGCATCTACTTATCCACCATTTTACTTGAGGGTCATAGCTTAGGGTTTCATATTTTATTTATAGATATGGATCTTGTCTTATGAATAAGTATTTTGGATGCACAGATAGGTTGTGTATTCTAGAGTTGATTTATCCTTTCCATCCTTACATACCACAACAACCTCTTATGAATCATCTTATCCAATGGAGAGATTGAGGCTCTATGGGTTCATCTTCAAAGGTAAGTATGCATCACTTTGTTTCTCCTTTGTAAGAGTATATAAATTAGTATCTGTACTTATCTCCCATTCATTAGGATTATGTATACATTGATGTGAGTATGTGTCTTCTATGCATATTTAATTTTAATTTTTATTACCCTCAATTTATGCCATAAGCTTTGGTGAGCACTAAATTCGACTTTTCCTTTGATTTTGTCATTTGTACATTAGTGAATATGAAAACATAGGACCTAGTTAGGTTTATTGCATGGTTTTGTTTGACAGAGGCTTTGGAACCCTGTCTAGTAAATTTATTATGGTAAGAGATCCCTTGGCTAGGTCTAGCAGATTCATCTTAGTCATGACCCTAAATATATAATGTATTAACAATCCTAAGTGTAAGTAAGATTTATCTTCTCTGAGCTAGGATTAATTTATAGATTAATTGCATTTCCCTTTGCATACAACATCAACCTGTATTTCCTATTTTAGATTTAAACATGTATATTCAATGCCATGACATGTAAAATATATATCCAATGATATTATTCCATGTGTGTGATATTTTAAATACTATTGATAATAATAATAATGTGGTTTCAAGAAGATTTTAGGAATCCCAAGTTATATGATTATAAGCATGTCATATTTGATTATTATTATGTGAGTATTTTGATAGGAAATTTAGTGTGTAAATAAAAGGGAGAATATGAACAAAGAAAAGGGAAGGATGATAGTTTACATAATACCACCTCACACAACTATTCAAATTATGTTTGATCTTGAATGTGTATGTGTTATTGAGTGCATGAATATTTTTCCCATAGTCTTGTTAATCATGTACCCCTTGTGTCCCTTTTAATTTATTTTTGGACTCTTTCCTCTCCTTCCATCACATTATCTTGAGTAAATATTTCCTTGATGGTGAAATTCGGATTTATAGGGAGCCCAACAAATTGAAAACTTCAAAATGATCTTCTTCATGTTTGATTGGCTAAAAATGAGGTCCTTTGGACATTGTAACCATTGGAGTATAAAATTGTGCATTAAAATAATGATTATTCTTCCATAAATAAGAGGTATATTTGTATCCAATAATGGAAAATGTGTCTCCCTTTAAGTGGTTTTTGCATACAATAACCCTCTAATTCTCTTAAGATGTAGAAAATCTCTATTTTCCTCCCTATTTTTCTTTGTTGTAATGTAATTTGGATAAGTGGGAAACAAATATATTTGGAGTATCTTATAAAATTGAAGAAATGAACCAATTTTTAAATTATCTAAACCCTTAGATAAAATAGTGGAGTTTGGATGTCTTGTGTGTGTGAAAATATGGATGAGAAAATGTTAAATTAGGTGTCTGAATTGTGCATCATACATGGCCATTATGAAAGCATGGTTTAAATTTATTAATGGAAAGTGAATCTTATGGTTTTTATATTACATGTTGATTTCCTTTCCACCAAATTTAAAATAGAATACTCATTATAAAGTGAAGTGTAAGGTTGTTATGCTACAAGTTGGCTTCCTTTCCCTAAATTTGAAATAGAATAAGGAACTTGGGGCCTTAGTGATGCATGTTGGTTACCATTATCCAAGTTTTAAGGTGAATATTGAGGCCTAAGACTACTAGATAACTTATCATTTTTTCTTTATTTTATATTTAAGATAAATTTAAAGAGCAATTTATTTTAACTACTATAAAAGACTATGCATTTCTAACTTACACAAGTCCGTGTACGATTTCTAGTTAGGTGATGTGCAAACCTTATTGTTAATTTTTTTGGGTTGAACTATGATATCATTGTTATGTGTAGGAGTCACCTCTTTGTCTTTGGGTTGAATATGGCTTGGAACACCCTATAATGTCAATACACTGAGGTGAGCACCTTCCCTTGGCATACTGTGGCTATGGATATGCTGGGAATGCTAGCTATGGATGTAAGAACTATCATTGTTGTAGATGAATTTTTTTTTTTTTACATATATATCATAGTTGATGTTGTTATACATGTTTTAAAATAAACTCATATAGGTGGAATAAATCATTACATCATTGTGAATATGCTTTATTTTTGAAGAAAATATAGAGTAAAAAAATAATTCCTATGAATTTAGTTGTAAATTTGTGAAATGTTTTATTGTAGAATTTGATTCGCTCTTAAAAGAAAATTAAAATTGTGACTAAAATAACATTGCATTTTGAATAAGGCATATGCACATGAATACATATTATTTTCCCTAAGAAGTATATTTAATAAAATAAACTTTATAAATAACAATGTATTTATTATCTTTGGTGTCATAATATTTTTGTGTGAACAATTAAAGTGAATTGAGGACTATAAATTAATCCTCTACGTAAAAAAATATGAACTAGCTTAGAAATTCTTAGTAGTTTAGGAAAGGACATTGCATAAATAATATGAATCATTTAACCATTTACATAATGATGTACATTGATATGCTTCATTCATAATTACTCATTCAAAAAAACTTAACATATCTCCCTCTAAATAAAAAATCTTTATCCCTCACACAAAGGATGGAGATATCTTACCTAAGGAATATTATAAACAAAAAAATGGTATCTTTAATCTCTATATGACTAGTTCACAAATGTTACTTAACATGGGGCAAATTCAAGGTCCACATATTATGCAAGAATCTCAAAGTGAGAAATACAAAAAGTATCCACATCAACAAGATTTAACAATTACCTTATAAAGGGGTGGTTCTTATTTTTTTCATAACCATATTGATCCTACATAAGTAAAAACTAGTTACAATATAAGAAACTTACAACAAATGAGATTCAATCTAAAAAATTTACAAAACAAAGGAGGTTGGAAAGACTCCTTAGGAAACATAACAATACCAATTACTTGTGGTTGTAAAGTAATTGAAACACAAGTTTGGGTTATACCTACCACATCTCCATATGAATGTATACTAAGAATGCTTTGGCTATACCAAATAGAACCAAAAATTGATCTAAATCAGCAAGGTATTTCCTTTCCTCATGAAGTCACATTAATACATATTTCAAATGATAGGATTATATCTTCTAATACACATTCAAAATGTGAGTAACACACTTTGTCCCTTTTCAATCCATCTAATAATGATGCAAAAAATGTGAAAGATCCAACTTAAATTTTTAAGGTTCACAGTTGGGGAGATATCTATGACCATCTATTAGATGGAATCGTAGGATGACATTTCCTATCCATAAATATCAAAAATACCAAAAAATAAAAGACATTCAAAAATATAAAAACACTTTCAGAACTTACATCTTCTATTGGTTCCTTGTCATCCATGTTTTACTTCCATATTGATGGATGGCATACTTAATTACTCCTACATACACATACGTGTCACACTTTCACTTGAGTGTAATAAATGCATACATAGATACATGACACATTCCTATTTCAAATGTTGTCTCTTCCTTTTAGTCATGTCATATGGACATTGGGGGCATATGTTTCTTTAATATTGATACACACATGTTATATGACTCAATGATCACTTTACATTATTGATTTAACCTTTTAGGGTTTTATAACAGTAAATCCTAAGTTAGATTAAAGGGTGAGATGTTTAAATAAGTTAAATAATATGTAATAATTAACATTGATTTGTTATGACTTTTGAATTCTTTTGACTTTATAAAAATAGTAATAAATATGCATAAATAGAGACTTATTTAGAAATTAATTGTCATAAAAGATTTGGGTTCTAAAAATTAGGTTTTAGATAGGTCTGAGTGTCGTCAATAGGGTCCCTAAGTCTAATTACTCACTAGGTATTAGCATGCCACCTAGACAGTAGCACCATATTGCTCTAGTGTCCTCCAAATGGCACTAGTATCCTCTTTGTAGGATTTTTCCTCTTTTCTAGGATCACATGCACTTATGTTTCTAGGTTATGTTCCTACTTACACAAAATTTGGAACCCTATATTGTGCCTAGAAATTTTGATTTAGTGTACAAACCCTGATTCCCCTTACAAGTATGACATGAGCAATAAATGTGTATTCATTAGTAAGATAGGATGGATATCCTCAACACTCCATTATGAAGATATTTTTCTACATACCAATACTCTAAAGAGGGATCAAGCTTGATGAATTTCTCCCACATAATGTTTAGTACAAGTGAAGTGAATGTTATAATGATAGTGGTCTTGAATGCCTTGAGTGTGCTTTATATTTTAAATCTTTAAACTTTGGGCTTAGGGAAGTTGTAGATGGTAGTATGTAGAAGTAGGGAAGAATAAGAATCAAATACCTTAATTTTTTTCAACTTGTTTCTTATTTGGATAGGCTTTTACATCTATTTTCCATCCAGCCTATAGAGATAAAATAGTCTTGTATTTCTAGAGATTTGTAGTTTATGTGGATAATAAAATGTACTTAGGCTGATCTTAAGAGGTACACACATTTTAAAATATATCCATTCAAGAAATTTAGGGCAAGGGAAACTAGTGCCATGTTGGGGACACTAGCATAATGTGACTCTAGTGTCCTTAATGTGGTGTTAGTGTCTAGCTAGCAAACTGTTGGGCATACTGGGTTGGGATCTAGAAATATTATTTTGGGACTATGTTTGAGCTGATAATAGATGTATGTGATCTACATATTGGCTATAAAAATGTGGTAAAGACTCTAATATAGTTCTAGGGCTAATCTAGGAATAGACTATCTCAAGCAATACTCTTAGCATTCAAATACCACTTTTAGGTGATTACATATACCCTTCTTTATGATAGAAATACAACAAAGAGAAATGAATAGTATAAAAGAAAAATAAGTGTACCTAGACTTACTTAGGAAGTGAAGTCTGTGTAATTGATTCTAAGTATGTGAATTTGGGTCTACGTATGTGAAACATGATCCAAAGTAATGACCTGTAGTGAAACATGTAGAAATTAATCATTACTTAAGAGACTATCAAAATTAAAAGACTATGATGAATAAAGTTGAGTAAATAAAGAGGAAATAAATAAATACACCTCATTGGGTATGAAAACCAATGTATGAACCTAGTGATAATCAATGTGTGTAAGTTTACATAGTGATCAAATCATTAAATAGCTTTGACTAAGTTGATAGATTTCTTAATCTTCATATGGTTGGCTCAATAATTTAATCCAATTTTGACTCCATCATTTCCCACCCCTATTTGGTAGATCATGATATGCTAATAGCTTGGATAAGAATTTAAGTGTGTCTAACCCTCTCATGTGAGTGACTCAAGAACTCAAGTAGGTTATGACTCCATCATTACACACCTATGTGAAGTAGATGCATCTAAAACTAAATTGCACAAATTCTTGAAAGTATCTAACTAAGTATATCTAACTATGTATGTCAGCTCCATGACCACTCGGGAATATGAGGGGCTTTGAGCCACTCAAGAATGTCAACCACTGAAGATGGAGTAAGCCATAAAACCAGTGACAATATAGAATATGATAGTAATTATATATAGCATAAAGAATGACATGAAGTTTTCCATTTCACTTTATCAACTTGTGTGTAACTGAGTATATGGAAACTATGTGCCACACACATGCCCCCAAAATGATATCTGAGTATACTAATTTTAAACTATGCAATATTGTATCTGTGTACATGAACTAAATATGGGAGTGATCATGATCTGCATGATGCCCTAAAATCTAAGCAATTGGTATGAATTTGAGTTGAAATGAGTGTATAAGGGAAAAATCTAAACATAATAGTCAAACCTTTAATTATACATCTACAAATTTATATTGTATCTAGTGTATTGGTCTAGCTAATCTAGACGATCCTAAAGCTAGGGCTACTAAATAGTTTCACCATATAGTGGATAGTAGTGCCATATGGTGCTAGTATCCCAATCTAGGTGCTAATGTCTATTTGGTCTAAAATCTGGGTGACTGAATTATTTTTTGGTTTTCTATTGTTTTTTGTGTCTAATTTTTAAAACTAAGCATGTGTGCTGAAAATAATTTGTGAATAAAAATATAGGAGCCTAATATTTTTGACAAACCCTTGTGAATGCCCCCTCTTTTGATGTTATTTATGGAATCTATGTAATAATTGTCCTTAAAATAAGTAGTTATATAAAATATATTATCCATAGCATATATATGATAACTATGTGATATTCTAATACAATGTACAAACATAATATCAGAATGTAAAAGAACCTAAGCATGAGTAGGTAATGTAAGATGTATGTTATAATATAGAATTGCACAAGGGTGTCAATATATATGTAATCAATGTATGTAAAAATAAATCTGAGTAGCTACCTAGGAGATGGGGCATGATGTTCATCATGACACCTAAGTAGGAAGAGTAGATGCACAAGGTCTTTCATGCATCAAAAATTGGTGTGTGTAATAAGTAAATACAAGTGTCATGGTGAAGACATATATAAATAAGCATACATATAAAACACATGAGGCACACAAAATTAGGTGAAGGGGGCATATTACAAGAGACATGGGCACATGTCAATAATCTAATAATAGAAGACATATAAGGACATGATCAAATGTCCACATATGCAAGAAATAAGAAATTTGGCTTAGAGCCACATAGAAGGACATGTTCAAATGTCTGCATATAAAATCAAGAAAACATAGACAAGTGACATGGGAACATGTCCAAGGCATATGAATATAGAAGTGGTATATATCCAAATAATAATGGCATATTCAAATGCTCTCAAAATGGAATAAACATAAGAAACACAATCAAGTCTAAACTAAAAAAGCTAGAAATGAAAGCATGTATAATTGTGTAGTACAAATATATGTAAATGCTAAGATGTATATATGTTGATTCTAACTAGTGATAATCAACAAAAAAATATGAACAATGAGTAGCAATGATCAATATCAAGATATATCAATGCATAAATTGGAATGTATAGAATGTAAGGATAGAACATGGTAGTAGAAACTGTGTAAGAGATGCCCCTAAGTGGGTATATATATCAAATGAATAAACCCATATTAGTGTATATTCCCTCAATGGGTAGATGATAGAAAATATAGATCAGTTTAGTGTACTAGGGTCCTATATGTAATCTATAAGCACAAAACAAGAATAAGTGAAGTATCTATCTATGATAAAACTAACTATACTAAGATAGTTAGCAATATGTAATATCTAGCAAGTAGTAGAAATATAAACATAACAATGCATACAATCTATAAATTTGTGTTTTATAAGTAATATTTGAATGTTTTTGTATTTTTGTATGTTATATTATTTTTTTGTTTTATATAAATAAGTTGTGTACAAGCAAATGAAAATAAACTATATACAAGGAATGAGAGAAAAGGAATTATGTACAAGAGTAGGAACCATTCTAACCAATGAGTCTCACAGAAGACTCACTATCATCATAACCTATGTCAAATATGGGAATTGTGATCATGAATGTAGTGTGAAAAGGCAACTATGATCCCATAATTTATTATGTTGTATAATTTGTGTCTAAATATACCTATGTAGTGATGTTATGAAATTATGGCAGTAACTGTGACGCCTTGTGAACTGTAGGGGTATTAGGAACCCATCTGGTAGAATAAAAATTTATAAGTGATGTAGGTGCCCTATGATGAAACCCATATAACCCAATAAAATTGATCTCAACATAAATTGAGTAGAGGAAGGTCCCCTAGAATCTATGTCATATATATGATGCATGGGTCTCTCTAGTAATGGTCACCATGGGAGAGTATGTGTAAGTGTAGATACCATAGGAGTAGACCTAAACTACACTAATGGCTCTGATAAACTTAGTGATGTATGCATAGGATATTTAATCTCAATAGTAACTGATAACCATGCAATATATTTGTAATGGTGTTAGAACTATAACTGGTGTTTATGCTAGAAATGTCATCGAAACTATGTTAGAACTACTTATGGGATGGGTAGAGGATACTCATAGAATAAACCCTCAACTTTAACCACCTGATTGGCAAGTATGTACTTCAAGAATTGGTGTATTGTAAATGGGATGTCTCAGATTTTTTGTAACTATGGCTAGCTTAATAATATATTGAATATACCTATGCTAGGTACTATTAGGAACTGAGTGGCTATGTGTGCTAGTCCAACCTGTAATAGAAGCATAATCTCCTTGATGGAGCTATAAACATTTCCATTAAAACATCTAATAACTATATTTATGGGTAATATATCTTTCTCTATGTAGTTTAATTGTTGTAAGAGTGTCATAGTACATGCCTATGCTTGACCCATTGTCAACCATAACACTCTGAATAGGATGGTGGTCTATATATGATCGTATGAAGACTGCATGTAAATATATGTCATCATCCATGATCTCCTACTCTAAAAATGTGATAAGTGGTCTACATGGCATTTTACTATGATACATTCCAATATTTTTTTGCAATGGATGTCTCCTTTGTAACTGTGTGATATGAATCTGGTGGTGGATGCACCTAGTATGTATAATGAACAACTAATGTGCCCATAACTCATTCATTGTATACTTTGGAAAGATTTGAAAATATATTTAATGCATTATCCTATATTTTTCTTGGTTTTGGTTCTTTTTTTGGTGTTCCCACATCAATAATATTAGCCTCAATGAGATCGTGTATCTTATGCTTTGGGCTAATGCATATGTTTGTCATGTGCCCTAATGCCCTGCAATACTCATAAAATCCATTTAAATCATATTTATTTAGAAGAGGTCATGTCATACCAACCTCTTTAATGGGAGAGAGAGATATGAAATTGCATTTCAAAAGATGTTGTAGAACCCATGCTAGTGACTCTAGAAGATAAGTGAAAACTTTGCATAGAAGAGCGAATAAAACCAATCTGGAAGATGGCTCAGAAGTTGTATTGACTATGGCCTTTTGATCACTTTTGTTATTTGTGGGCCTTACCTTATATGGAGGTTTATGTTAACTCTTATTATTTTATTTTGATCCATTTGTGTACTTGATTTTTCCCATTGATAAGAGCTTAACCTTTCTTTCCTTGACTATGTGGCAAAA
The DNA here is from genome assembly GCA_037957365.1 of Torreya grandis. NCBI lineage: Eukaryota > Viridiplantae > Streptophyta > Pinopsida > Cupressales > Taxaceae > Torreya > Torreya grandis. The sequence continues at coordinate 1,457,365 of JARHVA010002759.1, read as the reverse complement.
ATCAATAAATGTAGGAAACTTCTTGAACAAAATACTTTTTTTAAATATGTCCTGAAGCTCTCTATCTACCATGGGGCTAGTTAATTTGGCTAATATTTTCATTTATAATAAGACATAATCTTTGATACGATCATTTGACTTTTACTTTAATTATGCCACTTATGTGTATGATATCTTATCACTGATGTTGATAGAGAAGTGTACTAGAAATATGTCAACTAAAAAATTAAATTATGTAATAAATTGATTTGATAAATCATATAACCATTGTAGGGAATAATTATTGATATTGTATGTAAATAAATTTGTAATAACTTAATCATTGGACACACAGTCTGATCATGCTACATAAAAATATCTAAGATGATGCTCTAGGTAACCCTTGCCATCATATAATGTAAGCTTGGGTGCCATGAAACTAGATGGAAAGGGAGTTGTTTATATGTGATGTGTCAAAGCTATATGTAATATAATTTTAAAATCCAAGGCATGTGATGTCTTAGTGGCTCTTTTCTTGAGATATAACACATTAGACTATAGAGTATGAATCTCATGCTTAAGGGATTGTACAACTAGAGTGGAGGAACTAGCCAGAAGTGGAGTGGCTATCACTGATGGTTTTTGAATAATACTCTTAGGTTTTTCTATCTAATTTGTTTGAGTTAGACCCATTATAGGTATAACAACATTATTAATTTAGGGAGTTGAATATTGACCATTATTTATTTTATTCTTGATTTTCAATCTTGCTTGTAATATTTATGCATGATTAAGGGGTTATTCTTGAATTATATCTCTGAAGCCTTGTAATACCTCATATTTATTCATAATTATGTCATTTTTAAGTGGATGAAGAGTGTCTTTATTCTCAATGTGTACCTCATCTTGCTCTTGGTTTTATTGTTCATCTTCAAATGTATTATCATTGAAATCCACATAATCAGGGTGTGAAGGATTCATAACTAGAGTAGTTTCTTGTCTGTGTTATAGGTGTTGTCACTTATATTTTCACCCTTTGAGTATATGTCTCATATCTCCTCATCCAAGTGGCACAATTGAAACACCTCTAGGCTATGGTTGGCCTAAGAATGAGGTGAATCTCTAGATAGGGCTAGCTCACTTGATAAACCACTTGTAGACCACCACTACACCTATGTTTGTGAGGGAAAAGGGAGAGAAAAATTAAAGTAAACTATATTAAAAGAGGTGATACACCAAATTATTTGAGGACTACCAACCAAATGCATGTTACACATGAGAACAAGGGACTAACCAAACATACACTTCTCCAATCTACATCTTCTTACATCAATATTTCATTATGAGCTTGTGATGAATGTTTAGGCTAGGAGGACTAGACAAGAGTCTTATAATGGCACTATTTTAATATTATAACTTATTCAACCTTGACACATCATAAAACACTTCACATGACCTATAAGAAGAAATTTTTCAAATACAAATAGGTGAGAGAATAAGAGAATAATGCTAAGGAAACAACAGTCATCACATAAGTAAGATCAATCATTCAAGTGAACACACTATGAATAGTCATGAAATAGGTTTAAATTAGTGGTATTTATTGATACATGGTATTCAAATAATTAGGGATTCACCATACTCAGGTGGATCATAATTTATAAAGGCCAAAATGGCTAGATCTTATAGAACTTGAGAGAGAGAGGAGAAAAAATAATTCCAAAGGTCACAAGGACACTTGTCAAGATGATAAAATAAGTTACATGTGCATGAGAAGGGAATGTGAAACTGATCATGCAAAGTTAATAAGCACAAGTGTCACCCCAAGTGATGAAACTCTTGAAATGTGGTGTGAAATTCCCTTTGTTGGATCAGAAAACTACCTTCATGATTTAGCCCTATTTGAACATCTCAAAATTGATTAGGGATAGGTATAATAATTTGATTGAGAGGGAAGGTTTTCAAATATGCCTCTCCATGCATTGGTTGCAGTCTTGATTATTTGAAATCTTCTAGAAGTGAGCCATCACCATTTGCATTCAAAGAAAACCCTTGTTTCCCATACCTTGTACACTTAGCCTCAAATTTGTCTTTAGTTTCTCATAAAAATTAAAAAAAATGGGTGATTGACATGTTTTAAAACCCTCCATGGCTTTAGAGGCATCAATCACACCTTAAAATCACTTTCACTTAAAGTTTTCACACTTCTCACTATCATGTTCATTATACCAGTTTTGACTGGCTAAGATGAGATCTATTGATAAGAATACCTAGCATTTTTTCCAAGGCATTAAATTTACATACGGAGTTAGCTTAAGTCTCAATATTACTTTTAAAGTTAATTTAATCTCTTGAAACCTCTTAGAACTTGCATAATGCAAAAAAATATCAAAAAGAGGAATTTTGTACCTTATTTATATAGATTTCATATAACTCATCCTGATGGTAGGGAGCCTGACTAAGTATTCTACAAATTAAATAGTTTTCCATGTCATTATGGTCCATTAAATATCCCTCCATCCTCATTTCTATAATCAGGTCCTTGTTTAGGGTTTGGAAGGGTTTTAGGCCATTTTTGCCCATAAGATTTATTCATAAAGTTGGGACATTGTAACTTCAAACAAATTCCAAAAATGTGATCTTCAAGGCCCTTATAAAATTATCCAAACTCCTTAGATATCCATGGAATGTTCCAAGGGAGATATGAACATTTCAACCTAGCCTATCAAACTTGTTTCTTTATTTCCTATAGGCTTGGATTGTCTCTAAGCTAAAAGTGGATTTATTGATACTTTCTCTACAATTAAAAAGTTTATAAACATCTTTAATACTCTCATAATCATGCTCTAATCCATTATAAATCTCACTAAGATATAGAAGTGAAATTGACCTCTCATTTGAATTATAGGCCTAACCATGCCTAATAGGCTTGACTGCAACTCTTAAGGGTTTAGACCTCCCTAAAAGGTTTTTCCCTTATATTATATTATCCTCATGTTTTCTTAGGTTTCATAAAACTTTTAAAATATCTCCTCAATTATCAATCATCTCCTTGCTCATCCCTTTGTCTCTATTCTCCAAAACTATCAGTTTATGCATAAAAGGAAGTACCCTCTATCTGAGATAAAATAGAGGGAAATTACCATATTTAATTAGATAATTTTAAGATTTTATAGGATTCCACAAGTCATAAATACCATATATACAAAAAATTATCCTTTTATTAGGTCATTAGACCTTCTAAAATATTTAAAACCCAAGACAGGCCTATGTGAAATTGATAGTATGCAGGGTTTTCACTAATGGACTATGGGTTGCTTGTTTAGAGTCATTTATTTGATTTTTATCTACCTTTATAGTTATATGAGAATATTAGTACTATTATGTAAATGTACCAATATTCATTCACCTTTATAACTACTCTCATACTCCTCCATATACCATGCTTAGACAAGATTGAGTATAACCCTGATTGTATTTCCTGCCTTGGAGGAGACACCTGACCCCATATGTATTAGTATTTGAATATATTATATAAGCCTTCTTAAATACTCCAAATATTAACTTCATCTATACCCTTTCTTAAATTCACACTTTGGGGTTTGAATTGCTCCCAAGGCCAGTCACAGTTAGTTAACTATGTATTCTACCTCTTTGATTTATGTAGGTGAATATCTCTCTAATAAGACCTTGATCATGATGTGTAGAGACCCTTATTGAATATTAAAGGTCAAATAGTATCTTAATTTACCTATATTCACATTTTATAGGTTAAAACATCACCAATACACCATGCCTAGGTCATTGTCTACCTACTCAACTGTAGGTGTTCATTTTCCTTTAAAGGGACACTTTTAGGTGTTCAAGAGGCTTAAACACCACATATAAACATAATAATAGTTATATTCATGATAATTTTTACACCATTCCATCAATATGTCCATTTCAACATGATATTATGTTCCATTTACAACCTTAGGATGTCAATGGTCACCAAAAAGTGAATTCTTGTAGATATGAATATAGGGTTTTAGTGCTTTAAAAAGGCATCTTTGAGGCCCTAAACAATCAATCTCCATAAATCCTCTTGGATTAATCTTTGTAATATCTCTTCTCCATGATATATTATAAAATTTTACCTATCTATATACTCTATAACTCTTTGCAACCTTAATATATGATATCTATAGAAGGGCTTGGATCTTTGTTTTTACTTTTAGGGAAGAAGTCCTTGAGTTCAGTCCTTACTTATTAAAAGATGATATACACTACCATTTTTAAATTTTACACCTCAAATAGGTCTTAAATTTTCAACCCACATGTTTGGATTCAAGATAAGGCCTTACCATATTCCGACTTCCCCATTCAAAGACCTTCATAGCTTTGTGGTATGACCTATAGGTGGGCATTTGCATATACAGCAGTGGTTATGAACAATGGATAATTTGCAAGGTATAAAAGTTTATGATAGATTTAAAACCCTCACCAAGTGTTAAAATGGACTCCTAGTATTCTTAAAATATTTAAACATGTCCCAAATTCTTCATCTCAGCATGACATCATCAGGAAAACTCATGTATGTGTGAATGAGTTGTATATAGGCAATGCGCTTGGAATGGAGAAAAATATGTTGATGAAAGGTCTCATAAACATTATTAGGCTCATTATAAATTTCTAAAATTGGTTTTTTTACTTATTATAATCTTTATACAATTCTTAAAACACCTTTTCCAAGGTGACATCTTGAAAACACTTGTTACAGAGTAGGCAGGGTAGCTAGTGATTATTTATGTCATGCATGAGCTAGCAACCAACTTTGCATCTCATTAAAACATTAAAATTAACTCTCTTTATCTCTTTATGACCTAAAAATTTTTATACAACTTCATTACAATTCCATGAACAAGCTAAACAAGCTCTATACATGTGACCGAAAGTGGTAATGAGTGAATAGTTGACTATGAAGAATGGCAAGACTAAAAGTTACTCAAAGCATGATATGATGAAAACAAACATAAGAGAGGAAGTATTATGGAATTGAGATATATTAAACATCACATATAATTTCCATGAGACCTCTGTAGAGAAACACATATTCTATAATAAGTAAATCTTGACTAGAGCTTCATATGGTGACACCTTCCTACAACATGAGATAACTTGCTCATCAAAACACCATGAAATATGAAACAAAGCATGAAAATAATATGATAATATATCCAAATCATATGGATTAAACATCACCAACTGGATTGTATGGACATATCCAAAATAGATCAAAACTTATAGGGTGCAAGAAACAGTGAGCATAAAAACATAGTCAACTTGTTAGAGATGGTTCAAAAAGCATGGTTGACCAATATTTGAACTCTTATTATATAAATGGAAATCTTTTATTTTAATACCACCTAAAAACATATTTTGACCTGAAACCTCTTCAACTGTCCATACCAAGCACAAACCTACTAACCACTTATATGTGTATATAAAGGCAAAGGAGTAGAATAGTTTTAAATCAAATTTGGCACTTATAGAGCATTTAAAACATGGAATTAAGTTTTATTAATATTAAGATACATTCTATGACCTTCTCCCACATGTCACCTTCCCTCATGGGTCGTACAAGTGCCAAACTCTTCTTTTTTCAGTTGATTTCCAAATTTTTAGTTAAATAATCTACAAGTTTTAGATGAAGGAACATTTCTGATAGAGAATCTAACTTCTTAGATTTTTTAAAGGAGATTAAGACACTTATACACCTTAAAAACTATGCCACTTACATTTATAATCCCTAAATGGCTATTAAATGACTCAAAATGACATATAAACTAATTAAACCATGACCAAGGCTAAATTGACATTAAATTACATAAAAAGATATATAACATACCTTATGACAAAATATTTGACCCCTAAACTATCTAAAAATCAATTTTTTACCTATAGGCATCCCAATTTGACCTGTAGGATCAAATTTGGTCAATAATTAGTGATTCATAGGGGTAGTATGCCTGTTATACTAAAGATCAGTAGCCTTATCAATCTTGTGGGATTAGGGAGTCATCTGAAATCTAAAACATAGCAAGATGACTTTGAGAATTGACAACAAGATTTGATCAAAATAAGACCAATTGACTACCTTAACCATATAAAACAAAAAACACACATAAAGCAAACATACTAAAACATGTGCTCAAATCACTTAGGGAAATAAGAAAAACAAATTACTATGCACAATAGAAACTAAGCATACCTCCTTTCTAAGATCAAAATGAAAGTTCCTTGAATCTTCTTCTTCATGAGATGATTCATGGTGCCAAGCATATTTCTCTTTGAATTGGATGCTTGGTTGATCAGACCTATTCCTTGGCACTCCATTTGATTTGTTCTCAAAATGATCATACTTAAATTGGTCTTAAATGTAAAATAATTCCTCTTGAATTTGTATGCATACCTCATACTGTTTCCCACTCTTCATCTCATGATCAACTTGTATCTTTTTGGTAGGCATGACTTCAAGAGGAATGGTTTCTTGTTCCTTGGAAGATTGAGGCCAATAGAAGCATGTTCCATCCTTAAAAAATTGATGTGTTTCTCCTAATTGGTTTAAAGGATGATAACCCATTTTGATGACTTCAAACATATCATCATGAGATGCATAAGCCTCTTGAAAGGATAGATTTGAAAATTTTCTTACTCTTTACATACTCACTTGAGTGTCAAGGTTACCTTCTTCATTGTTGAATAGATCATAGGCTCCTTGAAGAAGAGTATAACCTACTCCAATGAATTCAAACAAGTCATCCAAAGGTTGATTAATAACTTGTTCTTTCCCATCCATGATATATTGGATAGTGATGGAAGAACCAATGGTGATTTCCTCATCTTTGGCAAAAGGAAAACATTCTTCCACATCAACCCAATTAGAAGTTTCAACATAAGAAAAAAAAATCTTTGGCATTCAAGACCTCTTAAGGGTTCACAAGTTGCATCTCAACTTCCATAACATGACTTTATTTCCCAAGGACTATAATGTCTTCAATTTCTTTTTCCTTCTTGGTGATGTCAAGATTAGGCATCTTGTAATCATGTGACCTAGTCCAATGAGGCTGCCAAAGCGTTGTATTTTCTTCAAGCAAGAGTTCTAAATTTTCATCAACCAACTGCTCATCTTTATGTTCCCATACCATAGTTCCATCAAGGTAAAGGTTGATAGGGTGAGGACAAGATGAACTAGTTGGTAGAAGTGGAACATAGAACTCAACATCAGATTGAGAATGAATTGTAAGGGATCCTTTTAGAAGTTATTGAGGAAGGGGAGATAGACCTTGGGCTAAAACATCTTGGTTTTCTTCCTTCCATTTGATAATCACTTCATTTACATCTGATTTATCTTTATCACTCTCTTGAGGAAGGTTATATGGGGTGTGTTTAGGCATATAATCTTCTTTTGGCTCTAAACCTTCCATCACACCTTGACTTAACAATTTCACTCTCAACTCTAACTCTTCAATTTTCTTGGCTAAGTTCCTTATAAAAAACTTTCTTGAATTTGATATGCATCATCATGAGGATAAGTAGTACAAGATGGATGACATGGAAGACAAGGATCCTCTTGACAAAGGGTGGGAGGGACTTGCATAGGATCAAGCTCTTTCTCAACTTCACACTCTTTATCTAGGCTTTTTTCATCTTTCTTTTCCCATGATTCCACTACCTTATTCTAGATGAGGATGTTAGGATTAGGAGTCTCTTATTTAGTTAGTGATATAATTTTAGGAGTGGATGAAGTGATCAAAAAACTTGGTATGTCCTTAGGCTTGGATTCTCCACCTTGTTTCCAACATGGGATTTCATAATTAGATGTCTCTTTTTGAGGTGGGGATCTAATGGGAGAGGGAAATGAGGGATTAAATTCCACTTCCTTTATTTATGATATTAATTTATACATCTATTTATTGGCCAACTCAATCTACCTATCAAGATTTGCTTCAAAAATAAGGTTTGTCTTTCTAATTCAATATTCCAGCTGATTGGGAAAAGGATGACTTTGACAAGCTTGATTGGGTTCATAAGTAGGGGTCAAGTAGGACTGATAGAAATATTATGAAAGTGGATATGAAGGCTAATAGAATTTTTGAGGTTTATCCTCATGAATTCTTATCCTTTCTTCTAAAGATGCAATCAAACCATCCACATCTAACATCTCACTTGGAAGCCTTTGCCAATCTACTCTCTCAATAGGTACCCACTCTTTTTTAACCATCTCTATGCATCTCTCAAATTATGAATAAAATGACTAGAAACATATTGACCATATCCCCTTAGTGTATGAAGCTCTATCATTTACTTATCATAACCCAAGGGAGTTTGATTGAAAGTGGAAATTGACTGATTAAAGAAGTGACTAGGTTGACTAGGAGGGGCAAGATATTGAGAAGGTTGATTATAGAACTGATACAACTCATGATAAGGTTGGTAAGAATCATATTAGAGATTATAAATATCATGGAAAGGTTAGTAAAGATCATACAAATACTGATGGGTAATTCTATTATCTTGAAATACCTCACCAACTTGTGTAAAACAATATTCAACACCAAAATTAGCCATGAAACTTCATTGGGAAGCAAGAACATAAAGAAACATTACCAACAATATTCAAAAAGAAAACATGGGCTGCTTGACCAGATGATGTAAGTTTAGAGTCACTATTGATGCTTAGATAAATGCCTCTAAATGTTGATGTGTTAAAGGAAAACAACAAAAAACTTTTAACTTCTTGGACTAAGAGTCCCATTACATGTGCCAAAAAATTATTTTCATTTAGATTTTCATCCTTTGAAGAGATGTCTTAGCTCTCCTCATCCAAGTGGCATAATTGAAACACCTCTAGGCTATGGGTAGCCTAATAATTAGGTAAATCTCTAACTATGACTAGCTCTTTTGATGTACCACTTGTAGCTCACTACTACACATGTGTTTGTGAGGGAAAAGGAAGAGAAAATTGAAAGTATACTATCCTAAAGGAGATGATACACCAAATTATTTGATGACTACCAACCAACTGCATGTTATACATGAGAACAAAGGACTAACCAAACATACACTTCACCAATCTATATCTTCTCAAATTAATATTTCATTGTGATATTATGATGAATATTTAAGCTAGGAGGACTAAACAAGAGGCTTATAATGGCACTATTTGAATAGACTAACTCACTCAACCTTGACATATCATAAAACACTTCACATGACCTACAAGAAGAATCTTTCCAACTATAAATAGGTAAGAGAATAAGACAACAATGCTAAGGAAACAATAGTCATCACATAAGTAAGATCAATCATTCAAGTGAAAAAACTATGAATATTCATGGAAGAGGTAAAAATCAATATTCTTTATAAAGGCCAAAATGGCAAGTTCTTATGGAAACTTGAGAGAGGATAAGAAATAAGTATAAAGGTCACAAAGACACTTGTAAAGCTAATAAAATGAGTTAATTGTGCATGAAAATGGAATATGAAAATTATCATGTAAATTTAGAAAGCACAAGTGTCACCTCAAGTCATGAAACTCTTGAAATATGGTGTTAAATTCCTTTTGCTGGCTCAAAAATTTGCCTTCATGATTTATCCCTATTTGAACATCTCAAAATTGATAAGGAATAGGTCTCATGATTTGACTGAGATAGAAGGGTTTCAAACATGCCTCTCCATGCATTATTTATAATCTTGGTCATTTGAAATCTTCTAAAAGTGAGCAATCAGCATCTACAATCAAAGAAAACTCTTCTTTCTCACACCTTGTACACTTGGCCTCAAATTTAGCTTTAGTTTCTCATGAAAATGCATATAATGGGGTGAATGACATTTTTCAATACCCTTTATGTCCTTAGAAGCATCAACCACACCTTAAAATCAATTTGACTTGGATTTTTCACGCTTCTCACTATCATGTTCACTATACCATTTTTGATTGGATAAGATAAGATCTATTGGTAGGAACACTTAGGAGTTTTTATAAGGCATGAAATGTACATGTTTAGTTATATTAATTATCAATATTCCTTCCAAATTTGATTTCATTTCTTGAAACCTCCTAGAACCTACACAATTCACAAAATTATCAAAAAGAGTAATGTTATACCCTATCTGTATAGATTATATATATCTTATCATAATGGTAGGGATCTTGAATAAGTCTTATACAACATTCAATCATTTTCCATTCCATTCTAGTCCATTATAATATCCCTCCATCCTCATTTCTCCAATTGGGTCCTTATTCAGGGTTTGGTAGGGTTTTAGGCCATTTTTGCCCTTAAGCTTTGTTCATAAAGCTAGGACGTTGAAAATTGAAAAAAAATATACAAATGTGATATTCAAGTCCCCAGTTAATTTCCCCAAACTCTTTATATCTCCATGAAATGTTTAAAAGGAGATATGAGGATTTCAACCTAGCCTATCAAACTTATTTTTCCATATCCTGTAGGCTTGGACTATCTCTGAGATAAAAGTGGATTTCTTAATAATTTATCTACAAGGTATAAGTTTAGAAACATTTTTAATACCCTCATAAACATTATCTAATCCATTATAAATCTCACTAAGAGATAAAATTGAAAGTGACCTCTCATTTGAATTCTAGGCCTAACCATGCCTAGTAGTTTTGACTACAACTCTTAAGGGTTTAGACCTCCCTGTAAGGTTTATCCCTTCTGTGATATGTTACTCATGTTTTATTATGTGTCATAAAACTTTAAAAATCTCTCCCCAATTCTCAATAAACTCATATCTCATCCCTTTGTCTCTATTCTCCAAAACTATCAGTTTATGCATAAGGGAAGTACCCTTTGTCCTAGACAAAAGAGAGGGTACTTCCCCTATTTACTTAGAAAATTTAAATGTTGAATGGGCTTTAAAAATTCCTCAATACCCTCTACACAAAAAATTAGCCTTTTATCAGGTCATTAGACCTTTCAAAAGCTTTAAAACCCATGACAAACCTATGTGAAATGGACTATATGTAGGGTTTTCTCTAATGGAATGTGTGTTGCTTGTTTAGATTCCTTTATTTGATTTGTATCTAAATTGAGAGTGATATGAAACTATTATGACTATGATGGATATTTTCCAATATTCATTCACCTTTATAACTACTCACATACTCCTCTATACACCCTGCTTAGACAAGACTAAATATAACCCTGATTGTATTTCTTACCTTTGGAGGGGACACCTGTAGGTGACCCTGTATGTATTAGGCTTTGAAGATAGTATATAATCCTTATTTAATCCTCCAAATATGAACTTCATCTATTCCATTTCTTAACTTCACACTTTAGGGTTTGAATTGCTCCCAATGCTAGTCACCATTAGCTGATTGTGTATTATGACTCTTTGATTTATGTAGGTGCATATCTCTCTAACAGGACCTTGATCATGATGTGTAGAGACCCTTATTGAATCTTCAAGGTCACCTAGTATCTGATTTTTCTTTAATTCATCTTTTTATGGGTTAAATCCTCATCAAGACACCATGCCTAGGTCATTGTTTGCCTACTCAGTTGTAGGTGCTCATTCTCTTATGAAGGGACACATGTAGGTGTTCATGAGGCTTAAACATCACATATTGACATCATCCTAATGATATTCATGCTCATTTGTATACCATTCCATCAATAGAGCCATTCCAACAAGAGATTATGTTCCATTTACAACCTTAGGATGTCAATGGTCACCTAAAAGTGAATTTTTGTAGATATGAATGTAGGGTTTTAGTGCTTTAAAATGCATCTTTGAGGCCCCAAATAATCAAGATCCATCAATCACCATGGCTTAATCTTTGGCATATCTCCTCTCCATGTTAGAGGATACAAGATTTACCTATCTAGATGCTCCAAAACTCTTTATAACTTTATTATAGGATATCTATAAAAGGGCTTAGATCTTTGTTTTTACTTTTTAGGGAAGAATTCCTTGAGTTCAGTCCATGCTTCTTAAAAGATGATCTACACTACCATTTTTACATTTGACACCTCAAATAGGTCTGCAATGTTCAACCCACATGTTAAGATGTTCGATGGTGGAGCCTAATCTTATTTTAATGCCTAGTCCTTGACAAGGGGGGTGTGGGGGGCAAGGCCCCCCACTAGAGTCACCATGGGGGTCCAGGGGGAAATGACCTATTTTCAAGCCCCTTTGGTGGGGGTTCAGGGGTAGCACCCCTGAAGAATTTTTTTTTTAAAAAATCATTATAAAATATTGTAATTTTGTAGTTAATCTGGACAATTTACTATTATGTTTTAGATCTAATGGAAGAAATTAAGTTAGTGAATTTTTGCCTTGATTTGTAACCCTCTTTTGATATGAGGACATTGTAATAAGGCAAAATGGAGTGAGAGTGAAGAGGATATTTTAGTGGATCTATTTCAGGTTTTTCCCTTCATTTTTTGGATTGAATAATAAGGACTAGCAGTTTCTGTGTGGATAAAGGCCATATTGAGTGAACCACGTTAAATCTATGTCTCTATTATGTTGTGTTTTTTTGAATTTTAATTCTATATTTATTTCATTATTATTTCTCTACATTATATATTTTTAACATAGGATTCAATATAAGGCTTATCATATTCCAACTTCCCCATTCAAAGACCTTCATAGCTCTGTGGTACCTCCGATAGGTGGGTATTTACATATACAAGCAGTGGGTATGAACTTTGGATAGTATGCAAGGTATAAAAGTTTTTGATAAATTAAAAATCCTCACAAAGTGTTCAAATAGACTCATATCATTATTAAAATATTAAAACATCTCCCAAATTATTCATCTCAGCATGACGTTATCAAAGAAACTCCTATAGGTGTGAATAAGTTGTATGCAGGTAATGAACATGGAATGGAGAAAAATATGTTGATGAATGGTCTCATGAACATTATTAGGCTCATTATAAATTCCTAAAATGGTCATTTTAACCTATGATAATCTTAATACAATTCTTAAAACACATGTTCCAATGTGACATCTTCTTGTAAACACTTGTTACAAAGCAGGCAGGGTAGCTAGTGATTGTTTGTTTGGTGCATGAGCTAGCAACCAACCTTGAATCTCCTTCAAAAATTAAAAGGAAATCTCCTTATCTCCTAATGACCTGAAAAAATTTATACAACTTCATTACATTTCCATGAACAATCTAAACAAGCTCTATACATGTGACTATAAGAGGGAATGAGTGAAGAGTTGCCTATAAGGAATGGCAAGACTAAAATTTTATCAAAGCACGATGTGATGAAATAAAACATGAAGAGAGGAATTAACATGGAATTTAGATATGTGAAACATCACATCCCATTCCCATGAGACCTCTATAGAGAAACAAACATTCTGCAACAAGAAAAACTTGATTGGAGCTTCATATGGTGATACCTTTCTGCAACATGAAATAAATTGCTCATAAAAACACCATGAAACATGAAAAAAATAATTAATATCATATAATAATATAAAAAACATCCTTTGGATTCAACATCACCAATTTTATTGTATGGACCTGTCTAAAATAGAGCAAAACCTATAGGGTGCAGGAAATAGTGAGCAAAAAAATATAGTCAACTTGGTAGAGATGGTTCATAAAACATGGTTGACCAATATTTGAAATATTATTATATAAATTGATCTATATGAGTTTAATGACACCTCTCAAAGTTTTTTTTACCTAAATCCTCTTCAACTATCCATACCAAGCAAAAATCTATTGACCACTTCTGTGTGTCTAGAAAGGCAAAGAAGCAGTAGAATGGTTTTAGCTCAAATTTTGCACTTTCATATAATTTAAAACATGGAATTGAGTTTGAGGAAGATAAATATATATTTCCTTGACCTTCTCCCACTTGTCACTTTCCCTCATGGGTCGTACAAGAGCCAAACTCTTCCTTTTTCAGTTGATTTCCTGATTGTCAATTATATAACATGCATGTTTCAGATGAACTAACATTCTTGATTGTAAATATGACTCTTTAGATGTTTAAAAGGATACTAAGACACTTCAAAACCTTAGAAACCATGTAACTTGCATTTATGACCCCTGAATGGTTATTAAATGACTCAAAATGATATATAGACTAATTAGACCATGACCAAAGCTAAATTTTTATTAAATGACATCATAAAAATTATAACATACCTTATGACAAAATATTAGACACATAAAACATCTAAAAATCAAGTTTTTACCTATAAGGGTCCAAATTTAACCTACAAGATCAAATATAGTCAACAAATTGGTGACTCATAGGGGTAGTGTACATGTTATACTAAAGATCAGTACCCTTATCAGTGCATTAGGCTTAGGGAGTCATTTGAAGTCTGAAACACAATAAGAGGACTTTGACAATTGACAAAAAGATTTGATCAAGACAAGACCAATTGGCTATATTAACCACACAAAACAAAGCAAAGACACAAAGCAAAGTAAAGACACTAACAAGACACACACAAATGTGCTCAAAGAAGTTAGGAAAATCAGAAAAATAAACTATTATGCATAACTAGAAACTAAGCATACCTCCTTTGTAGGATCAAAAGAAAAGTTCTTTGAATCTTCTTTTTTATGAGATGAGTCATAGTGCCAAGCATGTTGCTCTTTGAATTAGATGCTTTGTAGATCAGACCTATTCCTTTGTACTTCATTTGATTTGTTCTCAAGTAGATCATCCTTAAATAAGTCTCCAATGTAAAATAATTTCTCTTTAATTTGTATGCATACCTCATACTGCTACCCACTCTTCATCTTATGATTAACTTGTATCTTCTTGGTAGGCATGGCTTCAAAAAGAATGGTTTTTTGTTCCTTAGAAGATTGAGATAAATATAAGCTTGTTCCATCCTTCAAACGTTGATGTGTTTCTCCTAATTGGTTGAGAGGATGATAACCCATTTTGATGACTTCAAATATATCATCATGAGATGCATATGCCTCTTGGAAGGACAAATTTAAAAAATTGCTTATTCTTTTTATACTCACTTGAGTGTCAAGGTTGTCATCTCTATTTTTGAATAGATCATAGCCTCCTTAGAGAGGAGTATAACCTACTCCAATGAATTCAAATAATTCATCCAAAATCTGATTAAGAACTTGTTCTTGCCCATCCATGATATCTTGGATAGTGATGGAAGAACCAATAGTGATTTCCTCCTCTTTGGACAAAGGAAAACATTCTTCCATATCAACCCAATTAGAAGTTTTAACACAAGAAAAAACTTTTCCTTCAGCATTCAGGACCTCTTGAGGGCTCTCAAGTTGTATCTCAACTATCATAACATGACATCAGTTCTTAAGAACTGCAAGGTCCTCAATTTTTTTTCCTTCTTGGTGATGCTAAGATTAGGCATCTTGTAATCATGCGACTTAGTCCAATGAGGCTGCCAAAGCATTGTATTTTATTCAAGCAAGAGTTATAAATTTTTATCAACCAACTAATCATCTTTAGGTTCCCATGCCATAGGTACATCAAGGCAAAGGGTGATAGGGTAAGGACAAGATGAACTAGTTGGTGGAGGTGGCACATAGAACTCAACATCAGATTGAGAATGAATTGTAAAGGATCCTTTCAAAAGTTCTTAAAGAAGGGGAGACAGACCTTGGGCTAAAATAGCTTCGTTTTCTTCCTTTCATTTGATAATCACTTCATTTACATCTTATTTATCTTGAGCACTCTCTTGAGGAAGGTTAGATGGGGTGTGTTTATGCATAGGATCTTATTTTGGATCTAAACCTTCCATCACACCTTTACTTAACAATTTCACTCTCAATTGTAACTCTTCAATTTGCTTAGCTATGCTCTCTTTAAAAATTCTCTCTTGAATTTGATAGGCATCATCATGTCATGAGGATAAGGAGTATAAGAGTGCTAACATGGAAGACAAGGAGTCTATTGAGGAAGGGTGGGAGGGACTTGCATAAGATCAAGCTCTTTCTCAACTTCACACTCTTTATCTAGGATTTTCTCATCTTTCTTTCCCCATGATTCCACTACCTTATTCTATCTTAGTATGTTAGGATTATTAGTCTCTTATTAAGGTAGTGATACAATTTGAAGAGTGGTTGAAGTGTTCAAAAAACATGGTATCTCCTTCGGATTGGATTCTCCACCTTGTCTCCAACTTGGGATTTCATATCTAGAGGTCTCTTCTTGAGGTGGGGATGTAATGGGAGAGGGAAATGAGGGCTTAAATTCCACTTCCTTTGCTAATGAAATGGACTATTGCATTTTCTTATTGGCCAACTCAATCTACCTATCAATATTTTTTCAAAATAAGGTTTATCTTTCCAATTCTCTCTTTTCATTGATTAGGAAAAGGATGACTTTGATAAGCTTGATTGGGTGAATAAGTATGGGTCAATTAGGATTGATAGCAATATTAGAGAAGTGGATATGAAGGCTGATATACTTGGTGAGGTTTGTCCTCATGAATTCTTAGCATATATTCTAAATATGTAATCAAGCCACCCACATCTAGCATCTCACTTGGGAGCCTTTGCCAATTTACTCTCTCAATAGATGCCCAATCTCTTTTAACAAGCTCTAATGCATCTCTCACATTATGAATGAAATTACTAGGAACATCTTGACCATATCCCCTTAGTGTATCAAGCTTTGTCATGTACTTCTCATAACTCAAGAGAGTTTGCTTGAAAGAGGAAATGGATTGATTAGAGAAGTGACTAAGTTGACTAGGAGGAGCAAGATATTGAGAACGCTGGTTATAGGACTGATACAATTTATGATAAGGTTGGTACGGATCATATTGGAGCTAATAAGGATCATGACAAGGCTGGTAAAGATCACACAAAGGATGATGGGGAATTCCATAAGCTTGAAATACCTCACCAACTTGTGTAAAACAATATTCAACACCAAAATCAGCCATGAAACTTCATTGGAAAGAAAGAACATAAAGAAACATTACCAACAATATTCAAGATAAAAACCTAGGCTGATTGACCAACTGATGTAACTTTAGAGTTTCCATTTATGCTTGGATAGATGCCTCCAAAGTTTGATGTGTTAAAAGATAACACCAAAAATATATCAACTTCTTGGACTAAGAGTCCCACCAGGTTTGCCAAAAATTGTTGTCACTTAGATTTGCATATTTTGAGGAGATGTCTCATCTCTCCTCATCCAAGTGGCATAATTTAAATACCTCTAGATTATGGGTAGGCTAAGAATAAATTGAATCTCTAGATAGAGCTTGATCCCTTGATGTACCACTTGTAGATCACTACTACACCTATGCTTCTAAGAGAAAAGGGAGAGAAAACTGAAATTAAACTATCTTAAAGGAGGTGATACACTAGATTATTTGATGAATACCAACTAGTTTCACGTTACACATGAGAACAAGGGACTAACCAAACATACACTTCTCAAAATTGCATCTTCTCACATCAATATTTCATTATGAGGTTATGATGAATGTTTCGTCTAAAAGGACTAGACAAGAGGTCTAGAAAGGCACTATTTGAATAGACTAACTCACTCAACCTTGACACATCATAAAACACTTGACATGACCTGAAAGAAGAAGCTTTTCAATTGTAAATAGGTGAGAGAATGAGACAACAATGTTAAGGAAACAACAGTCATCACATAAAAAAGATCAATCATTCAAGTCAACACACTATGAATAGTCATGAAAGAGGTAAAAATTAGTAGTCTTTATTGATTTATGGTATGCAAATGAGTAGGGCTTCATCATACTCAGGTGAAACATAATTTATAAAGGCCAAAATTGCTAGTTCTTATAGAACTTGAGAGAGAGAGAGAGAGGAGAAGAAATAAGTCCAAAGGTCACAAAGACACTTGTCAAGATAAAAAATGAGTTAATTGTGCATGAAAAATAAATGTAAAACTTATCATGCAAAGTCATGAAGCACAAGTGTTAATCTAAGTTATGAAACTCTTGAAATGTGGCATGAAATTCTCTTTGTTAGCTCAAAAAATTGCCTTCATGATTTAACCATGTTTGAACATCCTAAAACTAATTAGAGATAGGTATAATGATTTTAATGAAATATAATAATTTCATACATGTCTTTTCATGCTTTGGTTGTAGTCTTGATCATCTAGAATCTTCTGGAAGTGAGCCATCACTATCTACAATCAAAGAAAACTTTTATTTTCCACACTTTGTACACTTGGATTCAAATTTGGATTTAATTTCTCATATAAATGTATATAAAGAGGTGAATTACATGTGTCAAGACCCTCCTTGGCCTTTGAGACATCAGGCACACCTTAAAATCACTTCCACATAGAGTTTTCACACTTCTCACTATCATGTTCATTATGCCAATTTTGACTGATTGAGATGAGATCTATTGATAGGAATACTTATGATTTTTTTCAAGGAATTAAATTTACATGTGGATTTATCTTAATTCTCAATATTCCTTCCAAAATTGATTTCATCTCTTGAAACCTCCTAGAACCTACATAATGCACAAAATTGTCAAAAAAAGCAATTATGTATGTTGTCTGTATAGATTTTGTATAACTCATCCTAATGATATGGAGACTAAATGAGTCTTATACAAAATTCAATCATTTTCCATACCATTCTAGTCTATTATAATATCCCTCCATCCTCATTTCTCCAATTGAGTCCTTATTCAGGGTTTATAAGGGTTTTAAGCCATTTTTGCCCTTAAGCTTTATTCATAAAGTTGGGATGTTGAAAATTAAAAAAAACTACACAAATTTGATATTAAAGGCCCCTATCAAATTCCCTAAACTCCTCAAATATTCATGTAAAGTTCCAAGGGAGATATGAGCATTTTAACCTAGCCTATCAAACTTGTTTCTCTATTTCTTGTAGGTTTGGACTGTCTCTAAGCTAAAAGTGGATTTATTGATACTTTTTATGAAAGGTATAAGTTTATAAACATCTATAATATCCTCATAATCATGATCCAATCCATTTTAAATTTCAATAAGAGCTAGAAGTGAAAGTGACCTCTCATTTATATTCTAGGCCTAACCATGCCTAATAGCTTTGACTGCAACTCTTAAGGGTTTAGACCTCCTTGCAAGGTTTATCCCTTATATGATATGTTTCTCATGTTTTATTAGGTGTCATAAAACTTTCCAAACATCTCCTCAATGTTCAATAAATTCCTATCTCATCCCTTTGTCTCTATTCTCCAAAACTGTCAGTTTGTGCATAAGGGAAGCACCCTCTGTCTGAGACAAAATAGAGGGTACTTCCCCTATTTACTCAGATAATTTAATGGTTGTATCAACTTCAAAAGTACTTGAGACCCTATACAAAAAAAAAGAGCCTTTTATCAGGTCATTAGACCTTACAAAATCTTTAAAACCCATGACAAACCTATGTGAAATGGACTATATGTAGGGTTTTCTCCAATGGAATATGTGTTGCTTGTTTAGAGTCCTTTATTTGCTTTTTATCTACCTTGAGAGTGATATGATAATATTAGGACTATGATGGATATGTTATAGTGTTCATTCACTTTTATAACACTTACATACTCCTTCATACACCCTGCTTAGACAAGACTGAGTATAACCCTTACTGTATTTCTTGGCTTGGAGGAGACACATGTAGGTGACCATGTATGTATTAGGATTTGAAGAGAGTATATAAACATTATTTAAGCATAAAAATATGAAATTAATCTATTAAATTTCTAAAATTCACACTTTAAGGTTTGAATTTGATCTGAGCAATATTTCCGGTGATAATTCGAGTGATGGTTCTACCCCAATTGGTGGCAGAACTTCTGGGAGCCATAACTTTTACACCATAGCTCTGTTTGACTCCCCATTTGAACCATTGGAAAGATAATAATGAGGGGAACACCATGATATGGAATATATCTCTTATTGGTGGGTTTTTACCTCCAAAAAATAAATATAAGTGCCCCAAATTTTAATTTTAGTAATGCAATCTAAAAATAGTAAGTTTCTAAAAATAGTAATTCCTCAAATTCTGTATTATTGTAAATCATGGAAGTTGAACCACTTAATCTCTCTTCAGATTGGTGAACTTATACATCCTCCTACCTTAAAAATTTGTATAAATTAAGATGTAACCTGAAATGAAAATCAGACATTTCTTCTCAAAGATAACATTATTATAGTTGTGTTGTTCTTATTTCTTGAATTATCTTTTAACCAAAGCTTCTGAGTTTTGGATCAGTGGTATCAGAGTGGTTTGCCTTGATAGCATATGATTTTGAGGATGAGGTCAAGATACAATAATCTTGGGTGGAAAATAATAGAGCTTCCAAACTATCCACCTATTTGCTCTAAATGACCTCAAATGGTGGACAACACTGAGATATCCAATCCTTTCAAGAAAATGTTGAATGAAGCCCTCCAACAGTAACAAGCACGGATGCTACAACAATTCACCCAAATTCTCTAACAAATATCGATAGAAAATTATAGATCCTCATCTATAACCCCACATCCTTTTAGTGCTCTAACACCCTTCAAGGTTCCAGATAATTTTGATATCCCTACATTTAAAGGCAAAATCAATGCTGATATAGTAGAAAATTGGTTGGATCAATTGTCTTCCTATTTTTATATAAATAAATTCACCGATAAAGAGAATATCACTTTTGCTCTTTTGAAAGCATCATTCCTTGTCAAAAATTGGTGGGATGTGTACAAGAAGAGATTCAGTATGGATGATATTGGCCTTGAGGCAGAACCTACCTGAGATGATTTCATAGAAGCCATAAAGGAAGAATATTGCCCTATTGGAGCATATGATGATCTATATATAGAGTGGGAATAACTTCACCAAGATAAGGAACAGTCTGTTCAAAATTACACTAACATTTTTTATTCTCTATCTATGAGATTGGGCATCTAAGAAAGTAAGAAACACAAGGTTCTCAAATATCATGGTGGACTACAATGGTATATATGGGGGGAGATGGAACTCTTCAATCTGGGAACCCTCAATGAGGTGTACAAGTTTGTGGTGAAGATTAAGTATAAGTATGAAAGAATGAATATGAAAATTCAGTCTACCAAATAGAAAATTGACAAAGAATGTCAAATATGAGGCCAAAATTGGAAGCAAAAGGAAGAGAAGATTGAAAAATGGTGTGATTAGCATAAATCTAGAATGCACTCCAAAGAAGAATGTTGAGCCATCAAGTCTCTGCTTTCTGAGTCACAATCCTCAACATCTACTACTCTGCCTCATACACACCCTATAGTCGAAGAGGATGAAGAAGAGATTATATATGTTGAGCTTGATGCCATCTTTTCTACATCATGGGCCCATGAGGAGAGGCTAGATGATAAGAAAAAGTTGTTTCACTCTAAGTTATGGCTGAAAGGTAAGCCTCTGTATTTCATTCTTGATAGTGGGAGTCAAAATAATTTAATCTCTTCTAATATTGTGAAAAGCTTAAATTTATCCATGAAACTTTACCCAAACCCATATAGTATTAGATGGTTGAGAACAGGGAGAAACCTCCATGTCACCCACCAATGTCTTCTCTCATATGTAATAAAATCTTTCCAAGATGAGGTCTTATGTGATGTGATCAATCTAGATGTTTGTGTACTCTTTGGTCAGTCATTCATAGATGATCGACATGGAATATATGAATCAATAACTTGAAGGATCACCCTCACTCTTGGAACACGGTGCTACAGGGTACCAGAGGTACCACCTTCTACATTTGTCTCCCTGATTAGTGTCAAGAAATTTGTTTTCATGGTGGTCAAGTCACAGGAATATAAAAGAGTTGATGTGGTAGCCCTAACTACACAAACAACACAATAATAGAAGCAAATAGATACCAAGCTGAAGAAGTTCATGACCTTCCATATACAGACTGATGAATAGACAAAAATGGTGAACAATCAGGCTCTACATATCTCCATAAAGCACAGTCCATTCTAAGTATGTATCAAGAATCAAATAAAAATACAAATACCATACTTGATGACAAATATTGATGTAATGGGGACCATTGCTTCTCAAGGAAGGAGGAATGATTCGAGCAATATTTCAGGGGACAATTTAGATGATGGTTCTACCCTAATTGGTGGTAGAACTTCTGAGAGCCATAACTTTTGCACCATAGCTTCGTTTGACTCTCCCTTTGAACCGTTGGAAAGCTAAGAATTAGGATAACACCATGAGATAGCACCAAATAAAAGTGACCCCCAAAAACCAAATAAAAGTGCCCCAAATTTTAATTTTAGTAATGCAGTCTAAAAATAGTAATTTTTTGAATTTTGTATTATTGTAAATCATGGAATTCGAACCACTTAATATCCCTTGAGATTTGTGACATTTTACATCCTCCTACCTTAAAAATGTGTATAAATGAATATGTAACCTGAAATGGAAATCAGACATCTCTTCTCAAAAATAGGCATAAGTTTGGATCTATAAATTTGATCAATAAGACATCTCTTTTCAAAGATAGTGTTATTACAATTGTGTTGTTCTTGTTTCTTGAATTATCTTTCAACCAAAGCTTCTAAGTTTTGGATCATAATTACTCCCAATGCTAGTCACCATTAGCTGACTATGTATTTTGCCTATTTGATTTATGTAGTTGCATATCTCTCTAATAAGACCTTGATCATGATGTGTAGAGACCCTTATTGGATCTTCAAGGTCACCTAGTATCTGTTTTACTTGTATTCACCTTGTATAGGCTAAAACATCACCAAGACACCATGCCTAGGTCACTATCTACCTACTCAACTGTAAGTGCTCATTTTCTTGTGAAGGGACACCTATAGGTCTTCTTGAGGCTTAAACACCACATATCAACATCATCTTAATGATCTTCATGCTCATTTGTACACCATTCCATCAATAGGGACATGTCAACATGAGAGTGTGTTCCATTTACAACCTTAGGATGTCAATGGTCACCTAAAAGTGAATTCCTATAGATATGGATGCAAGGTTTTAGTGCTTTAAAAGTCATATTTGGGGCCCCAAAAAATCAAGCTCCATCAATCCTCTTTTATTCATCTTTGGCATATCTCTTCTCCATGCCAGAGGCTACAAGGTTTACCTATTTATATGCTCCAAAACTCTTTGCAACCTTATTATAGGATATCTATAAAAGGGCTTGGATCTTTGCTTTTAGTTTTTAGGGAAGAAGTCCCTAAGTTTATTCCTTGCTTCTTGAAAGATGATCTACACTACCATTTGTACATTTGACACCTCAAACAGGTCTGTAATTTTCAACCCACATGTTAGGATTCAAGAGAAGGCCTTACCATATTCCAACTTCCCCATTCAAAGACCTTCATAGCTATGTGGTACCACCTTTAGGTGGGAATTTACATATACAAGCAATGGGTATGAACTTTGGATAGAATGCAAAGTACAAAATTTTATGATCAATTTAAAACCCTCACTAAGTGTTGAAATGGACTCTTACCATTCTTAAAAGATTGAAACATCTTCCAAATTCTTCATCTCAACATGACATCATCAAGAAGACTCATGTAGGTGTGAATGAGTTGTATGCAGACAGTGAACATGGAATGAAGAAAAATATGTTGATGAATGGTCTCATGAACATGCTTAATCCCATTATCAATTCCTCAAATGGGTGTTTGGGCTTATGATAATCTTGATACAATTCTTAAAACACCTATTCCAATGTGACATCATTTTTAAAACACTTGTTACAAAGCAGGCAGGATAGTTAGTATATGTTTATGTGATGCATGAGCTAACAACTAACCTTGCATTTCCTTTAAACATTCAAATGAACTCTCCTCAACTCCTAATGACCTGAATAAATTGATATAACTTCATTAAAATTCCATGAACAAGCTAAACAAGCTCTATACTTGTGACTGCAAGTGGGAATGAGTGAAGAGTTGACCATGAGGAATGATAAGATTGAAAATTGCTCAAAACATGATATGATGCAACCAAAAATGAAGAGAGTAATTATTATGGAATTGAGAAATTTGAAGCATCACATCCCATTCCCATGGGACCTCTATAGAGAAACACACATTCTACAATAAGAAAACCTTGAGTAGAGCTTCATATGGTGACACCTTCTTGCAACATGAGATAACTTGCTCATCAAAACACCATGAGACATGAAACCAAGCATGAAGAGAATATAAGAAGAGATCCAACATCCTATATAATCAACATCACCAATTGTATTGTAAGGCCCTATCCAAAATAGTGCAAAACCTATAGGGTGCAGGGAACAGTGAGCATAAAAACACAGTCAACTTGTTAGAGATGGTTCATAAAGCATGATTGACCAATATTTGAAATATTTTTATGAATATATATATATATATCTAAGTTTAATACCACCTCTCAAAGGCATTTTACTTGAATTTTTTTTAATTGACCGTACCAATCACAAACCTGTTTACCACTTTTATGTGTCTGAAAAGGCAAAGAAAAAGCAAAATGATTTCAGCTTCAATTTCGCACTTTCAGAGCATTTTAAATGTGAAATTGTGTTTGAGGAATATGAAGAGACATTCCATGACCTTATCCCACCTGTCACCTTCCCTCATGGGTTATGCAAATGCCAAACTCTTCCTTTTTCAATTAATTTCTTGATTTTTAGTTAGATAACCTACAAGTTTCAGATGAACTGGCATTCTTGACATGTAATCTAACTTCTTAAATGTTTGAAAGGAGACTAAGACACTTTGATACCTTGAAAACCATGCCACTTACATATATGACCTCTAAATGGCTATTAAATGACTCAAAATGATATATAAACTAATTAGACCATGACCAAGGCTAAATTGACATTAAATTACATCAAAAGACTTATAACATACCCTATGATAGAATATTAAACCCCTAAAACATCTAAAACTCAATTTTTTTATCTATAAGGGTCTTGTTTTGACCTGTAGGGTCAAATTTGGTCAACAATAGGCTCAGATAGTAGGAATATGAATATGTTCTATAAGATTACCACCTAGTCTAGCACTTCTTTTTAATGGAAGAGAGTTTTTTCAGATGGCATATAAAAAACAAACTGGAATAGAGATACTAAAATAAAATATATGAATCTTAAAAAATTTATAGCATCTAATTAAAATAGGAAAAAAATGATACAAACCCTAAGATCTCTAGGGTTAGGGATTTTTGAATCTAGGGTTCTTTGCAATAATTTAAATTACATTCAAATAAATTAAAACCCTAATATGAAATTGATTTAATTATCTAGGTTATCTAAAAAATCATAAAATCAAAAGTATGTAACTCTGATTTATTGCACAAAATTTTGGATTAATGCAAACTAGGGTTTGAAATAATATTCAAAGTAAGTTAGGTTCACCAAATGATTTAACCTTTCAAGGTTTTATAAGTATACATTCTAAGTTAGATTAAACAATTGAGATGTCTAAATTAGTTAAATAGTATGCAATAATTAACCATTGATTTTTTATGGATTTTGACTTCTTTTGAATTTTTAAAAATAGCATTAAATATGCACAAATAAAAACTTATCTAGAAAGCGATTATCATAAAAGATCTGAGTTATAGACAAGTCTGAATATCATCAATAGAGTCCTTGGATCTGGTTATTTACTGGATAGTAGTGCCCCACCTAGACAATAGCACCATGCTACTCTAGTGTCCTTAAAATGGTGCTACTGTCCTCTTTGTAGGATTGTTCTTATTTTCTATGAGTACCTATGCCTATGTTTCTAAATTATGTTCTTATGCATATGAAATCTGTAACTCTATATTGTGCCTACAAAATCTAATTTAGTATGCAAACGCTAATCCTCCTTACAAGTATGGTATAAACAATAAATGTGTTCATTAATAAGATACGCTAGACATCCTTAACACCTTGTTGTGAAGAGAGTTGTCTACATATCAATACTTTGAGGAGGGATAAAGCCCGATATAGTTCTCCCACCTAGTGCTTAGTGTAAGTAAAAATTAATGCTAGAATGAGAGTGGTCTTGAATGCCTTGAGTGTGCTTGAGATTTAAAATCTTTGAAATCTAGGCTTAGGGAAATTGTAAATAGTAGTATGCAGAAATAGGGCAGAATAGTGATCAAATACCTTAATTTTTCTCAACTTTTTTTTTTAATTTGGATAGTCTTTTGCATCTATTTTACATCTAGTCTATAGAGGTCAAATAGTCTTGTATTTATAAATATATGTAGCTTGTAGGGATAATAAAATGTACATAATCCGACCTTAAGAGGTGAACACATTTGAAAATATATCCATTCAGGATAGTTAGGGCAAGGGGCACTAGTACCAAGTTGGGGATACTAATGCCATGTGACTCTAGTGTCCTTAATATGGTGTTAGTGTCTAGTTAACAAATTACTAGGCACATTGGGTTAGGATCTAAGAATACTATTTTTGGATTATGTTTAGACTGACAAAAGATGTCTGTGGTCTACACAATGGCTGAAAAAGTGTGGTAAAGGATCTAGGATATGTTTAAAGCTAAGCTAGGAACAGGCTATCTCAAGCAACACTCTTAGCATCCAAATATCACTTTTACGTAATTATAATTATTTGTTTGAGCTTACATACTTACTTACACATGCATATTTTTCATGATTATAACTTACACATGGTACTTGATATGTTATACACTTGACATATTTTTCATAACACATTGAATCCATGGGCTAATATAACATGTTTATATTGGTTGTTTATGCTTTACTTTATGCACTTCCTTGAATGTCTTGTATTCCTTTTTATGCATTTGAATATGTTCATTTTCTTATGACCCCAGTGGCTATGTATATTTTCATTAACATTTGCATATCAATATTTATTGTATGGATATTTGAATACATCATTCTTGTTTTTATGGACATTTGACTAAGTCACGTCTCTTCTATTGTGCAACATTTGAACATGTTCATTATTTGCGAACTCCTTAAACCATTGTCTTTTGACTTGATTTTGAATTTGATTGTGTGTGTGTTTGTTTACTTATTGAGATCATACTATTACTATATAGATGTTGCCATGAACTTTATCATGCATCTTAGGCTTATATCTAATCACATTAGTTTTTGGTGCTTTAGTGATACATTTACCTAGACATGTTCCTTTTATATCTTACATGGTTACAAACACAAAGTATAAAATTGTCTTATCCTTTTAAGGTGAGGTACAAATTCCTATTTTTCCCTCATCTCAAAGGGGGAGGCATATTAGTGAGGGCATGTTATATGGACATGGCTTCCACACAAAGCATAGTTCTCAGATTCAGTGGGGGCATGTCATATGGACATGGCTTCCACACGTTCACAGTTTCTAGATTATAATGAGGGCATGCTTTCAAAGCATAATCTCTACACTCATTCAATATATGGTACTTATATCAGTGTTTAGATTCAGTGGGAGCATGCTTTGGAAGCATGTTCTTCACACCTATTTAGTATTCAACATTTTCAGTTTATAGTAGGGTTATGTTTTGAAAACATGTCCACATTGATACTTATATCAGTTTTCAGATTTCTCTATATATAGTAGGTGCATGTTTTAGAAGCATGTTCTCTATACTTACACAATTATCTGAATTGGCCAAAGCACATAGTTATGAGTGAGTTAAAGCACATATCCTAATGGTCAAACTAAGTGTTTTAATTTGAGTTATTACTCTAAAGAGATTGATATAAATACAAAATTAATTATCATTCATTTTTCACCTACAAATACCTAGCAATAAGACAAAAGAGCATTCAATTGAATAAAACTTTCTTATTTATTTATTTATATTTTCATCCCAATCATAGGAACTACACATCTACATATCTGAAGTACTAAAGGAGTAGCGCAAGAGCCTAATTTGTTAAGTTACAAGTTATATCAATATTGTACTTGATTTGCACACATTGTATGATCTATACACAAGCCAACACGTAGGAAAGAATTACATTAGTTTGAGGCCCTCTTCAAAGTATTAACTATGTAGGCAACATCTTCTGACAATGGGGTCATTGAGGTCAGCTCGACACCATGTACCTACTAACCCATTTTTTTCCAAAGTCATGTTGAAGATGGAAAGCTAGAGTTTTACCATTTCACAAGTAGTGATTGTCCATAATCTAGATCTGAATGCCCCAGAGCGAAGATGAAACAAAACCCAAAAGCATCCAGGTGGTCACATCATGTTTTTCAATAGATATTCCATACATGACACTAGCATCAAACCTAAATAGTAGTGTCGATGCAACTATCCCAGACTGATATTACTGTCTAGAGAGCCAAAAGTGTCAGACCTAAAATCTAAAGACTATTTCAAAATCTACTCCCCACTTGCCTTCAACCTGTTCCAGTTCTAAAACTATATTAACATCAGAAAAAGCTATGTACTTCACTTTTTTGTCATTTCTATATCTAGCATAGCTATACTTTTCATACTTGGACTATCTCAGCATAATAAATTCAGTGTATATTTATATTTAAGTTTAGCATATAATTGGTTTGTTATAAATCTAGTCATCACCCTTCTACCATTTTTTTCCCATATATCCCTTTAATACAATCTAGATAACACCAACCTAGATTTCTTATTTTAGGGTTAAATATGCACGTTCAATGCCATGACATGCACAAACTAGATCCAATGACATGAGTCCTATTGACAATAGTAATGTGGTCTCAAAAGGATTTTGAGAATCCCAAGTTATATGATATAAGTATGTCGCATTTTATTATTATTATTATTATTATTATTATTATTATTATTATTATTATTATTATTATTATTATGTGAATGTTTTGATATGTGATTTAGTGTGTAAATAACAAGGAGAAGATGAATGATGACAAGATGAATGAATACAAAGGAAAGGACAAGAGGTGACATAATACCACCCCACACAAATGTTCAAAATATATTTGGTCTTGAATGTGTATGTGTTATTATGTGCATGAATATTTTCCCCATAGTCTTGTTAATCATATACCCCTAGTGACCCTTTTAATTAATTTTTGGACCCATGAGGTAGAGTTATAGCCAAGAAGGTAACACTTGCCCCCCTTTAAGTGGTGGTTGCATACAAAAGCCCTCTCGTTGCCTTAAGATATGGAAAATTTGTACTTCCCCTCTATTATTCTTTGTTGCAACAAAATTTGGAGAAGGGGGAGACCAACATATTTGGAGCATCTTGGACAACTGAAGAAATGAATCAATTGTTAAGGTAAGTATATAAACCCTTAGGTAGTGTAGTTTGGATGGCTTGTGTGTGAAAATATGGATGAGAAAATGTTGAATTAGATGCATGAATTGTGAGTCATATATGGTTGTTATGAAATGATGATTTAAATTTCTTAATAGAAAGTAAAGCTTGTGGTTGTTATATTGCTAACTGACCTCATTTTCTCCGGATTTAAAATAGAATATTCATTAGAAAATGAAGCTTAGGGAAATTTGAAATAGAATAAGGAACTTGGAGCTTTAGTGGTGCATGTTGGTTCTGTAAGAACCCTACTAGTTCTAACTCAAACTGTTGCTGATATATATATATATATATATATATATATATATATATATATATATATATATATATATATATATATATATATATATATATATATAGTCTTTTGATTGTTTTATGATTTTTTTTTTAAAATTATTGTGATCTTATAAACTAGACAGAAGATGCAGAAGGGGTTTTAGTTTTCTTGAAATGTGTAGTTTTGCCAAAGATGGCAAAAGATGTACATGCAACTAAGATCCAATACAAAGGGGAACTGAAAGCAATTAATAAATAGCAAAACACCAACTAAGAAATTTAGTCACATACCCATCAAATCTGCATATTATATTCATTGTAGAAACTAGATCTGCAAAGCAAATTGCATACAAATGGTAGTACTGGCCTGGGAGAGGCTCTACATGCAACTGAGTATGATGGATCTAAAGGATATTGCTGATATAATACTGCTGCAAGCTCAGATCTGCAATATAGTCACCTAAAACTTGTTCAATAATGCCCAAACGAAAACCTAGAGTAGGCCCTCCACAAAGATGAACTGGGTTGTCATCTAATCCACCGTAATCCTTGAGAGTTTCCATTCCCAAATGACTGAATGCTGCTGCAACTCTTCCTCAGAGTTCAGATCTACCAAAAGTTAAATAACAAATGCCAAAAGGATGACCAAAAAGTGAATCCAAATTCACTTTATGAGACTCCCAAGTTGGGCGTCCACTTTTAGGGTTCAAAAAGCATCAAAATTAAGAATCTTTGAAAGATTCTTTTATTCATGAAGACTCCTAAGTTGGGCACCCAAGTTGAGGTTCCAACATCATCATTAAAAGGGACACCTTTTTAACATAACCTAGGGATACCTGACAAGCTAACTGACAGTCCCCTCTTAAAAAATAGGGATACCTCCTAAAAAATAGAAACTGTGACTGAATCTCCCAAAATGCTCCTGGGGGTCCCTTGATGCCCCCTAGTCAACTCCCAATCAAACCCTAAAAAATAGGGACCCTTCCTAAAAAATAGGAAACTTTCACAAGGACCCTTCCTAAAAAATAGGAAACTGACGCAAACTATCTGGAATGCCTGTAAAGCTTCCTACCAAGCTCCATTGCCCTTGGATAGGTCCCCTAACCACTCTGCTGACCTACGAGAGCCCAAATAATAGGCCAACCATTGCACATCCATGTGTCAGCTAGGAAGGGGACATTACAGGTTCCCATTCTCCATGTTGTAAGGCAAAGTGTGGGGCCTAAGACTCCTAGCTAACTTCCATTTTTCTCTTGATTTTATATTGAAGATCAATTTGCAAAATTATTATGCTCTTTTAACCATTGGTTGAGTGTTATGGAAACCTTAGTCAATGTTGTTGGGTTGAACTATGATATCGTTGTTGTGTGTCGGAGTCACCTCTTTGGCTTGGGGGTGACTAGGGCTTGGAACACCCTATGGTGTCAATAGGTTGGGAGGTGAACACCTTGCTATGGATATGGTGGGAATGCTCGCTATAGATGCAAGAATTATATAACGAGAATTATCACTATTGTAGATGCAAATTGTTTTAAAAATACATATATATCATAGTTGATGTTGTTGTACATGGTGGAAAAGAAACCCATGTAAGTTTTATAAATAACAATTTTATTTATTATATGTGATGTGAACAATTAAAGTCAATTAAGGACTCTAAAACTATCCACTATGTAAAAAAAAAATATGAACCAACTAAAAAATTCAAATTTTTTTAGTTGTGTAGAAATAGTTATATGTTTTTACATCAATTATAACTATGTTGTTTCCTTCCATGGTTATTAATACTCTCTTAAATATAAAATACACATAAATATTGTTATAAATATTGTTATAAATCTAACATTGTAATAGTATAATCAAAACAATAATAATAATAATAATTATTTACATTTCTATATGTTAAAAAAAACTAAGGAAAATCTTAAAAGATTTAAGAGTAACAACATATACAATATAACATATATAATATTGTCAAAAATTATGATTAAGCTAATGCAAGCAAAGCATCGCATGCTATTTAATACACTAAGAACATTGAACAATTTTACACTTACAACAATAGCTCAATCTCTTATTAGTTTATTATAAAAGTTACCTAACAATGAGAGTATAACATAGGTCCCATGTTTGGGGGCTAGCTAATTATTTTTAATGGGATATTGAAAAGTTAATTATACAATTCTCTTTTTCCATTAGTGAACTCATGATTATTAGTGGTCCTATAATTCTTTAAATTTTGTGCAATACATACAATTGACAATCACAAATACAATGAATTTGCATAATACATATAATTAATAACAAAAAAAAAAAGAGCAGCCATACTATTTCCCACCTCTCAAAAACTTTTCGAAGACAATAACTACTGCTTCCCACCCTTCAAATTTCTTTCCTCTACCTAAAATTATATAAAAAGTAGCTCCAACATAAAACTTCTTAGTAATAGTAAAAATATTGATTATAACCCAAGTTGAAATCGCACGAAGAACACTTAAGTAGGGGTCCCATGGGGGTGAGGGGGGAAGCAATGAAAAATGAAATACATGGTATAAAAAAAATTTAAAATCTTTATGTAAACTTTAATTATAAATAAAATTATAATAATTTTAAATATTATCTCCACACTACCCTCTAAGAAAATTTAGGGGCCGCCTCCCATGGGACCACTTCCTTAGTAATAGGAAAATCATGTGAACAAACACAAAAAAGAGTGGGCAGAGAAGAACACAAATAGCTGACAAGTGAAAGTGAAGCGATAAATTTGCATTACAACCCAATATAGTGGGGGTTTTTAATTTTATTCTCATAACGAGTGTGATTGGCTCATACAAATTCCACACATCCGTGTAACCATCGAATCCCACAAAAATTACAAATTTCATTCCTCAACAAATCCATAAAATCAGCTGCATTTCTCTTTATAAACTACAGGATTTTCGGATTTAAATTAACTTTCCAATTCTAAGTGCTTGTTGAGCAATGTTTTAACTTTTTATTTTTTTAGGAAAAGGAAACGCTAAAGTGAGCTTCAAAGGCAGTACTTTAGGAAAAAAACCTCTGCAAGCAAAGCCGTAACGATGTTCATCGTCAGATAGAAGTCTCTCATCCACAGCTTACTGACTGTGTAAGATAAAGACAATGTTTTGTTTCCTCATTCGATGAACTCGCAGAAATAAATCTAAACCCTACATCCTCAACAAAAATGCCGTGATAGAAACCCCTAAACAAAAATAGGGTTTTGCAAATCAAACAATCACACATTATAAACCCTAACTGTATTGAAGGAAAGGATTCAGAAAGAATGTAGCTATGACGTATAATCAATTTTTCATATCATTTGCTAATTTTTTTCATCGCGATCCTCCGGACTCTCACCGATCAAATCAAAAAATATTAAAAATTTTGAGAAGAAAACGAAAAACAACGCTTTGGCATTATTTTTAAAAACGCCATTTTGCAAACAATGATTTGTAGAAACTAGATTTAAAATTCAGAAGGAAATGTAAGACAAACAGCTCCGTGCCTAGCCGAAATGCTTTCAATCCCGGTGTCTTCGTTCTCCTAATGCATTCCTAATAAATAGGATTTATTCACCGCAAACCCTAACTGGACCTTGACTCTATAATTATAATTATTGATATTTTAGATTTGTTGTCGCTAAAGATACGTAAAGGGTTGAAATTTTGTTTTCAATTTTGCAAAGTGCTCCCCAAAAAGCTATCCGTCTTGAAAATCCGGTTGTCTCGCTATTAATGCATCCTTAGGTTCCCAATAAAAAGGAAAAAGAACAAAGAACAAATGAAAATGAAAATGAAAATGAAAATGAGAAAATATAATACGATCAATTATTAGTTGAGAATTTGAAGCATATAGAATTGGTATCATGTAATAGAGATATCGTAATCTGATCTATAATTATTGTTAACATTTTGAGTCATCTCTTAGGTTCATCATCAAGGTAAGAACGATGCCAAGAAGTCTTTTACAACTTAACTTGTATAAATACATGAAATAGTACATAAACAAGCATACAAAGCCAACATAATGCGTTGAGATTTTTTTGATTCATGGAGGCCAAGGTCGACTAATTACCAATATATCATCTTAAGCTGGACTCTCCTTCCAAGAGCTTATTAGAGAAAAGATTAAAACTTCATTGTGGCACCCAAAAGAATCCTTGTAAAAGATAGTTTATAAGATAGAAGACAGAATTAAACACTCGCCAAGAAGAGATGTTGAAGAGATCAGACAAGATTATGCATGGACATTAAGAATAGCTAAACTACCCAAACATAATATTTGCAAGGAGGAAAATATAGTGTTTAAAAGGCGTAATGAAAATAAAGAGATTATCATCCTAAAAGTAGATAAGGGCAGAGCAACGATGGTTTTAAACAAAACAAATGATTTAACCTATTTAGGAATATTGGTGTATTATTCTTAATTTAGTTAAAGGGTCTGAGTAGTAAAATCAGTAAATAAATATGTAATAATTAAGCTACTAATTTTTGTAAATTAGATTGTAATTTTGATCCTTATAAAAATAGTAATAAGAGATAAAAAAGAAGACTTAGCTAGAAACTAACTAATACGGTTGAGACAAGGTCTGATATTCACTGTGTAGGACTGGGACACTGTCACAAATTGAGATCTGACTTTCATTTTATGATTGGACAGGATCATCGAAAGTGGACAGGAGTGGCACTAGTGTTGTAGTCCACATCTACTATTGTTGTCCTGAGGATCTAAGCTTTTTGAGTTTTATTCGCTATGTTTGTGTGACCTTCTCTGTGAAGTTTTTGCAGTCAGAAGTCTGTAGAGCTCCTTATAGAGCATATTTTCTCTTCAAATCCTATACTCCATTGTGCTTTGACCAATTTTTAGAAAGAGTGGGGTTAGTGTGTGTAAGATTCATTGAACATGTATCCACACCCCTTATGTGGGCACGTTGCCTACATACCAATACTCTGAAGAGGGATCAAGCCATATGTAGTTCTTCCACTTGATGTGATTTGTGCAATAATGTGTATGAAGATGCAAAATATTAAACCGGATGTACTTGAGGTGGCTAGGGACTGGTGTAAAAATTTGAATAAGCTTGTAAGATATTGACTAGTTGTATGCAGAGAATAGGGAAGATTGCTTGAGTAGTTTTGCTTGTATTCTTGCTTGCTTAGTGATATTTGTCAACCCTTTTCAAATGATCTTTGAATGGGATTTTATATGGATCTATTGGTCATGGGTTAAATGTGCTCATATTAGGTCGATAAAGAGAAAGATGGGGAACCGAAAGAAACTGACCATTGGGGCCAAAAATGCACTTAGACAGGAGCGTCAAAAGTAGACAAGAGTGGCACCGGCGCTATAGTCCAAGTGTGGCACTATTGTCTTGAGCTAACAGAGCTTGGGGGATGGATTAGTCATGAAAAGACCAGTCTGGTTGAGCTAGGATTAAGTCTGAAAGGCTACGAATGACTGAAAATTAGTGAAAATATGCCTATGAGGGTCATAAGAGCAAGCAAAAGGGATCTAAGGGTTGGGTGTCACAAGCCACACTCAAATTACCAATTTTTGAATTTTATATGACTACAATAAACTACATTGAGAAAATGGTTGATCACCTTAATAATAGTGGATGTTACAAAAAACTTGAAAAGAACCATTTGAACCATGTTATGAAAGATGTCACCTTAGCTATTAAACAATCATCCTTGGATGAAGTTAAAATAAAACTTATTGATTTTGACCAAATCACTCTAAGAATCTTTGGTCTTCCAAAGATCCATAAGCCATGTAACCTGTTTAGACCTATTGTTGATACCATGGGCACACCTATCTATAAACTAGCTAATTTCCAACAACTTAAAACCTCTGGTGGGCAAGAGGGATTCATACATTAAGGACTCACCATTCTCTATAGAGAAAATCAAACAATTACATATAAATGAACAAAACATTTTGTTGAGTCTTGATGTCATCTCCCTTTTTACGATGATTCCCATTAATGAGGCCATCATCAAGGTTATTGAAGACCTAACAGATCTTAAGATTGAATAATTGGTAGGCTTGTGCCTTAAATCAATCATTTTTAGTTTTTAAGGAATTTTTTGATTAAACTTGTGGTTTGGCTATGTGTTCCCCCCTCTTTCCAATAGTATCCAATTTGTTTTTAAATAACTTTAAACATGAAATGTTTAATTCCAACTAATTGTAACCCAATTTACGGGTGAGATTTGTTGATGACACCTTTGTAATTTGGACCCATGGAAAGGAAGAGCTCAATAAGTTTGTTGAACATATAAATAGCCAGTCTGATTACATAAAGTTTTCTATGGAGGTTGAAGAAAATGAATCCCTACCATTTTTAGATGTTATGGTGATCAAAAGTTAGGATAGTCTCTTATCCCATTAAGTCTTAAAGGAAGAAAATACATATCGACCAATACCTTCATGTTGATTCTCACCACCATCCAAGCTATGAAATGGGAGTCCTAAACACTCTTTTAAGTAGACCAATGAGGGTCGTAGATAAAAATCATTTTAAACAAGAAAAGGATCACTTGTGATAATTTTTTAGGAATAATAAATATTCCACCCTAAAAATTAATAAGGCTTATGTGAGAATAGAGAAACAACAAAGGAGAACTCAAAGGTCTACTAATGATAGCAACATAGAAAAATAAAAGGTGTTCCTACCTTTCATACAAGGCATTACGAATAAAATTGTAAGACATTTGAAGAAAAATAACATCAACAGTATCTTCTCACCACCCAACAACATTAAAAAAAAATTCTTAATTCGTTAAAAGATCCCATTGACCCTAAATCACATATGGAGTTTTATCAAATTTCATGTGCTTGTATAAAATCATTCATCAATGAAACTAGGAGGATGATTGGTACAAGGATTAAAGAGCATCATGGTGACCTTCAACATAGTATAACTCACAAGTTAGCATTATTAGAGCATTATACCATTACTAAACATCCCATTAACTTTGCAGGCATAAAAACCTTGGCAAAAGTTGACAATTGGTCCAAGAGGACAATAAGAGGCCATCAAAATTGTTAAAAACAAAAATTGTCTGAATCAAAATGATGGATTGTTAATTAGTTGGTCTTGGCTTCCATTAATTAAAAATTCTTAGCATGTTATGTCAATTTCATATATTTATTTATGTGCACTAATTTCATGTATTTATACAAGTCAAATTCTGAGACTCTTCTCAGTATCATTCTTATCTTGATGATGAGCCTAAGAGGTGGCTCAAAATGTTGACAATAATTATGGATCAAATTGTAAATTTTCCATTACATGATGCAAATAATATGATCAATAAATCTACACAATTAATTTATAAATTCTTGTTTTAATATGGACTTTGAAATTCATAGATCAGAAAACACACACACACACACACACACACACACAAAAAAAAAAAAAAACTAGTAAATGATTTTGAATAATGTGTGTGTTTTTCATATAAAAATAGGATTGGAATAGTTTTTATTACATCAATAATTTATAAATGTACTACTTAAAAAATAAAATTTGAATAATTTTCTTTATTTACTTTAAGGACCTACACATACCTTTTAGTTTTGAGTGTTTTTTTAGTATTGGAAGGTCACATTTTTTAGAGTCTAGAGCTATGAATAGAACATGGGATATAATTGGGGTCCAATCCATAGAAACCACTAAACCAATTAAATGAACCGACTCAACTAGCTATAATTAGTGTATAAGAGCCCAATGAGATTTAACCCTGAGTGGCGTTGGATGTAACTAACCTGCTTACCAACCCATATACATCTCTTTGGCTTATTGGAAGGTCACTTAATTAAATATTTAATAATATTTTATATTGATTTAACAAATGATAAAATAAACCTACATTAATTTATAAAAAATATTATAGACTATTTAAAAAAAAGTGGGTGTTGTGTAAGCATGCCCTTAAGTAAAATACATTAAGCTTAAAACAAGAAGACTCAAATTAATATAAACAATATAAATAAAAATTGATTTATATGACCAACCTCAAGTTTAATATAATTTATAGACCCATTTTTACATAGGGAAAAACCCTACTAGATGTCAACACCCCCTATAGACTACAACGTAGCACAACCTTGTTTGAATAGTGCAGCCTCATCTAGAGATCAAGAAAATCCTTATTCTATATTCATAGTCATCTCATGTAGTCACACAATCATATCTATAGTATTGGTCTCAATCCTACATATCCAAGTACAACTAGGTTATTTCTTTATATGCATTTTCCCCTTTTAACATCTTTCTAGATACGGTAAGTTCTAAATCAAAAATACTTTATTTATTGCATATCTTAATATTATGATTTTATTCAAAAATTTATCATAATTAGAATTTAAGTATTTTTTACTCCTCAATTTTGATAAAACATATTGGTGAACTTGTCTAGTTATTGAATATTGTAAACCCTAATCAATCATGTTACTAGGTTTTCTCACCTTTTTGTTGTTTCCAATTATTGTATTAGGGTTTTCATATTTGATAAATAATTTTTTAGCAGTAAACTTCCAAGTTTCTATTTCATATTTTGTTTAATCTAAGAAAGTCATTTTTAGCTATCTTAGAAGAAGTGCTAGACCAGATACTACTTAAGTTATATATATTTTTAATTTGTGTTGATAACACCATAATGGCAGAATCAATTGATCAATTTGATGACATGGATAAAATAAAATTATAAGGGTTTCCTTCAAAGAATCAATATATGCAAGACATAATTATAAAAATAGTTAGAGAGGAAATCAAGAAAGCATATGAAGGCCAATCCTCTGAGACTTGTATTTTTATGGGTTCTTTACCTTTCCTAGTATCACTAGATACAAATTTTGTACCACCATCTAATATGGGGGAAACCCAAGGGTTTCATTAGATTAATATGCTATTTAATACTCATTCATTTGATACACCACCTTTTGTTAGCACACACTCTATTCCTGATGCACAATCCCTTATGAAGACTATTCTAGCTCTGAAAACTAAGGTGTTGCAAATGGAAAAAAGTACCTTGAATCCAAACTAGTCTCTTAATTCATATAATCTATTGCATAATTCATTGGCACAATATATTTCACCATATCCTCTACCAACTAGTTTTGCGACACCTAATCTTACATTATATGATGGAAAAGGTGACTCCAAATAAGACTTGAGATCATTTCATGCAACATGTTTGGAATATGCATCCAATGATCAATTATTGACTAAGTTATTTCCTAGAAGTCTATGTTTAACCCTTTTTAGAAATAAGGATTAACAATGAAAGAGTATCCTAATCAAACAAGGAGTAAGCTACTCTAAAAATCATGCCAAACAATGAATTTAAATTCTACTAATATTTTAATAAAAAATATTGAATCTAAGCATATGTCAAATATAGAAAGTATAACATTTAATATTATGATAATAACAATGCGAAGGAGAAATTTTAATTAGCTTATACACTGATGCATAGGAAATTCTAATTAATGTATATTTAAAATAAGATTATATAATGATTCTAATCCAGTTGTCAGATTCTAAAAAAATATCTTTCTATCATCACATACACTTGTATGGCCTTGTGGACATTTGTGTCAATGATATTATCAATTATTCAACACATCTATATTGTAAAAATTATTGACTATTAACTAAAACTTCCACCTAGGTTTATGATGAACAGATATCTATGCAACAGGCTAAACTAGATGTTTTGAACAAACATTTAGTGATGAACAAAAATCTCTTGTAAACAGGGACAAAACATATGTCTTGGAAAATTATTTTCTCAAACACAAAATATCACTTGGATTCTTCTCCTTTTTGGACAGTTTACTCATGAATTATAAGGCTAAAAACCCATAAATTCTTGGACAAAACAAAATTTAGATGTAAAGAGAAAATTCGAATTTATGGCCTATCTAGCTAGACTTTGCATACTCAGTTGACACAAGATTGAATTTTCTATTGGAAGTGTGAATTTTCTATTGGCTGTTGAAAGGGATCGACAATCTATATATATATTGAGTCTTGACATCCACATTAGTAAAGATAGCTGGCGACTCACCTGCTTGCAGAACCATCGCTTGACTCTATTGGTTTGAAACGCCCCAGTATTGGAACAAACCATCATTAGCATATATTTTGGAGCAACCATGAATTAAAATGGCCCAACATTAATCTCTAATTTACAAGTTCATCAATTTATACAATGGGCGTGCAACACTGACCCAATTACAGACCCAACATTTATTCGATCTAGAAACAACATCGGCCTCTTCAACTATTCATAATATTTGAACAATAACAACCTTTTCAAACATCCAATCTAGAATCGATTTTCACTCAAAAGAAGCACACATTTTATTAATATATCAAGAAAATATACACTTGGTGTTTGTCTTTCACTGCAGGTCTCTCTTACGCCCTTTCTCCCTTTTCCAAAACATATATCCCCTATTTTTCCATGAAAATCCTCATACAAAAGCATATTTTCTTAACTTAGACACTCGATTCTATCCCAGGCTTCACATAACAACCTTCCAAAAATGAATAAAATAGTTCTCTAGCATAGGAAAACTCAAACCGCTTAACAATTCGCCCAATAGACTAGATTTTTAGGCTTAAAGAATATTTAGCCAAATTAAAAATTTTGAAAACTCAAAAATGGAAGGAAAAACAACTTAATATACCTAGACATGCTAAAACTCAACAAAAGTATGATAAATATACTCCTAATGTGAGGATGCTCCTGCATCATTCTTCCAAGGAGCAAAAGAAGTATTCTTCACTTGTTGTTTTTCTTCATCAATTCTTCTATGCTTGTGCCCAGCTTAAGGATGTCATTTGAAGTCAACTATGTTGCATCTTCAGCTGGTACATTCTTCCACTTAGTTAGATACTAGAAATATTCTTTGCCCCTTGTCTTTTTAACCACTTTCTTGTCTAAGATGCTCTCAATCTCCTTTGGCACTTCCTTTGGTAGTTGTTGTTCCCATTGGATAACTTCATCTACCCCTGTTTCAGTTTCTTTGGCTGGTTGTCCTTCATCTTTGTATGGATATAGATCTGCAACATTAAATATTGGAGAGATTCCAATCCCCTTTGGCAATTCTATTTCATATGCATTATTTGAAAACTTCCTTATTACTTTGCATCGTCCTATTTTCTTTACCTTTAGCTTGTTGTATACCCTTTTTGGGAACCTCTCTTTTCTGAGATGTGCAAGAACAAAGTCTCCAATACTGAAATTGATCTCTCTTTTATTTTGATCTACCCTTAGCTTGTACTTGATGGTGTTTTCTTCAAGTTTCTTCTTTACCTGTTCATGCAAATTTTGCATGGCATTGGCAAATTCTTCTGCATCAACACTCCTTGTCTCCATGCTACTTAGATTTCTTAACTCATACACACCTCTTGGATGCATTCCATACATAATTTGAAATGGACTCAATCCTGTACTTCTGTTAGGAAAATCATTATAGGCAAATTTAGCTTGTGCAAGTACAAGATCCCATTGTTTTGGATGCATACTTACCAAGCTTCTCAAGATGTTGCCTAAGCCCCTATTGACAACCTCTATTTGGCCATTAGTTTGGGGATGATAGGCTGAGCTGAAACTCAATTGTGTTCCCAATTTCTTCCATAAGGTTCTCCAAAAGTGTCCAACAAATTTGGTATCCCTGTCAAAAACAATGCTTCTAGGCAATCCATGCAATCTAACAACATCTTGAAAGAATAGATTAGCTATGTGAGTAGCATCACTTGTTTTTGAACACAGAATAAAATGAGACATCTTTGAAAACCTATATACCACAAAAAATATGGAGTCATGAGCTTTTTGAGTTCTTGGCAAACCAAGTACAAAATCCATGCTTATTGAATCCCAAGGTTTATTTGGAATGGGTAGTGGCTGGTACAAACCTACGTTTTGACTACTTCCCTTGGCATATTGGCATGTTTTACACCTTTCAACAAATTTCTTGAGATTATTACTCATACCTGGCCAATATTAATGAGTACTCAATTGTGCTAATGTCTTATTCTGCCCAAAATGTCCTGATAAGCTGCCACTATGCTTTTCCTTCAACAAATTCTCTCTCATGGAACTCTTGGGAATGCAAAGCTAGCTACCTCTGAACAACAGACCCTCTTGAACCATGAAATCTATCCAAGGACTTCTATCAACCCCCAATAGATTCATGCAAGCTTCATATGGTTCCTTGAAGTCTGGATCTTCCTTATATAACTCCTTCAAATCTTCAAATCCCAAGATGCTTACTTGAGATTCTTGCATGATCAGATTTCTCCTGCTTAGAGCATCTGCAACCTTGTTATATTGTCCTTTCTTGTGCTTAATATTGAATGTGAAGCTTTGTAAAAATTCAATCCATTTGACATGCTTTTGACTCAACTTATTCTGATTGCTAATGAATTGTAAAGCATAATTGTCAGTGAACAAAACAAATTCTTTAGGCAAAAGATAGTGCCTCCATTTCTTCAAAGCCTATACAAGTGCATAGAATTTGTGTTCATAGGCTGAATACTTCTTCTTAGCATCACTTAACTTTTCACTAAAGTATGCTATAGGCTTCCCATCTTGGCTTAAAATAGTGCCTATTGCAGGTCCACTAGCATCACATTCTACTTGAAAAAGATTATTGAAATTAGGCAAGGTTAGAATTGGTTCTTCAGTTACCTTATTTTTCAATAATCTGAAAATCTTATCAGCAGCCTCAGTCCAACAAAAACTTCTTTTATCACCTTTGATTGTATCTATCATTGGAGCAACAATTCCACTAAAATTTCTTATGAATTTCCTATAGAAGCTAGCCGAGCCGTGAAAGCTTCTTACCTCATATGTGCTCCTAGGTGTAGGCCACTCAAGTATAGCCTTAATCTTCTCCTTATCCATCTTCAATCCTTCTTTTGAAATCACAAACCCCAAATATATCAACTCTGTCTTCAGGAAACTGCACTTTTTTACATTGATTAACAATTTCTCTTCATGTAGCTTACTCAATACCATCCTCAAATGTTTCAAATGATCTTCCTTAGTTTGACTAAACACCAAAATATCATCCAAATACACTATCACAAACTTACCAGTGAACTCCTTCAGCACTTCATTCATCAGCCTCATGAAGGTACTTGGTGCATTGGTTAGTCCAAATGGCATAACTAACCACTCATAGAGTCCATCATTGGTCTTGAAGGATATTTTCCATTCATCCCCTTCTCTTATCCTAATCTGATGGTAACCACTTTTCAAATCTATCTTAGAGAAATATGTAGCTCCACTCAAACAATCAAGTAAGTAATCAATTCTTGGCAATGGAAATCTATACCTGATAGTAATCTTGTTGATTGCTCTGGAGTCTATACACATTCTCTAACTCCCATCCTTCTTAGGACTCAACACTATGGGGAAAACACAAGGACTTAAACTCTCTCTTACCAATCCTTTGTCTAACAATTCTTGAACTTGATGCTTGATCTCTTCATTTTCCTTTGGTGTTAACCTATAGGCAGCCTTGTTTGGAAGATTTGCTCCTAGAATCAAGTCTATGTGATGGCTAATGCTTCTCAATGGTGGTAAATCATTAGGTAAATAATCTACCACAATGTCAATGTACTCATTCAACATATCTTGAATCTCTAATGGCAAATCAATCAACTTAGTACTAGTGACTACACTCCTTGGCTTACCAATCACAACAAAGTTTACCTTTTCTTTCTTCATTTGATGTAGAAACTCTTTACCACTCATTATCAATACTTTATAATTCTATCCTACAATAGCAGCAGCCTCTTCTTTCAATGGTGTGAGTGTATGCTTGATGCCATCCTTTTCAAACATGTATGTATTCTACCTTCCATCATGCATGGCCTTCCTGTCAAACTGCCAAGGCCTTCCAAGCAAGATATGACATACATCCATGGGCATGATATCACATAAAATCTGATCCTTATATGTTCCTATCTAAATATCTACTTTACATTGT
This sequence comes from Torreya grandis, assembly GCA_037957365.1. Classification (NCBI taxonomy): domain Eukaryota; kingdom Viridiplantae; phylum Streptophyta; class Pinopsida; order Cupressales; family Taxaceae; genus Torreya; species Torreya grandis. The sequence goes on along the minus strand of JARHVA010002759.1, from coordinate 1,413,807 downwards.
TCACTTACCAGGAGTTTGTGTCCTTTTTTTAGCCAAGAGACTTGATAAGGTGTAGGATGTACCTCCTTCTTCAAGCCTAGTTTCTCCACCATCTCAGTTGACACAAGATTGTCAGTACTCCCGGTGTCTATGATGACCTTGCAAAATTTACCCTTACTTTTACATGTGGTTCTAAATAAAATTTTCCTTTGATGTGGTTCTACAACTTCTTTATTTGGCTTTAACAAGATTCTTTTCATCAAAAGAGACTCACCTTCTTCTGGGGTATCTTCATAAGCTGCTGCAACTTCTTCATTTTTTTCTTCACCTTGGGTCACATGTACACCCCTCTCATGGTTGGTAGAAGGGTTCTCTGGACACTCATATGCCTTGTGTCCTGCATAATTGTTGCACCTAAATCATTTGCCTATGAATCTTCCTCTTCCTCTTTGATATCCTTGGTATGGCTTTCTTCTTCTTGGTGTATAGCTGCTTCTTGAACTTTGTGAGCTGCTGGCCTCTTCTTGAGATGTTTTCAGCTATCTTCTACCTCCTTGAAATCCTCTACCTCTATTGTATCTGCCCCTTCCTCTTGAGAAGGATGTTTGTTTTCTTGCAATCTTCTCCTCAGCTTTCAAGGCAAGTTGATATGCTTCTTCAACTATCTTAGGAATGAGAAGACTAATTTCATATTGAATGGAAAATTTCAAACCATTAGTGTATCTAGCTACCTTCTCTGTGTCATCCTCAATATGACCTGATCTTATAGTCAACCTGTAAAACTCTTCAGTGTATTATTTTATAGACATTTATTTTTGCTTCAAATTTTGTAATTTCTTGAAAAGATTGGCTTGATAATCTTTAGGCATAAACTTACCTTTCATTTTTGCTACCATTCTATCCCAGCTTCTGATCTTTGGCTTCCCTTTCCTCCTTCTTTCTTCTTGCACTCCATCCCACCACAGGGATACATGGCTCTTTAGCCTTGTCATGGCATACTTGACTTTCTTATCATCTTCTTCAATTCCTTCATACTCAAAGTATTTGTCTAATGCACTAATCCAATCAATTAATTCTTCCACATTCAAATTACCTTCATACATTGGAACCTCCATTTTTAGCTTTGTGTTCACCTTCATAATGGCTCTAATCAACCTATCTTCAGTTGTTTCTTCTTCCACCACCAATTCCTCCTCTGGTGACTCCTCTTCTCTATCACTGACTTCACCCATGTCAGTACCTCTTCTTTGAGCCATCTCTAGGTCTTGTAGCCTAGCTGTCAGGGTCCTAATCTCTTCTGCCAGTGTAACCTGTCCTCCAGGTCTCCTTCCTCTAGCTCCACCTCTGTTCCTAACTCTCATGGCCATCTTTCTTCTTCTTCACAAATCACGTTCTTCTTCTCTTTGACTTGGATCTTTAAATTGTGCACAATCCCTTGAGCTTTGATACCAAATGATGAACAAATATCTATGCAACAGGCTAAACTAGATGTTTTGAACAAACATTTAGTGATGAACAAAAATCACTTGTAAACAGGGACAAAACATATGTCTTGACAAATTATTTTCTCAAACACAAAATATCACTTGGATTCTTCTCCTTTCTGGATAGTTTGCTCATGAAGTATAAGGCTAAAAACCCATAAATTCTTGGACAAAACAAAATTTAGATGTAAAGAGAAAATTCAAATTTCTGGCCTATCTGGCTAGACTCTGCATACTCAGTTGACACAAGATTGAATTTTCTATTGGAAGTGTGACTTTTCTATTGGCTGTTGAAAGGGATCAACAATCTATATATATATTGAGTCTTGACATCCACATTAGTAAAGATAGCTAGTGACTCACCTGCTTGCAGAACCATCACTTGACTCTGTTGGTTTGAAACACCCTAGTATTGAAACAAACCAGCATTAGCATATATTTTGGAGCAACCATGAATTAAAATGGCCCAGCATTAATCTCTAATTTACAAGTTCATCGATTTATACAAATGGGCATGCAACACTGACCCAATTACAGACCCAACATTTATTTGATCTAGAAACAACATTGGCCTCTTCAACTATTCATAATATTTGAACAACAAAAACCTTTTCAAACATCCAATCTAGAATCAATTTTTACTCAAAAGAAGCACACATTTTATTAATATATCAAGAAAATATACACCTGGTGTTTGTCTTTCGCTGCAGGTCTCTCTTACACCCTTTTTCCCTTTTCCAAAACATATATCCCCTATTTTTCCATGAAAATCCTCATACAAAAGCATATTTTCTTAACTTAGACACTCAATTCTATCCTAGGATTCACACAACAACCTTCCAAAAATGAATAAAATAGTTCTCTAGCATAGGAAAACTCAAACCGCTTAACAATTCGCCCAACAGACTAGATTTTCAGGCTTAAAGAATATTTAGCCAAATTAAAAAATTTAAAAACTCAAAAATGGAGGGAAAAACAACTTAATATACCTAGACATGCTAAAACTCAACAAAAGTATGATAAATATACTCCTAATGTGAGGATGCTCCTACATCAGTTTATTGGGTTTTCTATGACATTTTAAATTATGTGTTTAGATTGCGTGCATAGGGTTTTGATATCAGAATATAGATTAAACCTTAGATCCTCCTATTAGGTCTTATCACCTTGCCAAAAATGGGTTAGGGGGTTCATGAAGTTGAGTTGACCTTAAGTATGCCTCTGTTAATGAGCATTGCCTACATAGACAATACTCTGAATAGGGTCTTAGACATATATAATTCTCCCCTATGTGTTGGCTTGTGTGTGAATAACAGTTTATAATGATATCAATAAATGCATATAGTGATATAGATTGTAAATTGACAAGTAATACTCACGGTTTGTTATTTTAATTCTTTAGACTTATAATATGACTACTCATATGAATGGTATAGAAATAAGGAAAAAGAGTATAGTGGAGTTTAATTGTGTAATTGAGTGAATGAGCTTGAATATGTGCTTTCTTGGTATTTGTTAGATGATTAATGATTTGCCATTAACTTATACTTATACCAATTATTATTAAAATTTACTCATGGAAAAGTTAATGAAATATAATAGGTTGACCTATACATATCAAAATATTTGAAAATTTGAGTGTTTATAAGGCACATGAACTTGAATTGGAGAATGGACAATAGCGTCAATGTTATTGTTCAAGTCTGAATGTGACTATCCAAGAACATAAAAGGTTGATGAAGCTTTTTAACTGATATTAAAGGATATATATCATATTTTAAGTGTACTATAGGTTACAAGTGATCTGGATAATCAGAATAGCAGGGTCATACTACAAGATAAGCATTTTGGCTCAATGAGATGGTGAATGTGAGCCTATTGGCTGCAAGGAAGGTCAAACTAAAGGGTAGATACTTGAGTGATATTATCCAAGTGTAAAATACTATTTTAACATATAAATATATATTTAAGCATCTACATTTTCCCTCTATTTAATCTAGTAATGCATAAGGATGAAATTACTAGTTTAAAGGAAAGAAATGCATTTCATGGTGTGTAAAACACACCTTGATTTGCTTGATCCATATTTGAATTTGATAAGTGTGTATAAACTACAACCAATAACATGTTATAGGTGTAATTATTGCATACAATCTAAAAATTAATAATTGAAATTTGTTTGAAATAAAATAGAACAAGGAAGGAGTATACTTGTGTGTTAATGCAACCATGTTGCCCATTGATATTTACTTTGGTAATGATGATTCCTAGATGAAGCATTGAAGAGAGGTTCACAATTTAATCTTGGAGATATGAGTAAGGGAATTGGAGGGTGACCATGCCCCAATTTAGAATAAGGGGGAGTTATGCAAAATCCATCAAGAGCTCTGAATCTCAATCACACAACTCTAGTGTATCATAATTTAGTTAATCTCTCTTGAGTTAAATGGTATAACCATATCAACTTGTAATAATATAAAATAGTGCCAATTCCATCAAGGGCATTGAATCTTAACCACACTAATCAAATAATCTAACTGTTGCAGTAGATAAAATCTCAAATGGTGCATCTTTATAGATTTAGTGCATGAATATTGGTATAATGTGAATAATGTATTTGTAATTTCATGAAATTACATGGCATATTCACCTCAAATGTGTCACAAGATAAAGTATATATCAAAATATAACCTTTGGTTTATAGAATATGTATAATAAGTATCACACATATGAAAATATTTGTCCCAAATTTGTACCAAATGTATAGAATTTTATCCCATGTGTATATCTGCATCATGTAAAATGAATTAATTTCTCCAAATTCTATCAAATTTATATACTATCAATCATGTATCTATGACATGATCCCACTAATATGCCCTCCCTTTTGAGATGAGTGGATTGAAAAAGTGATAGTCACCTTATCTCAAAAGGATAAGATAAATATGTCATATTTATGAAAATCATGTAGATATATCAATCAAGCTTATAATATATATACATAACAAGCCCTTATATGCATGATGTGAATCATGGAAATGTTTATAAGATAACAAGCTCAACAAACAATCAAACACACACACAAGAATATACAATTGTCACACAAATATGGGTTTAAGGAGACTGCAAACAAGGGCATGTTCAAATTCCACACACTCAAGGGGAAGACATATGATAATGTACACACACCAAATAAACAAGTAAGATTTAAGGCATTGTGGCCAACAATAAAGGAACATGTTCCAATGTTCCACAAGAAAAATAAATAAGCAAACAAGAAGTACACTCAAGTAAACCAAATGAAGAAATGAAGCAAATGAAATAGAAGCAACTAACATAAGCATGACATACTAGTGTAGATGATATTTATGGATTATATATCACCTCATTATTGTATACTTGGAAAACTTAGACCTTAGTTGTTCTTCTCAGTTTTGGACCTTTATCACTTCTGCAATTCTCCTTTTTGCTCTATATTATGCCCCTTGGCCTATCTCTTAGTCTGATGAATATTATGTTGATGATTAAGGACTTCTATCTTACCCAAAATGATTAAGATGTATTTATCTTCTACCTCTACAAGTTCTAAGCCTATACCTATTTTCTTATTCCCTAGACACTAATGTATAGGACAGGTATTAGCATTAATGATAGTGTTCTGACCTGACGCAAGTGTCTAGTGTCCTAAAGTCATCCAATTTGTAAATGAAATGTATTCTAATGGTTGGATTAAGTGATTTAATGTGAATTATTACTCCATCATGATTGATATAAATATAAGATCAACCCTCATTCATTCCTCACCTAACACAAGCCACGGAAACCTATCAAAAGCATTCAATCAATCACTTAATAAAATAAAGATTTATTATTTTCTCCTATTCTCATATTAGTCATATGAACAACACATACATAGGTTTGATGTATTGAATGAGTAACCCAAGAGTCTGATTTACCTAGTTACAAGCTAGGTCAATGTACTTAATTTACACATATTGCATAAATACCACACAAGACAACATATAGGGGATAACTACATAAGTCTAAGTCCCTTTTCGGAGTATTGGCTATGTAGGTAACACCCACTAATAATGGGTTCTTTGGGTTAGCTTGACACCATATGCATACTAACTCATTTTCTCCTAAGGTTAACATGAAGTTGAAGAACTAGGGTCTTGCAATTTTATGAGTGATAGTCCATGACCTAGATCTGAATACACCAAAATGAAGGTAAAGACAAACCCAATAACATCTAGGTGGTTTCATCCTTCTCTATTAGTTATTCCAGACAAGACACTTACATCAAACCTAGATAGTAGTGTCAATGTAATTTTCCCAGGTTGATGTTAGTGTCCAGAACTCTAAAAGCATCAGATCGAAAATCTAATGACTGTTCTAAAACTATCTTCTAGCCTAATTACTACATGTTCCAGATCCAACACCATGTTATCATTAGAACCATCTAATTATATTACTTCCTTATCGTTTACATAAATATCTTAGTTATACTTTCTATATTTAGCTTATTCTTAGCATAATAAATTTAACGTATGTTTATATCTAAGTTTAGTACCCAATTGGCTTGTTATAGATCTGATTATCACCCTTGTGCTTTATAATTTTTATATAAACCTTTAATATTAATCTAAGTCTAACTCTAGGTACTTAGATTACATTTTAGGGTTAAACATTTGGTGAACCCAATTCGTATGAATGTAAAAAAAAATGATTCCTAGGGTTTTTATCCAATTAAGGTTTCATATTATTGTACTTTTTTATTTCATAATTCTATTATTTTGCATGAAACCTAGGTGTAGCCCGATATTTAGAGGTGTGCCTATTGAACACATTGAGATTCCTCTCCCAACATCTAATATGTCTCAAACTAATGAGGGATGTCATACTATGGATCACAATGATACCCATGTTGGCAATGAAAATCATATTGATAGGGTTATCATAAAAGAATATTATGATAATGAAAACTATGAAAAAAATGAAAATGAGCACAACCATGATCAAGTGCAAGAAATTGCATTATTTCATGAGCATATTCTTTAAAAACCTAAAGATCTTGATTAGGTCCTAAAAACTATATGAGAAACAACAAGTGTAAAATATATAGCTAAATCATCCCTCCCCTTTCACACATTAAAACACAATACATCTAGTAGGGGCACATGTTATGTGTTTAAACTTTTATTTCCTAAAACTACTCTTGCTACATCTACCATGGATTTACTAATTGTCTCAACATAAATACTAGTTTCAATACCTATTACTACTCAAACCATGTTTACATCCCCTTTGGTGACTACTCAACTTGCTACTCTAAATCCAATTGGGTCTATACTTTAATCACTCTTTCAAGTTATAAATGGCTTGGAGGATAAGGTCACAAACATTGAATAATTTTTTTTAAAAGTCTTTTCATGTTATTGATTTTCAAGATGTGTTGCATAACCCTCTTGCACTTGAGATATATTTTCACCCTTTGCTAATTAGTTTTATTGCACTTAAGTTCAAATTTTATGATGGAAAGGGTGATCCCAAATAACATTTCTTATCCTTTTATGTGTCATGCCTTGATTATGCCTCCAATGATAAAATTTTGACCCAATTATTTCCAAAAATTATCAAGGACTGTGCTTTGAGGTGGTTTTATGATTTACCTCTCTAATCTGTGAAAGCATTTAAAACTCTTACAAACCAATTTTTAGACACTTATCCATTAATATTTCCAAAAATATTTTCTATTCTTAAATTTACAAAATCAAACAAGGAACCAATGAACCTATCAATGAATACATCTTGAGATATAAGACAATGTTGGCTAAAATGACCAATACTATGGCAAAAAAAGAGTTGTAAGATATATATAGTAAAAGTTTGTTTTCTCTTTTACATGAGTCCATTATTTTGAATAAGTTCAAATCTTTTGATAACTTATGCCATGTTGTATGGGACTATGAAATATAACTTATTTTACTAAATAATCTCAAGTATGAATCAAACACACTAGTTGCATCTACATCTAGTATAAAATTCAAAATTAAATCAAGTTATAATGCAAAACCTCTTGATCCTAAAAAGGAAACAATAAACATGGTTGAAATATATTCATAATAGCCTAACTAGATTTTTTCATCCAATGCACAAAGGAGACAATTCTCCCATTTACCTAAATCCCTAGCCTCATTACTCCCACGGTTACTAGAATGTAACCTACTTAGACCTATTATTGATACCATGGACACACCTACCTATAAACTAGATAAGTTTATAGCCAAAAAATTAAAATCTCTGGTGGGAAATACAGATTCATACATTAAGGACTCACCATTATCTATACATAAAATCAAAAAATTACATATAAATGAGTAAATCATTTTGTTGAGTCTTGATGGCATTTCCCTTTTTATGATTTCCCATTAATGAGGCCATCAAGGTTATTGAAGACCTAATAGATATTAATATTGTGAAATTGGTAGGTTTGTGCCTTAAATCAACCATTTTTAGTTTCCAAGGAAATTGTTATGAGTAAACTAGTGGTGTGGATATGTGTTCCCCCCTCTTGCCAATAGTAACCAATTTGGATTTAGATAACTTTAAACATGAAGTGTTCAGTTTGAAATAATTATAATCCAACTTATGGGTGAGGTTTATTGATATAACCTTTATAATTTGGGCCCATGAAAAGTCATAGCTCAATAAGTTTTTTGAACATATAAATAGCTAATATAATTCCATAAAATTTACTATAGAGGTTGAAGAAAATGAATCCCTACCATTTTTATATGTTATGGTGATAAAAAGTTAGGATGGTCTCTTATCTCATTAAGTCTAAATGAATGAAACACATATTGATCAATACCTTCATGTTAATTCTCACCACCATACAAGCTATAAAATGGGATTCATAAACAATCTTTTAACTATAACAATGAGGATCTTAGATAAAAAACACTTTGAACAAGAAAAGGAACACTTGCGACAAGTTTTTAGGATCATTAGATATTCCATCCACTAATTAATAATGATTTTTTGAGATCAAAGTGGCAAAACAATAGAACTTAAAGGTCTAACAATGATAACAACATAGAAAAATAAAAGGTATTCCTACCTTTTAATAAGGCATTACAAATAAAATTACAAGACATTTGAAGAAAAATAACATTAACACTATCTTCTCACCACCTAACAACATTAAAAAAAATCATTAATTCAGTAAAAGATCCCATTGAACCTAAATCAAACAAGGTGGTTTATCAAATTTCATGCACTTGTGTAAAAGTATACATCAGTGAAATTGGGAGGATGATTGGTACAAGGATTAAAGAGCAC
>JARHVA010002759.1:1150000-1400000 GCA_037957365.1 Torreya grandis | reverse complement strand
TTGATAGATTTGATGACATGCATAAAATACAATTATAAGGGGTTATTTCAATGAATCAAGATATGTAAGATGTAATTATAAAAATAATTAAAGAGGAAATCAAGAAATCATATGAGGGCCAATCCTCTAACACTTATACTTATGCAGATTCTTTACCTTTCTTGATATCACTAGATATAAATTTTGTACCACCATATACTATGGGTAAAACCCAAGGGTTTCATAAGATTAATGTGTTAGTTCCTAACCATTCATTTGAGACACAACCTTTAGTTAGCACACACTATATCCCTGATGCATAATACCTTATGTAGACTATTCTATCTCTACAAATTAAAGTGTTGCAAATGGAACAAAGTGCCTTGAATCCAAATTAGTCTCTTAATTCTTAGACTCTATTGCATACTCCATTAGCACTACATATTTCATCATATCCTCTACCAATTATTTCTATGGCACCTAAGCTTATTGTTACAGCCCAAATTTTCACCCTAGAGAAGTTAAGGAAATCTTCTCAAGTTTGAGATAACATGGAACTATCTCTCACTATAGACAAGCTACTATAAGAGATAGATCTTTAGGTTTGAAAGGGATAACTCCCTTAATCTATATTTTAGGATCACACTACACTAGGCTAATCACTATTAGGGGTGAAAAGGGAAGAAGGAAACATAAATAAACCTAAACTAATAAACGTGATACACCAAAGATGAGTCCACAAAACACATTTGCATCTTCATTGAGAAAGAAGACTATCAAAATTGACCTCAACTCAATGTCCTTCTAGTATAAATGTTTCTCATAGAGGCAAACTATTGTAAAAAATTGAGGATGTCAATGCATCAATTACTTTGATTAGGTGCTTACTTGGTTGTCCAAGTCAGTTCTGAACTCATTACAACTAGGCACAAATAAAGTTTATTATCATAGCACTTAACATTTATCACTCAACTGCACTGGCATCAATTCAAATAATACACAAGACTTATGCACTCACCCTAAGCATAAAAAACAAAGAACTGGGGCCAGTGTTTGGATAGTAATGCCATTGCATAATGCATCACATGTATGACTTGGTTAAAATAAAGAATAATTTTTGTGGATTCAAGGGAGAAAGCGTTTATAGGCTAAGACTAATGACCTATAGGCACAAGCCTTCTTGGTGAATTCATTCTAACCATAAGGGTGAAAACCTTTATTAGGTTGGTTATATAGACTCAAGGGTGAAAATTTATTTGTCACTAAACTTAGCACCATTCTATTTATCTAAGGGGTCAAGGGGATGGTTTTACTTGAAGGTTCATAATGGACTCACACATCTAGCCAGGGTACCAAAGTTTGGGTGCATGACCTTATCTACACTTAGGTTATTTTATAGAATATGTTGACATCATCTATTAAATAAGGATGTCATTAGTGACTTAGACCAAAGATTAACTGCAACCTAATCATTCATAGATTGAATTACACTATTGTAACTATTACATTCAATTCACATTACCATACCCATATAAACCAGATCAAACTCAATTAGGTCCAATGGAATTCTTTATTCAACAAAATCCAAGTAAACAAAGTACATGAAAAGTGAAGTAGAGAAAATGCTTATCTAAAGCTACTAATGACCTAGAGGCTCACAGTCAAGCTTGGGCACTACTATGTGGATCCTCAAAAGTATCCATGCTAATCCTAAGTTTTGATAGTGATTAACTTATTATATCTAGAACCAATTCTAAAAGGTTTTACTACATCAAATTACATCTCTTCCTCTTGCTCACTAGTTCAAGCTCAACTTTATAACATGAATGAGAATATTTTATTAGGTTAAAGTTACACATATTAGATGTTGAGATGGAGATTTTACAATCATTCCACTATCTCTATTGCCTTGTGACCTTCACGCTATGATTGCCATGTGTAGCCACTTATTAAAGATGTCCAAGACATCATGGAATAAGTTATCCACCTACTAATTGGCATAAGGTGTGCATCGATTCCTCTAGCTAGCATAAAAAGGGATCAAAACAATAATCTCATCGAGATGTTAATCAAGTTGGCATGGGTTCACACTTAGTAGAATTAGGGGCTCAACACTAACCCATATAAAATTACTAGTCTGCCTTAGACTAAGCTTTCAAAGCTTTCGACATGTAGAACTTGGGCATGCTCTCCTTCAGCTCAACACTAAAGTCCTTAAATCCCTTGATAGTAAGCTTGAGTTCCTCAGTGGTGTTGTTTATCTCCATGAAGGTAGTGTTTATTATAAGCACATCTATCTTCTCCAATTCCATTTTGAAAGCCTCAAAAATTGCATTATCTTTTGTCACTCCTCCATCCAAGATTTCCCCTTGTTCATAAGCCTTAGTTTACAAGGCATGGAAGAGTGCTTCTAGGTTCTATTCTTGGTCTTTGATTTAGGTGATTAAGGCATTGACATTCCCTTTTATTTAGGTGTGTTTTAACCTACTTGTAGTGTATACTTACACCATCAGCTCCTCCTTCCCCCACTTTGTCTACTTGAGGTGTACATCTATGAGTAATTCCTAGTTGGAAAATCTACAAAAGATGGCATCAACTGCATCTGTGCCCTCTTGAATTTTGGCAAAGATTTATTCTACCTCTTTTAGCTTTGAAAATATCTTCTTTTATAACATGATGCATGGGTCCTCCTCTTCTTGCACCAGCTCTGCCTTCAACCTTAAGAGAATTTGCTCTAATATAATGTATACTTTGTCAACCTCTGAGAGGTTTTATAAGTAAACACCATCTAAGAGGGATGACTTAATCATTTCTATATGCTTAGTTAGTTACTATAACTTAAAATTTATGGCCCGTGCTTCCTCCTCTACATCCTACACAATTTTTTTCCATTTCTTCACCCTAACATCAATAATGATGTTTTTTTGCATGACTTCATTAGCCATTCAAATGAGTGCATTGGAAGATCTAATGGGGTTCATGGTGCAGGGACTTAGGATAAATGAGTTGTGCCCCTCTTTAGGTTTATCTATGCCCAAAATATCCTTTTGAGGCACCTCAAAGTGAGGCTCATCCATGTAGTTATTGAATGCAAATGAAATCTATTTACATGTCCTCTCTATGGTAGATTCAAGGGGAATTTATTCAAAAATGTATAAGTCTTATTCTATCCACCCCTTTTGTGTCTTTTCCCTAAGGCTCAATTTTGCAAATTTTTCTTCTATGATGGATAGTTCCATGTGTTCTTCTTCCTCTTCATCAGTGATACCACTTTCTTCAACACTTTCCTCAGAGGTTTCTCCTTCTTATTCATGTAAGGGTTCTTTTTCAGACTTGTCCCCTTTATCTTCTTCTTCTTTTCTCTTGGCACCAACTTCACCCTCCTATTTTTACGAGGACTATACAATACTCTCTATTTCTTTCTCTTTTAAGGCACCAACATCACCTTCCTTTTATTTAGGTGCCCCTTCACTACTTAGGCATGCCTATTGTGAAACTTCATCTACTGTGCTAGTGGCGGTACTAGGTACCTTTTCTACTGCTTCCTCTATTGGTTTTACACTTGTGAAAACCTCTTTCTCTTCCTTCTCTTTCTTGGCCATTAAATCCTAGGCCTTCTTTTTCTCAACCTTCCTCTTTTTCACTAGCACTAAGGCCTTTTCTTCCTCAACCTTCCTTTCCTCAACCTCAAATCTATAAATATGCTCCTGAGTTACATCGATTGCCTTCGTGTCCTCTCTTTTATTCTCTAGCGCTAGTGCCTTAAACATTTCTACTTCACTCATTCCTAGCTTCCTCCACACCTTTATCTTTTCATCCTCAACTTATGGAGGCTATGTGGAGGGCCCTTTAGATGAGGCACTTACTAGCTTCTATACTTATTTAAGCATGGTGGTAGTACCATTTTGGAGGGCCTTTTAGACTTCTTCAGCACTGGGTTTCTCTCCCATCTCTTCTTCTTAGATAGTGTAAACTCTTGTCCCTACTACCTCCTCCTCCTCCATCTCTTCACATGCTTCTTGTGTTTCCATTTTCACCAAGGTTATTTTTGGCATTGTAATGAGACCCTTAGACTTATTTTTCTTCTCCTTTTTGGGGGAAGTAGTCCCTAACACAAAGGTTATTCAATTTTTATTTGTGGTAGAAGGAGTTGCTTATTTATAAAAAGTGATTTTAACCTTAGGCACTCTTGAATTTATTCAAGTGTTTCTCCCCACTTTTTATGGGGAGACTTTTTTTATGCTACTAGTGTTGGTTTCCCTTCGTCACTAATCTAGAGGGGGAGATCATCATCCTTCTCAGGGTGTGTTCCCTTATTTCTTAGCTTCATCTCATAATATAACATATATATGTGCCCAAGTATTACTTCCTTATAGAGGGGATGGAGGTCAATGTGATCTATGTCATCCTCCTCATCTTTTATAGCTTTTCCTCCTAGGCACATATATTGGTATCATAACCTACTCTTATCCAAATCCACAACTTTTATTAGGATGTCTATCTATTTCACATTATGAATTATCTTTAGCGTATCCCTAAAAAATGCATAATGGATTTTTAGCTAATCTAAATAATTATTGTCTATGAGCACTAAGTGCACTACATAGAAGTGTTGTATGATAGTGAATGTCATCATTCCAAACATGTTTTATGGAATCTCCTTAGGGATGTGCCATTCCATTCCAAATTCCTCTATGTATTATGTGCACCACTCCATCAGTCGAGTATTGTACTTCTGGGAAAAGGAAGGGGGTAGGTGAAATATTATTAATTTAATGCTAAGGAGTCTTTGTGCACTAAGAAGACCTAGAGATTGTTTTCATCACCATCGAGCACCTCAATCTCCTCCATAACTATTGAGATAAATATTAAGCCCCACATAAATATTTATCATGTCATATGACACTCAAGCATGTTTTTTTTATCATTTATTTAGTAATGAAATTAGCAACATTGAATTTGACTCCTTAAGCCAAATGACAGGTGATGCACAAGTAGGTCTTGTTGATGTCCATCCATCTCCAATTAGGGTGAAGCTTAGAGCTCATGAGGTGTGTTTTGGCCCTCATGCTAGGGTCTTATATATATTTTATTGGGAATGTGAATCTTCCCATATAGTCTTAAGGAGTTTTATGACCCATTTTACTTCAACATCATCCACTATCATCTAATGGATGTCTGCACCATAGTTTGGAAGCTTGGTGATTCTATCAATTAGGCACGCTAATAACTACATGTGCCTCTTTGAAAATTAGAAGTGGTCCCCACATATGTGAAAAAGGAGGAAGTACATGAGTTATTATAGCTTAATAAAACATGGAAACTCATAGAGTTGAGTTGAACCGATGGTCACAAGCTTGTCTCGTATGGAGACATTAAATAATGTTGTGCCTACCTATATCTTTTCTCCCATGTCCACCATATAGTCTTGTGATAGATATTGTGAATTACTTGTGAGTGTAGTGGTTGTATTCTTTAAATCTATAGGTGTGCATGAAAGATGCCCAATTATACCCCACTAAAACCTTTGGGGGAACTACAGTCCCTGTATGATATCTTTACGAGCACCTTAAGGTCAACTACTATGACACTAACCCCTTCCATCAGTTTCACCTTCTTATTTTCAACAACTATCTCTTCTATCATCCATGCCCATTTGACATCCTTATACACATGTAGTAGACCAAAACTCATCAATTTCTTCCCCATCTTGAACCAACTAGTGTTGAAGTATAGTCTATTGATTTTTCCAAAGCCTCTAATATTTTTTGGTACTTCTCATAGTTATGAGGTTTAAGATTAAGATTTTATATTCTAAGCTTCATTCACCATTAATGGAGGCCTTAACATCACTCAAGTTTTTTTGTCTTATTTTCTCACAATTCATGCCCCACACTCCTCTATTTCAATCTCAAAGGGAATGCAATGTCACTCTCTACTCAAACATTATATTTTTTCATCTATGGGTTCTCAAGACTCTCTTTGGTAGATTTTTCTCACTCTAAAATATGGTTTAGATCTACATGTCTAGTTCAAATTCACTTAAGGTTTGTAACCTAAACCAGTTGGCCTTTTGCTTCTTTATCCCTTGATTTCAACTACCATCTTAATTACAGGTGAGTAATGGCATGGTAGTGCCTAGATTTTTTGGAATCCACTAAAACCCATGAAATCCACAAAAATCCATTAACCTATGCATTCAATGCATATATTTTTGCCTCCATCATCACCTCATTAAATTTTCTATATGGTAATTTTGGTGAAGTAACATGCAGTTCAAATGGTCACTTCGTACCTATCTTTGGGTGGATGCTAGCTTGTCTTGAAAATATTCCTCCTACACTTTGTTCACTTAGTGCAACCTTCACCTTCCTTATGGTAACCTAAGTTTAGTGCTTCACATGTACATGATTCATCCTCCAAGGTTCCATCTTCTCTTCCTACCTTGGATTCATTTAAAGTATTATTTCCTATTGTAGAGTGGATTATGATGGTTGTTAGTCATGAATTAGTCAATTAAATCAATGAAAATGAATTAAAACTTAACAAACAAAGCCAATATATTAATACAGGGTTTAAAAATGATAGTAAAAAATAAATGAAAGAAAACAATAAACCTTTACCTTCCCAAGTGATTCCATCATCAAAGAGTGGCTCCAAGCATGTTCTCCCCTTGATCAAGCATTCTTTTCTTTGTCAACAATGGTGGAAAAAATCTTCCAATGTCTCAAGAACACTTTGCAAAACCTAGGATCATGATAAGAACTATCTAATTGCCTATCAAATAAAGCTAATCCAAATGTAAATAACATAATAATCAAAACACAAAGTAATTATGGAGAGATTTTAGAATTATAAGTCTACACAATTTAAGCTTAAAAATGATGTTCATGGCCTCTATATTTATATAGTTTTGAGATTGATTAAAATGATCTGTGACCATTTATCTTGAGATCAAGATGTTTAGACAAGAATCCATTCAATTTTGGAGGCTAAAATCAATAAATACCCTCATAATGATTTGGAAAGAAGGGGAATTAATGAGTTATGGGAGGCATTAATAAGGTATGGGAGGCCATGATTTAGATATTTGATGCATTTATGGCCTAGGGATGCCTTCCCCAAAAATTATGTCATTAGGTGATGTAATTAATATGACTCAATTTCAAAAAATAAATATTTAAAAACCTCCATGTAAAATCCACTTAAGCTCTTGATTTGAATTAATTAGCCTTAAACAAGATTAATCAATATTTGTGTAATTCTTTGGAAATTATCCCTCAATTAATCAAAATGGTCAGAAAGTCATATTACTTGGTCATAATTTGACTTGGGAAGAATTGGAAGGCATTGTTAGTTGTATTGGAACCATATTCCCATTTAGGTTATTGCCAACACAAAATAATAAAGGTAAGTGATGTGTACTAATGAATTAGAAGAAAATAGTGATCTAAAGCACAAAAAGGTGAAATCATCATTTTGACTTGAAATGAATTGATCAAAGTTAGGAGTCATGTGAAATGCATTGCTCCATTTAGGGATACTTTGGCCTAAATCAACACTTGTAAATAACAAGTTTAAACTATTTAGGGTGTTTTAGTGATTTTGGCCTAAAATGTGCATTTGAGTAAAATTCAAGTAAGATTGACAAGTTCAACACAAATGGTGTTAGGAATTGGATGTATACATTTTGACCCTGTTTGATAAGGTGTAGTGAGACATTCAAGTAAAGAAACATATTTTCAAAGAAAATAGTTGTCAAGAAGAAATTGGAAATGACCCATGATGCCCCCTCAAGAGGACATACTAGGATGAAAGAGAAGAATGGACTCTCAAAAAGAGAGGGACAATGAGAGATTAACCCATAGAATAGATCACATCTAGATGAGCAAATGATTGCACACGTGGTTAATACCAATGATAAAAATATAATTAGAAGTATAATGGGCCCAAAAGATGGGTGGAATGAGAAGGATTCAATCCAAACATATAAGCAACACACTTTGAATGCACCTAATTTGAGAGTGCAAGTTGTGTGCTCACGACATTGATCAATCTCGAGTCATGTTGCACACTAAAATAATACCATCATGGGAAAAAGTGTGGAGAGATTGAAATTAGAGGAAAATGAGAATGTGGTCTCTAAAAGATGATAATAAGAGGTGCCCTAATAGATAAAATTTGATAGTGATACGATAGTTGTGCCCTAATAGGGCTAATTTTGATCATTGATAAAGAATAAATAATGATCTTGCCCCCATAATGATGATTTAGATTTATGACTTAGTTTAGATGGGATGCCCTTTCATGGGAAAATTGGCAAGAAATTAGTTGAAGAATATAAAATAAAATATAGATTAAAGTGAGCAAGTACAAACATAGATGTGATGGTGTAATGGATTTGAAAAAGCCATAAAAAACTAGGCATATGAGAATGCATAATGTGATGAAAGAGATAAAAAGAAGAATGAAGATGGCTGAGCTGACCCGAGATACATCAGGTATCCAAGTGCTACTTACATAGTCCAAATGGACCTCAAGCTAATGTAGTTCATCTAGAAACGAGAGAGAATGGAATGAGGGATGATGAAAACTAACCAAATATTGATTAGACTCATGATGTATGTGAAGAGATGCACATCTACACATAGATTCAGGTGGTAAACCTATTGAGCCTAGTTTATGCATAGTGTTCTTGAGACTTATTGATTTGAGCTATGTTGATGTTAAGACTTGAAATTATAGCACAAAATTCTTGTTATAGTAAAATAAATTAGGAATCATAAGTATGGATAACTCATAATGACATGGGATTTGAAATGCACAGAGATGGTTTAAATGTGAATACCTATAACTAAGGATAATGGTAAAATAATTACCAAAACCAGAGTTACAACTATTTACATTTAAGCAAAAAAGTAAAGACAAAGAAAAAGATAAACATAAATGAACCAAACTTAAAATCAAGATATGAACCATCAGGGTTCAATTAGGAACAAAAAATGTTTAAAAATGAAAAAGCAAGAAAACAAAGAAGCAAGACCAAATAGGAAAACAAAAGACCAAACACCAACAACAATCAAATAAACACAAAAGAGACAAGCAAAATACATATAGGGAAACACAAGACTGAGGTGAGACAAGAAGTAATAAAATGAGAAAAGGAGAAGAAATAAATGAAGAGGTGTGAAAACATAATAAAACACCAATAAAAATCAAATAAACACACAAAAATAAAAACCAAGTTAGTGTAGTTTAAAGATAATTATTCATGCACATGTGGGAGAGGTGTTACTTTCCATCACAAATTATGAAAGAACAAGGACATAAAAGTTATTTCCTAGTCAAAGAGGAATAATAGTAGAAGAAATGAGGGAAGAAAAAAAAAGGAAGGGGTTGTCCAAGCTGACCCTAGATGTACAAGACAAGTGGATGCTACCTACATATTTCCATGGATGCATGTTACAACATAAAATTTAGGCCAAATTCATTTCTCCCAAGAAGTGGTATAGAAGACATGATGATGACTAGAAGCATATGATTAATGTTGTAGAAGAAAAGGGAAGACTTGACAAATGGGATTGGTCTTGTAAAATAACAAATTAGTGAGATGAAGGAGAATGATCTTACAAAATGGCAAGTGTGTGGACTTAATTTAATTGAAAAATTGAAATATCATGACATGGTGAGACAAGATGACTTGCATAGTGAAAATTTAGTAGGATAAAATTATTGAAAAATATCAAGAGTGTGAGTATCAAAATGTTCAAAAGTGTAAGATAATGTTTTTATTCTTTTGGGAATAGTTTTTTAATGTTTTTGGTATTTTTAAGATAAAATATGTACAAGTGGGAGTAAAATAGTTAAGGATATGCTTGTCTAAGAGTAAAAATTCTAATAAATATCTAAGCCAGCTGCAATGGCAATCATGGATATAAATAATGGATCAAAGAACTAACTGAGAGTTCTAATAATAGTTAAAGCTAGATATAATGGCACATGCTTGTAAATCAATAAGAGAGAGGATCCTAAAAAGATAATAATGTTCATCAAAGAATAGAAAATGTAATATATAACAATGTGAAACATGAAATAAATCTAAAGAACCATCCAACAAGCAAAACATTTTGAGTTGAAATTGTGTCTTTGTTCACCTATTTGTAGAAGAAGCTATGAAATACTTTCTTGGCTAAACTTCTTTGTAGAACCAGCATCAAAGGTGTTCATAATGTTGATGAGACATAATCAGTATCATAATTGGTTAAGGGATAAAAGTGTTTAGGTTAAAATAATCCCAAGGCATAATAAAGATGATGGTTTTCAAAGAAAATGGTTCAGGGTTGGATAAAATGCATTAAGAATACCAATGGTCCAAAAGATTTCACTATCCAGAGTCATGAAAAGAATAGGGCTCATGTGAGAGTGGTCCAAGGTATGATAAAATGGTAGGTTAAAATTACTTTAGCACAAGTTACCCCCAAGTAAGGAATCTTGTAGACAATGGTTTAAAGTTATTCACACGTAGAACCTCTTAAAGTGCATGATGTTCATGGGCTCTAGAAGTTATTCACCATTTAGTTTAGCCAATTGATATGCCCCTGATCCATAGTTTTCCATGATAACAAATGGTCCCAACCAATTAGGTTGAAACTTACCTTTTTTCTTGCATTTAACATTTGTGTTCTTTTGATTCTCTTTTTAAGACCAAATCACCAATATCAAACTCCTAAGGGAGAATGCACTTGTAGTTTTTCCAAAATCTTTTATGATAGGATTTCAAGTCTTTTAGGGTAGATAAACACTTTCCATCAAGAATTTCTAGTTCTTGTAGCCTAGATACTCTATCGTCCTTGTCATCTTCAATATACCCCAGTGATACTTGCAAGGATGGTAGCTCAATCTCTATCAAGATAATAACTTATGCCCCATAGACAAGGGAGTATGGAGTGGCTTCTGTTGGGGTTCAATGATTGGTTATATAAGATAAGAGGGAAGGAAAGATTTTCAAGTGCTAATTATGGCCAACATCATTGAAAATATTCTTTAAAATGGCTATAATGGTTTTTTTTTATGCCTTGGCTTGTCCATTACCTTACGGGTTATATGGAGTTGATTTCTTATGCTTACTCTTGAATTTTGTACAAATATATTTTACATCTTGGTTTATACAAGATCCACCATTATCAGATATAATGTGTGTGGGGATGCCATATCGATAGATGATATGGTAATGGATGAATTTGGTAATCTATTTCCTAATGACATAAGTGAGAGGAATGGCCTCAATCCACTTAGTAAGATATTAGGTAGTATTTAGGATATATTTATGGCCATCTAAAGATGTTGGGTTTATTTTCCCAATGAGATAAGGCCCCATATTGAGAAAAATCATGGTGTTGTGATCATTTATAGTGGAAAATAAGGTATGTATATCAAATTTCCATGTTGTTGACAAGGAACACACTTCCTTACATAATTAAAAGCATCAGTCTCTATTTTTGGCCAATAATAGCCTATTCTAAGGGGCTTCTTTTCCAATACTATACCATTAGTTTGGGCCCCACACATTTCTTCATTAACCTTCCTCAATGCTTGATTAGATTCTCCTAAAGATAAATAATGAAGAAGTGTTCCATCATAGCCTTTATGATAAAGTGTGTCTCCTAGGAGGGTATAACGTGATAAATGGTGATGGAATAGTTTCTACTGACTATTAGATAGGTCAACTAGGAAAACATGATCATGGAAGTAGTTATAAAAGTCTTGGAACTAGGGTAATTCAAGTGAGGAATTGGGACCAAAAATGGTGCATACCCTTTCTAAATTTGGTATAACATGTGTAGGCTAAAGAAGTTTTTCAATCAAAAACTGATACTCTTTAACACCACTGTTAATTTGTATCATGGAATGAATCATTTCCATTACATCGATAGATCTATTATTTTATCTTGGGATTTTTTCAAATTATAGAGATTTAAAATGACCTTTGAGATTATCAATAATTTGCTTGTAAGGAATGAGCTTGTCATCTCTAGTTTGATAATGATCAGTGCTCTGCTTGATGATTAATTGGGAATCACCATAGACATTTAAACTCTAAATATCCCACTATATGGTAAGGTGAAGCCTTGAAATCAATGCCTCATACTCAACCATATTATTTGTATAATGATATTATATATGAAATACTTTGGGAATTAGATCCCCTTAGGGTGTAATCAACAATATGTCAGCTCTAGATCCATGAGATGTAAAGGATCCACAAAAATATAGATTCCATTATTCAGGTTCTTGTGATGCTTATTCTATTTCCATAATAGAATAATTTGGAAACTCAAATTTTATAAGTTGAGTGTCTATGATAGGGGCTTCTATAAGTTGATCAGCAAAAACCTACCCCTTGATTGATTTTTGATTCTAATACTCAATGTCAAATTCACTTAGGAGCATAACCCATTTAGCCATGCATCCTTGAAGAGCTACTTTGGACAATAGGAATTTGAGAGGATCCACCTTAGTGATGATAATAGTTTTGTTGTTTAGTATATAATATCATAATTTTTGGGTAGAAAACACCATAGCTAAACATGCCTTATCAATAAGTGTATAATTATTTTCATAATCCACCAGAGTGTAGCTTAGATAATATACTCCATGTTCTTTACCTTGATCATCATGTTGGGTGAAAATTTCCCCCAGTGCATTCTCTATCACTGATATGTAAAGAAGCAATGATCTTCTAGGAGTTGGTGGTCTCAAGACTGGTATATTGGCCATATATGTCTTGATTTTTGAAAATGCTATTTGAAAATATTCATCTTATTGAAAAGTTACCCCCTTTTTCAAAATGTGGGTAATTGGGTGGCACTGATCTACCAATTGAGAAATGAACATGCATATAGATTAGATCTTTCCTTATAGGCTTCATAGTTATTTAATAGTATTTGGTGGAGGCATCTCCATAATGGACTTGACCTTGGAAGGGCCAATTTCAATCCCTCTTTGTGATCAATAAAACCTATCAATTTCCCTGATGTGACTCTAAAGACACATTTCTTAGGATTTAGATGGACTTTATATTCATGAAACCTCTCAAAAATTCTTTGTAGAATATCGAGATGTCTAGATCTTGTTCTTTATTTTACTATTATATCATCAACATAGTCCTCAACAATATCATGCATCATGTCATTGAAGATGAAAATCATGGCATGTTGATATGTGGCTCTAACATTCTTCAAGCCAAATGGCATGACTTGATAACAAAATTTTCCCTATAGAGTGGTGAACATAGTCTTGTGTTGATCTTCTTGGGCTATCTTGATTTGATTGTATCCAAAAAATTCATCCATTAAGGACAAAATAACATACCTAGCAGTTGAGTCAATATTCATGTCGATGTTCGGTAGAGGAAAATCATCTTTAGGGCACACTTTGTTGATATCTATAAAACTAGTACAAATACGTATATCAGGGGTATTTTTACTCATTGGGACTATGTTTGAGATCCATTTAGAGTAATACAATGGCCTAATAAAACCTACTCCTAGAATTTTTTCTAGTTTTACTTTAACTAATAAGGTGATGCATGGATGCATCTTCCTCAATTTTTTCTTAACTAGTTTAGCATCAAGATGGACAAAAGGGCAATGCACAACTAAATCTAGGTCTAAGACTGGAATGTTAGATTATACCCATGCAAATATGTCAATATAATCCCTTAGGATGGATATAATTTGATCACATTCTACTTTAATAAGGGAAGCTCTAAGATAAACATTTTGGGATCCTCATAGGTTCCCAAGTTTAATTCTATCATGTTTTTCATGAGTGTGGATCCATCTTCTATAATTATAGGAAAGTTATGATAATGATCATATTCTTATACCACATCTTGTTATTGTTCCTCCCAAAGTTATGGATAGTGTGATGAATTAGAATCCACCATCTTAGGTAAAGGTCAAGTAGTAAAAACATCCAAAAACTCAAGAGTAAGATGCTCAAACATTTTTTGTTGTTCTAAAGAGATGCTTGTACTAGATATAGGAATTGGGATAGATAGACCTTCTATGTCTTGAAGGGATGAACAAACTTTCCCACCTAAGAGCACCTGAAATAGATTTTCACTCGAAGGCTTGTCTTTTTATTTACTTTTTCCTTGATTGATGAGTGCCTCAAAGAGGTTTTCTCCTAAAGATCTTGATGTTTATTCTTTATTTTAACCAAGAAAATTTGCTTTCTCTCCAAAGTAGGTAGAAGAGTCTAATGATAAATCAAATCCTTATTTGTGATCACCAATGGGAAATATATATCTTAGGCCCATGTATTCTCCAAGTGATTCTTCATTCTAAAACTCATAAATGCATATCAACAAATTTTGTTGGTCTCAATCAATGAATTCAAGATGGCAAAGGCATAGGGAATAGTGAGGGTTTACTTTAGGAAGGAATGCTCCAATGGTAAAAATATGATGTTCTTCTTCAGGAGGGGAATCACCAATATAAATATTTTATTACTTTAGGATGGGAAGATCCAATGGTTAAGGTTAAAATGGCATTTGAATCAAAAAGGTTTGTGTCAACAAGCTCATCAAAAATGCTAATATGGGACATTGTGTCATTACTAGGAGTTTCATCACTAGTTGATTTGGAAGAATCACTATTAAAAGTTATGAGGTCACCCTTATGCGGTATAAATCCAAGACCATGACTCAAATTTAGTACAATAGATGATAAGGATTCTAGGATTCCTTGCACTCATGGGCCAAGGCCCTTTATTGTATAATCAAGATGATCCATGATCCGATTAGGGATAGGATACTTTAGATTATAAAATCAATTAGCAAGGCCTTTAGAATATAACCAATCTCTCTCAATAAAAGACTTTCAATGTTTCTTTTGCACAATAGTAGGTACATAAACTATAGGTGGTTTTTGTTATTTCTTCTTTAGTTGCCAAACCATTATGGGTTCATTAAGATTCTTTGAAGGTTTAGGATTATCAAATGTTTTAGGATTTTTAGGTAACTTTAAAACATAGAAGGTGTCCTTAATACTATATGTGAAAATTTCCCACATCTTTAATAACAACCTGATTCACAAGAGCTATGGGAAATGGATTAGTCGAAGTGGAAGTAAGATCACTAGGGTTGATATAATTAGATGGAGGTGGATGTGAAACTATAGTCTTGTTCTTTTTCACAATGAATTCAAAACTTGGATAATAGTTATAATCTTGGAATTAGGCCTCAAGATGTTTGTAATATTCATAAGGCTATGGATAAGTGAGAATAGTAACCTTGATCCCATCATGGGGAAACTTAAGGCACTATCAGGGTAAAAAGAATAACCTGTACTTCATGGATCCATAAATGACAAAGAAGTATGTTATAAGGCAATTAAATATCCATAATATGAAGCAATGTATGATGTGAAATAGATTCAACAATGATTGGCAACCAAATAGTACCAACAGACTCCCTTTAGGTATTGTCATAAGCCTTGATAGTGATTATTTATAGCTGAATGTCTTTCATAGTGTAGCCCAATCTTTGTACCAACTTAAGAGATATGATGTTCAACCTTGAAAAATTGTCTATAAGAACCCATTTGATCTTATGGTTTTCAATGTTTACTTCAATTTATGATGGGTTATTATGGATAGGTTCAAGTGTAGACATGTATTTTTGATCAAATGTCACTTCATGAAATGAAGATAAATATCCCATAAGGTTTTGGAATTGTTCAGGGTTTATATCATTTGCAATAGTGGATTCTTTCAAAAGGCTATTCAAGATATTTATATCGACTTTAGATGTTTTCAAGAGATCCAATATGTAAATTTGTGTAGGGGTTTTGCTCAATTGGTCTAATAGACTATAAGGATTTTCAACATTGGGACAAGACAACTTGGCTTTGGTTGGGATAATAGTCAATTCTGGATCCATTAGTGCAATTTTCACATTAGGTTCTATAGAAGAAGTAGGTGAAGGGCCATAGAGAGTAACTCATGAGTGTTTATTTATGACTGCACAACCTAGAGGTGGTGGGGAGCTAATATAATTAGAAGAAAAAGCCAAAGGACCATAGAGGGTGACTCATGGGTATCTAGTTGTATTGATACAATTTTGAGTCAGTAAGGAGCCATTATAATTAGAAGGGTGTTGTCCAAAAATAGTAACCCATGCAAATAGAGTTATAACATAATTGTATAAACTCGATGTGGTATTACTAGAGAGAGAGGGTGTTGACCCTATAATGATGGGTCCTATACTATGAGGAGCATGAGATGGTTCACATGGTTTAATAGTAACAATGGAAATATGGGTTACAAAAATGCATCCCATGATATTATTATAGCTATAAGGCATGTTGTTATAACCCACATTATTAGTATGGGTAATATGATCATGATTATGCTCATGTTGATTATGATTTTGACCTTGATTCTAGTTTTATTTCTACCTCTAGCCTTGGTTTTGATTGTTCCTTGGTGATGGTTGACTATGTTAAGGAAAGGAGTCCTTGTAGATTCCCATATCCTAATTTATGTCTTGATTAGGGGCTAGTTTAATCTTAGCTTTTCCACTCTCAATGACATCTTCAATAATATGTCACAATTGGATGCAACAATTATCACCATGACCAATAACATGATGAAAGTTTCACCATTCATTCTCTTTGTACCAATCTAGTTTTGGGTGATCTTGAGGAAATGGACTTGGTACTAGCCATATAATTAGGTTAGCTACTATGAGATTTTAGAACACTATTTCAATTGGTTCTCCCAATTTTCTAAAAACCTTTAAACAACCCTGGTTTATTTTCCATGGATGTTGTCTCTTCAAAATAGGTGGTGGATTAGGGGGAGCTAATTGTAAATTTGGGGCCGATGAAGCCTGCACTATTTGTACATGCCTTATTTTAGTCACCCCATTTCAAACCATGTTATTGTTCTTGTTAAAGCCTTTAGGCATATATTGCACAACTATTTGACTAAAATATGGGGTTTGATTTGACATTTGACCTTATGCAAAGATCTTAACAAGGCCCTTGGAAATAAGAGCCTTCTTAATCTATACACCGTTATCTATGATCTACATAAATGAGTTAGAATAAGCTAGACATAGATTATGTGTGAATTCAAGATGTAAGTTCTATGAAAATATATCAACCACCTATTTATCTAGAAAATTGTGTTGAAAGCAACCTACTAATGCTCTCCATATCTATAAATATGTGGTGAAGCTTTCTCTATCACACTGTTTGGCTTTACATAAGTCAACAATGACCAATTCATGCTCTATGTTGTATGGTAAATGGTTGATGAATTTTTTAGATAAGTAATTCCAATTCATAATTGATCCCTTGGGTAACTTAAGTAGCCAATATAAATCTTGTCTTGCTAGACTTCATAAAAACAATTAAAATAAGGACATGCTAATGTAAGCAACCTCTTGGCATAATACAAAAAATGCCTAGATATGTTCACATGGGTCACCCTTTCCTTTTTATTTATAAAATTTGGTTGCCTTGAAATGACATGGAAAAGGGACTTATAAAATGTTTAAATCAAATAGATATGGACATATCTCATCAAATTTATACTTTTTGATCCTGTTTCCAATCTCCAAATGTGACATAATATCTTTCATGGAGTTCCACTCTTGCATGTTTGGTCCATTCATGGGTATAACATAGTTATTTTAGGGTAAAATGTGCCCATATTATTTTTTTTGTTGGGGTGGAATGTGTCATTATTATTGTTGTTGGGGTGGACTATGCCCCTATTATTGCATGTATTTGTGAGGGATTACACCGTACATTCTGTGACTTGGTTTTGATTTGCTCCTAGAGTCAATTAAATAGGTCGTTGATTCCTAAAAATCTATTGCCTTAAACTATACATGCTTTATTTATTTTGGGGAGTCCTTGGTATATTCACCAATTTTTGCATTGGTTGAGATGAACTAGCCAAATTATCTTGAGGGATTTCTTTAATTCAAACCAACTGTTTGGGATTTTGTGTTTGTAATGTGACAAGAGGCTCTTGGTGAATAAAGATTATGTGTTTCATGTTTAGTGAAACATTTTTCACAACCTCTTATGTTTTTTTATATTCATTTGAGACACCTTGATCAATTATTGTGTTCTCAATCAATGTTTGTTATGTAGGTTCAATCACATTTCTTTGTTACTTTAAGGCATCATTATGGATTGAAGGAGTAACTAGAGAGTCAGTTAAGTCCACAATAAGTTGATTGACATACCATTGAATTATTTTATTAATCTTATTGACAAGATCTTGATTAGTTGGTTTTGACTCTATAAGTATTTATTTACCTTTGTTAGAGGAAGAAGGTATGTTTGATTGTGCAAAAGCTTGCTCTTACTAAGGTGTGTAATTTATCTATAGGAAAATTTTAGGGTAGTATAGAACCATATTATATCAACCTAAGGAGTGCTTCATCTTGGTTCTCTTGATATTTAGTATAATCCCTTTTAGATCCTACAATTGTAGGAATGTCCTCAAAGACAACAAAATTATATTTTCCATCATAAAAGTGCTCATACTCAAAGCTAGGGCTATAAGGGACCCCAATAAAAGTTAAACTTTGAGTCATATCTAGAAAGGGCATCTCTACATGTTTGAATAAATTTGGATCAATGTTGTGCAAATATTTAAACAAGGTATGGATTTTGATCTTTCTTCAAAACAAATGACTAAAGTAGCAAATAGACTATAAAACGAGGGTGGCTTGGAACCACACATAATAGAAGAATGTGTTCACAAAATTACTCCACCTTTGGGTAAAGTTGAAATCATATAAATTATAAGAGGGTATGATAAATCAAAAAGCCTAAAGTGTCACTAGTACACTAAAAATGTATACTTTTGAGATACGTCAATACCAAAAAAGATAGTTCAACTTTGATGAGTTAGTACTAGAAAAATAGAAGAAAGCCCTTAAGATTTGGAAGGATACAATGAAAACTAAGAGACTCATGATGTGGAAACATGTAAGAATTCTTAAGTATGAAGCTAAAACCAAATGAGTAGTACAATGCCATCATATGGTAATAGGAATGGTAGTATAAAATGTGTTATAAGACTCAAATCAGGAGTGATACGCAAGATGACTTGAGTCCACAAAAGATGATAATATGATAATGAATCTATAAACAACCCTTAATTAAAATAGGAAATTGAACCCAAGTTTAAACAAGTCAAGTGCAAATGGCAAACCCAGTTTAACACATAAACCTTTAAAACTTAGAAAAGTCCAATTCCAAATTTAAATCATCAATGAGGGACTTAAGAGAATTTGGAAAATGATCTAGACTCAAACGGGCATCCTAACTACACCAAAATGGATGATATGACATAATGATTAAGATGACAATTTTAAAAAGGAAAAATATGATTTTCACTTGGACAGTGTAATGCCTCCTTGTTCAAGAAATTTTTGGAAAATGTGTTTGGTTTATGACATTTTATTAACAATAAATTTTTGTCCCAAAAAAAGACTAAGTAATATAAGAAAAAGACAAATCAACTAATTAATCATCTTAAGCCCTTAACTTACAAGGTGTGGCAAAGTGGGGTTAACTAAACTAGTAGGTTTTCAAAAGTTTCTAGATGGATTAGATGCAAAAGACTTTTAAATCAAAATACAAGAGAAGAAACATGTTAATTGGGTCTATGTCATATAGTTTTTTTAAAAATATCTTGAAATTTTTGCAACCATTACATCCATTGCTTGCTTAGTGTAGTGTGATGTCTAACATGCTCAAGTGTCCTGAGCTTAGCCACTAAAGATAGGAGATGGTTTAACCTATCAAACCACCATCCTAGTGGGGTGATCCTTATTTTTATACCCCCTCATAGAGAGGGGTTGAAGATGATTCTAGGAGATGAAATACCAAGTCAAAGTATCCATAAAAATTTATGGGAGGTGATGAAATCCCCTTCACAAGCCAAGATGCAATGAAAATAAAAATAAGTAAAAGAGATTTAAGGTTGTTACCAGATAACCTAAGCCATGTGGTTCTTATGATATCCTTCAAAACAGCTCTTTTATACCTTTAGATAAAGTTGATTTGTAATGAAGATGGTGCTTTTGATCCCACAAGTTTCCTATAGGGGATGGGGGGAGAGCATATACACATAACTTCTTTTTTTCTCAAATAAATTTAAACTAAGAAAAAAATGATAAATTAATTAATTAAAATAAAAATTTTAAGTGAGTTCAGTTTTAAATCACTAAATTGAAATATTTGGTGGTTTTCTTTTGCCGTGTAGCCTTAAGTTATAAAATCCTTTAAAAAATAACTAAAAAAACATTCAATATAAACAAGCAATTTTTTCTTAAGCACTAAATAGAAATGTTCCTAATTATTTTTAAGCACCCAAAAATAAGTTAAAAAGATTTAATTAAACACAAATAGATCACTTTCTAAGTAGGTCCTACAAGAAAATGGCCATCATGTAGTATAAATTAAAAACACTTTTTCAAATGAAACAAGAAAACTTGAAAAGTATGCTCTTGGGTTGGGATGACCTGTCGACCTGAAGGAAAAACCACAAAAGATAAACACATTAAGTGAGAAAATGGTTAGAAAAAATATCAATAAAAAAATAAAAAAATCTCAAAAAAAAAAAGGAATAAAATAAAATAAAATAATAAACCTATGAAACATGCAAACAATAAGTTAGAAGTTTAAAAAAAATAAAACCAAATACATAAAACATAAAAACCTTCAGTTAGTATTTTAATCATAATGTTTATAATATATATAAGTTTATCATGAAATTTTTATAAGTTGTAAATAACTCCAAGGTGCACCTCTCTATAAAAAATCAGATCCAAAAAATTATTAACTCTGTACTAGCCATTTTTACTAGAAAAATAGAAAATAGAAAGTGACAGTCACTAAAAGAGTCATAACTTCTAAACCACATATTAGATTTAAATGAAATGTTAAGAGAATTAGGATGAAACCAATAAGAAAAACCTATAAAAAATTTAGAAAAAATAGTATACAAATTAAAAACAAGATCTATTTTTATTCAAATATGTGGGGTACACAATCATGTCCCACTAGGCATGCCAAAATTTAGAGTGGATTACGATGGTTGTTAGTCAAGCATTAATCAAATAAATCAATGAAAATACATAAAAAAATTAATAAACAAACCTAATATATTTATGCAAGGTTTGAATATGATACTAAGAAACAAATGAAAGAAAGAAATAAACCTTTACCTTCTCAAGTGATTTCACCTTCCAAGAGCAGCTCCAAGCATGTTTTCCCCTTGATCAAGCACTCTTGTCTTTATCAACAATGGTGGAAAAAATCCTCCAATGTCTTGAAAAAACTTTGCAAAATATAGGTTCATGATAATAAATATCTAATTACCTATCAAATGAAGCTAATCCAAATGCAAATAAAATAATAATCAAAATATAAAGGAATTGTGGAGAGATTTAGCATTATAAGTCTACACAATTTAAACTTAAAATGATTTTCATGGCCTCTCTATTTATATATTTTTGATATTTATAATAATAAACTATGACCATACATATTGAGATCGAGATATGTGGCCAAGAATCCATTCAATTTTGAAGGTTAAAATCAATAAATTTCCTCATAATGATTTGGGAAGAAGGGGCATTAATGAGGCACAAGAGGCCATGATTCAGATATTTTATGCATTTATGGCCTAGAGATACCTTCTTCAAAAATTATGTCATTAGGTGATGTAGTTAATTATAATAAAATTACAAAAATAAATATTCAATAACCTCCATGGAAAATCCACTTAAGCTCTTGATTTGAATTAATTATCCTTAAACAAGATTAATCAATATTTATGCAATTCTTTGTAAATTGGCGCTCAATTCATCAAAATGGTTAGAAAGTTATATTATTGGGTCATAATTTAACTTAGAAATAATTGGAAGGTGATATTAGTTATATTGGAACTATATTCCCATTTAGGATGTTGCCAAAAAAAAAATAACAAAGGTACGTGACATGTGCTAATGAATTAGAAGAAAAGAGTGATCCAAAGCACAAAAAGGTGAAATTATCATTTTGAATCAAAATGAATTGATAAAATTTAGGATTCACATAAAATTCATTTCCATATTTAGGGATACTTTGGACTAAATCAACACTTGTAAATAACAAGTTCAAACCATTTAGGGTGTTTTAGTGATTTTGACCTAAAACGTGCATTTGAGTACAATTCGAGTAAGATTGATAATTTCAACACAAATGGTGTTAAAAATTAGATGTCTAAACCTATTTTGGTTGATTTTTTTTCACTTTAATCTCTTTCCTTGGCCTATCTTACCCCATATAAATCCATTTCACTGGTCCTCTAGTGCTTCAATTTCTAGGTGTCTTGCACAATTAGCATCCTATGTGCCTCTCTTGCCTCTTGTGCACACTAACATCTTGTGTACCTTTATTCATAAATTAGTACTCATATTTTCAATGTTCAATGAGTTTCATGTTCCCAAAAACCTAGGTTTCTAGCTTTAGGTTCTTAGAAAGCATCCATGCTCAACTCACCCAACTGGAGTTATGCATGAAAGTGTTAGAATAGTTTTTTAGTGGGTTTAAAAGCACCTCACTTATTCAATCATCAAAAACACAACACAAAACATAAGGAAATGTTTGGTTTACAACTAACTTAATTTTGGTTATCACAACACAATTAAATTATGACTAGGAAGTTGGTGTTTGATGGTTTAATCACCATCCTATTGCCTATAAGGCTTCAATTAGTTGTCATTAAAATTCCCCAACTTGCATGTGCCAGTTTCCAACATGATATAGATGACATATGGAACCATCCACATATTTTTTTATCTTTATTAAGTGATTTAGGTACTTAGAGTTATAGAGTAAAACCAATTCTCTTTTAGTTAATACCTTATGCTTAATATGATTATCATGCCACAAATTCTAGCATGACTTCTCTATCTACTGGTTCCACCTTACTTGGGTGTGCACCTCATCTAAGTGCTCTAAGTCATCCAACCTCACACTCAATGATTCTTGGTCATTTAAGTGACTAATGCATGAAATGCACAATGATGAAACCATAAATTCTATTAGTAGAACTACCTCAGTACCAAACACCAGTTGAAATGGCGTCACCTTATTTAGGTACTTATAGGTTGTGTGATATGCCCATAGTACTGATGAAAATTGATTATCCCTATATTTTCAACCAATGTCATATATATTTATGAGGCACATCTCTAGGATCTTGTTGAATGCCTCAGCTATGCCATTTACTTGTGGATGATAAGCCATTATATTATGGTGCACCACCATGGATTCAGTCAACAAGATATACACAATTTCATTGATGAAGTGTGTACCTCTGTCATTAGTCAAAATGAGTGGGCACCCATAACAACTTTGATGTTCTCCAATATAAACATTACAACTATGGTGGATATGTAGTTTTTGGTTGGTGTTATCTCAACTCACTTGGTGAAATAGTCAATGGCGCCCATAATATATCTTATACCTGTACACTTTATTGTGGGAGTGATTGGCCTAACACAATCAATGGCCCACTTTTTGAATGGAATTTGGGAAAGAATGGAGATGAGAGGCATCTCATCCTAGTGGTTAGGCTTCCTTGTTCACTAGCCTATGTCACATGCCCTAACATAATCTTTTTCATCTTAGAATAGACTTGGCCACCACAAGCTTGATTACAACACCTTGCATGCCAATGAATTTATAGTGCAATAAGATACTTCTATTCCTTCATACACCTTGTATAAAATGGAGTCCCTTTCATGTTCTAATACACATCACCATAGGACTTCATCTCGGCCTATTTTGTATAGTTCCTCACAGATGAGTTGAAAAGGGGAGGTGTGAACTATGAGCTATATATTTTATTTAGTTGTCATAGTCTGGGGCACATATCTAGACATCAAAAAAGTGGTTATCTCCACCAAGTCCTCAAGAACATGTTGGAATCTGTAGAGTTGTGCATTTAGCATGTCATCCTTAATAGGTGCTGCTACATCACCAAAGTTGATGTAGGATAAATGGTCTAAGCTTGATTTATTTTTTCCAAGCTTCACTACAACCAAGAATTGGAATTCTTAAAATAAAATTATCCATCTAGAAATTCACACATGGATAACAGGATTATTCCCAAAGTACTTAAGCACCTTGTGATCGATGAAGAAAATGAATGGGGTCACCAATAAGTATTGCCTAAATTTTTTTAGGGTGTAGACCATGGCCAGTGCCTTACATTCAATTTTTGTATAGTTATGATCTACTTAGGTTAGCCTGCTTAAAAAAGAGATGGGATGATCCATCTTACCTTCACTAGGATATGCTAGAATGACACCAATTATAGAGCTAGATTCATCCACATGGATGTGGAATGGAGTTGTTCAGTTGGGAAATTGTAAAATAAGTGCACTATCCAATTTGAGCTTTAAGGTTTCAAAAGCATCTTCTTACATCAGGTCCCAATATAATGGGCCATCCTTGCACAAGAACTCCTTTAGTTGCACCATAATATTTGCATAGCTCCTTATAAATTTCCTATAGTATCCATAATTGACAAGAAAGGTGTGAACATATTTCTATGTCGAAGGGGTTTAGAGCTAAATGATTATTGCAATCTTTATGGGATTGATGAGCAAACCATCTTTACAGATGATATACCTGAGGAAAGTTACAAAGGGTTTCTCAAAGATGCATTTATTAAGGTTTAAGGATTTATTTAGCTACTTTCACCTTTAAAACATCAGGTGTAGGTTATCATAATGGTCCTTGATGAGTCCATACATAGTCTAGTAATCTAGGTACACTTGGAGGAAATTATGGATAAAGTCCTTAAATGTAGTGATCACCACTTTGGAGAACATGACTAGCACATTCTTAAGTCCAAAAGACATCACATTATAAGTAAAATAACCCCATTTAATTTCAATGGTTATTTTGGGCTTGTCCTCCTCTTCAATTTGGACTTGGTGGTATCCAGAGAACTCACTAATGAAGTTATAGATCTCATAGGTTATGATGTCATCCAATACTTCATCGATGAATGGAGTTGGGAAGAGTTCAGTGACATGGGTGATGTTCAACATTATATAATCTATACAAATGAAAATTCACCCATCCTTCTTGATGCTAATCACCATGGGGCTCACCCATTTTTATTCTTGCATAGGGTAGATGACACCTACAACTAGCATACCATCAATGTCCATTTTGACATTTGCACAAAGATTGGGGTTTATTTTGTAAGGGTGCTTATTGACAGGTCTTGCATTTTTTACCATCTTTATGCTCATATTCCTAAGGGATGGGTGGGTTCCCTTCATATCTTGATAATTCTAAGGGAACAAGTCTTGAAACTCTTTCAAGAAATCCACAATTTGAACTAGCTTTGTGTCAGACCAATATGTGCCCATAGTAGCCATCTTTGGTTCTCCTTTTGAACTAATGTTTATCATGGTATTTTTAAGAGGCATGTAGTAGGGCTCATTTCTCATCTGGTGTGAGTCCTTAACTTGATTATTTACCTCAATTATTTCTATGTAAAGATGAGTAGGATCTTGTACATTAGGATGGCTATCATCTACTTGGTACACTAGCTTCTTTTTACCTACCAAGGTCATCAAGTTGCACACCTTCTAAGTTTCATCATCCTATTCACTTGAGTCACTATTGAGAACTTATTATTCAAAAAATTTTGGGAATGCCAAACATTTTCCCCTAAACATATCTTTAAGGCACTCCTCTAAGATGGTAGTGTCTTCAAACATTGCCTTGCAAATTACTTGTCGTGGCTTGATCAATTCTAGGTACTATGAAGAAAAGGAGAAGGTGTGCCTAAACCAATCCTTAAGTACATCCCAATTTGATATCTCATAGTGCATCACATTGAAAATGTACCATGCTCATACCCATGTCTTTAAGGTTTTGTAGAAGGTGTACACCCACAAGTTCTTTGGGGCATTCTTACCCTAGACAATTCAAGTTTCTTTGCATAAGCGTACATGCATTACAGGGTCATAATCACTAGAATAAGTGGAGATATTTATGTCCGCATCACTTTTCATGAACTTGGTGCATATTTCTACTTTTAAATCTTTCCAAATTGGAAAGCTAGGCCTTTATGTTACCCACCAATGAATGGCAGTGTTCTTTAAAGTATACACCAATGTGCCCATTCTATCTATCTCTTTTGGGATGCATGATTCTAGGTCATGGACATACTCTTCCATAATTTTTCTCCCCTAATACCTTAAGAGTGGGACAAGTTTACCTTTTCTCAAATGAAATTCTCTCTTCCCCTTCTTTCTATTACAAAGGACCCATATCTTCAAAGTGCAATCAATCTAGACCCAGACAATCCTAATAAGTTTTAGTGCCTTTATGCTCACTAAGTAGTACCTCTGACCAATCATCTCATAAGATTATTTGAATCATCATTTTTAATCAACATCAGTGGTGTATGAGGCTGACTATCCATGTTACCAAGAAAACACTCCTTGGTCATTGAGGTTGAGAGTCTCGTTGCTTTGTGTTGTGATGTTTTAGATATGGCTGATCTCATCTTTAAGATCAACACTTTCCCCATATGGGAGTCCTTGGTCACTTGAGAGGGGGATATCTACCCTCTCCTTGGCATTTTTAAATGTCATATAACACTTCTTGAAGTGCATATCAACATTATTCACATAGCACTATGGCCTTCCCAAGAGCATTGGATAATTATCTTGTTTCGCCAACTTGATCACTTTAAAGTCAACACAGAACTTGATACCTATGATATCTATAATGGTGATTTTTATAATTATGATTAGTTTCATCTTGAATTTTTTGGCCATGAAAATTACATGAGGGGAAGTCCTCAAGGCTGCTTTACCCATCTTCTCCCATGTGTTCTTTGTAAATATATTGACCTTAGTACCTATGTCCATGAGGACCTCACATACAGACCATCCATCAATACTGGTATTTACCAAGATTTCTTGATCGTACTCTATATTTTATGTATGCCTAACTTCTTGTGCCCTTTCCATATGTGGTGCAATGACCTCATCTAGATTCTATATTGAATGCTCTAAAATCAAGTTCTTTAATAAGGGCATCATCCCTTCAATTTTTAAGAGGCACAAGATCTATATTAGTTCTTGTAACTTAGCCTCTTCGCCATCTTACTTAATGTGAGTCACAGTAGTTTATGATTGTAGGTCTCATGCTAATTGGAGCTCAACTTGTAGGTTATAAATCACACTCATAGCTTTTTGAAATAATATTTCTAGTGTGAAGGGTCTTGGTAAGATATAAATTTTTGTTTAAGCTATGTTATGTGCTCAGTGTGGATCTATTCCCCATATTATAGGTACAACTCTAGTATTGGCACAACTAGTAGCTAAGTGGTGAATCCACTACAAGTAGTTATTTTTATTTTGATTGGATCTGTGTGAGTTTATTATGTCTTCAAATTCCTCTTCTTTATTTCTGGATTACACTTGATCATTTTTGTGCCCTTATCTATGCTAGACTTTCTTTGGGTTGACTTCTTGTATAAGCTGGGGCATTCCTCAACCTTATGTGCCCCTAAACAATACCCACACATTATATGTGTAGGGCAATCTCACTAATAATTCTTTATCAAACATACTTGTAACATGAATGAGGTGGGAATCTTACTCTACCATGTCCTCCACCTCACTCTCTAGTGCCCCTTTGAATTTCATAACTTATATTTTTTTGGCCATATCCCTCTTTTCCTTGGGTCACCTACCCTCCAACTATTATAATTACCTACATGATGCCTCTCTCCATGTTTTCATGCATCTCATCAATCACATGACAATCATTTATGGTATGGGTGTAGGCATCATGCATCTGGTATGGCTATGTTAACCTGATTGACACATTACAATAAAGGGTAGTTGTGAACATCTTGTGCTTTATGATAAACCTCATAGCTTAAAAGCAATGTGTGCACATTCCTTTAAGGGAAGTTATTCCTATTATGGCCTTTTGTCTCAAAATTGGGGCATGTTAATCCAATTTAAGCATCTTCTAATGAACTAAAGGTCATTTTCTAAATTTAGGAGGCCATAAATTAAATATTCACCTCTATGAATGGGCTAATTATTGTATCAACACTCCCAACTACCTTAGCTCAGATCACATCTTCAAGAACTTCATGAGGGTCTATGAATGTCTCAATGGACAATGCTCTTTTGAATGGTACTATAAATCCTCTAAAAAACCATTATGTATGTTGGGAGGGGTGAATGCTATAAGGAAGCTTAAAAAGAAGTTTTTTAAACCTGACATCATATAGGTGCATGTTCTTTGATATTCCTTGGTTAATTTCCTTGAGCATGGTGATGTTCTACTGTTTAAACTTGATAATATCAAATTCCTTCAAGAATGCTTCCTTCAAAGTATCATATTTAATCATAGGTTGGTTAGGATCAAATTTCCTATAGCAAGTATGAGTGAAATTAAGCAAAGTTGTCACGAACTATGTTGCCTTACCCTCTGACTGGGTTATACCCTGAACATGCCATTATAGTTCACATTTTAGCACATGCTCTATGATTTTTTTCATGCTATGGTATTATTGAAAGTGCATGGTCATCTCATAGTAAATTTATTATGGGGGGCATTGACATTTGAGGTGATTTCCCCTGGTACTTGTCTTAGTAGTGGTCCTCCAACACCTCTGGTTACTAGATTGGGCATTGACCCCATTGTTAATATTGGCACCATTGAGGTTTATGGTGTAGTGATACTCACTTGTGGCATCAAGCCACTTCCTATGGGTTGTTGCCTAGTTTACATAATTGACATTAGCTAAATTTGAATGCTTGCACTCATGTTCTATGTTATTGATCTAGAACCAAAAGGTCTAGATGTATCCTTACTTAAATCTTCATAAGGAACAAGTTGTTCAATCACAAATTATAGTCCAAGTTTGTAAAATGGTTAAAGTCTATGTTGACAACAGGGTCAGTTATCACTCTTCTTTCTTATTATGAGGGATCCAACACATGAAATTACACCATAGGTTTAAATGGGGTAGGTACATCTAACACATATTTAATGGTAAAATTTTATAGGAACCCAAAGCATTATACACCTATCAACTATTAAGCTTAATTTATGGCTTCATTGTTTCTTTCCTCTTAGCACTGCTATATTTCAAGAGATCCTTCCCCATGCCCTCCTTTCTCACTATAGGTTCTCTCAACACTTTTAGGTTCTAAATATTTTATTAAATTATGCCATCTCTTGTTATAATTTTGTCACTTGAGCTCTCAGGTGTCAATTTACTCATCTCCTTCCATTGCACTTCACCTACACATCCCCTTCTTCCTTGTTATATTGCTCATACACAAAAGAAATTAGCCTTCCATTCTCATGCTTTCAAATATATAATCCACCATAAATTTCTTAAGCTCTAAACTAAAATATTTAATAAATGTGCCTTTAAGATTATGCAAAAATTGATACCATGCTTCTTTAGGGTAGGAATACGTCAACTACAAACTCAAGCACATATCTATTTAGCACTCCTTACCACCATTTGTCTACAAATATAATCCAAGTGGGACAAAGGTTATAAAGATTTTCTAAGAACTCCTTTGTCCACTCAAGTCACTATACATAGCTTCATCTTCTATGGGTTATAAAAACATCCAACCATCAGTACACATGCTCAAGTATTTTCCAAAAGAAGACCTCATACAAAGCATCATATAGGTTTCTCTAGACCCACTTCCTTAGCTTATGTCCTTTACAAGATGGATTCTTTAATGAAAATTTGTCTTCCACCTATTACATCCAACATTTGATGTTCTCAAAGGAGAGTCAGAGCATTATTCTATCACACCATTATAATAAATTTTTGTAACATGGGTCCCAATAATAGAACCAAAATGTTATAGAAAATTAGGGATTTTAATGCATCAATTCATCTAATAAATCACTTACTCAATTTTCCAAGTTATTTATGAACTCATTACAACTAGGTACAATAATAGTTTATTCCCATAACACTTAACATTTATCACTCAATTATGCTGGTATCAATTCACATAAGGCACAAGCCTTATGATCTCACCCAAAGTGTAGTAGAGAAATAACTGAGTCCTACATTGGGCTAGTTATCCCATGGTGTAATGCATCACATGTAGGACTTAGTCAAAATAATGAAGGATTTTGGTGGGTTCATAAGAACAAGCCTTTCTAGGCTAAGATTGATGACCTATACGCATAAGCCTATTTAGGGAATTCATTTTGGCTATAAGGGTGCAAGCCTTTATTAGGTTAGTTCTATAACCTTAAGGGTTCAAGTTTATTTTTCACTAAACTTATCATCATTTAATTTATTTGAGGGCTCAAGGGGATGATTTCACTTGAAGGTTCATTTTGGACTCATGCATCTATCCTAGGTGATAAAATTTGGAAGCATGACCTTATCTACAGTTAGGCTATTTCAAAAAATATGTTGACATCATCTATTACACAAGGATGCCATTAATGACTTATATCAGAGCTTCATAGTAACCTAATCATTCATATATTGAAATTACACTATTTTAACTATTGCATTCAATTCATATTAAAAAAACTTTGCCATACCCACATAAACCATATCAAACTCAATTAGGTACAACACCATTCTTTGTTGAACAAAATATAACTAAACAAAGCATATGACAAGTGAATTAGATAAAATGCTTATCTAAATCTACTAATGGCCCATAGGCTCAAAGGTGATCTTGGGCACTTGAATGTGGATCCTAAAAGGCATCCATGCTAATCTTAAGTTTTAATGGTGGTCAAATTGCTTTATCTTGAACCAATTTTTTAGGGCTTCACTACATCAAATTACATCTCCTCTTCTTGCTCACTAGTTTGAGCTCAAATTTATACCATATAAGAGCATCTTATACTAGGTTAGAGTGGGTGCCAATCTAGAGATTTTGAATTTAATTCACTAACTCTATTACTTTGTGCCCTCTATGCTATGATTTCCATGAGTAGCCACTTCTTGAAGATGTCCAAGACATCATGGAATCAGTTAGCCACCTACCACCTAGTGTAATGTGTGTGTTGATTCCTCCATTTGGTGTAAAAATAGATCAAAACAAAAATCATACCAAATGATTGCCTCACACTGAGATGTCAGTCAAGTTGGCATAGGTCCACACTTAGTCAAATTAAGGGCCTAACATAGATTATTGTGCATATCCATATGTTGGTGAAAATAAGGTCTAATACTAAACACTACTAGCCTCTCTCACTCTTCAAGACACACTTAGAAAACAAATACACTTTATGATACTTGTTACAAGATATATCACTCACATAAAACATGCAAGAGTAGAATGGAATCAAGGAGAAGACATTCATCACTTGTCAACCAAGTACACTACTTGACATACTTAGGAAAGAAATTGTTAAGATAAAATAAATTTCAAAATATTTATTCAAATAAAAATCAAATTTTAAAACCATCATGGTTTTCCCATAGCAATTGTGGATCCATTACAAAGCTAATAAGTTTTGGATATACAGAGCATAGGAGAGGAAAGAGAAAAAGAGAAGTGGAAGGGTCACAAGGCCAAGTGTCAAGACTTAAAAAATAGTTAAAAACAAAGAGAATGAGTTAGAAAAGAGGTTGGGAAGTTGTCATGAACATGTGTTAATTTGAAACATAACACATTCCTCAAGTTGGCATAGATCTCTTCATTGTCATACTTAAAACTACCTTGGTGATGAAGAGTAACTTGATTTATTGAAACTAACTTAGAAGTCCTTGAAACATATGTCCTAACATGGGAAATTAGAAAAAAGATAGTTATAGTCATCTACACCTCTCTAATTTAGGAACTCCCCTTTGTCACTTGTCATTCACTCTCTAACAACTATTCACTAGCCCTCCTAGGCCTGATTCATACATTGTCATTATGGTAACCTATAGTTGTTCAATAAGATGAATTACAAGGATGCATTCCATATATTAAAAACCTCTTTTTCCTTTAGTCTATCAAATAGACCTCAAAATATTCAATTCCACTCTTTTCACTATCACACTTAGGTAGTCACTTTGCTTTCTCACTGTCCTATGCAGATTGCCTACAATGAATGGTCTAGAAGAGGTGTTTCCATGAAAAACCATGGTGAGATTTGATTATAAGGAACTATATTAGGTATTTAAAAACCTTCCATAGTGACTTTCATCTATCCATTCCTTTTTTTACTTGTGAAACACATCAAAACCTAAAGAAAATCCATAATTAGGTCTATCTATACAAGTGATAGTATATAATAATTGGATGTCAAAGAGCTTGTGAGAGTGATAAACATGTACAAAAAACCTTTAAGTCTAATTATATATGAATAACCTTTCATGTTTTCTCTATTGGGTTCATACAAGTGTCTTAGAAGGGTTTAAGTCATTTTGTTTTTTAATGATGATTCATAAAGGTTAAACATTCAACCCCTAAAAAAATTATACAAAGTTTGAGTATAAGGCCCCCATAAACTATTCCTAGCTTCTTGAGGTCTCATGCAACTCATCTGTATAGATGAGAACAAAATAAAAAGGCCTCTTGAGCTCCTAATTACATTCTAGGTACCCTTGAAATAAAGTTAGGCCAAATGGCCAATTATTTATTGCCCTATAAAAATTTATGGTTATAATGGAATGTCCACTCTCCCATAAATGTTATCAAATATCTTGGAAAGATCTCATGGTCATATGAATCAAGTAAGGCACCTTGAGGGTTTACGCCTGGTAGACCTAGACTATAGTTCTATGTATATATCCACCTATAGGTGATCCCAGTAAATGAAAGGCCATTTAAAACTTTGCACACATTTATTAAAACTATTTACATCATTAAAAAATCATTGAAAGCTCTTCCCTTCATCAATTTATCATTAATGTGCCATGTCTATAGGTTTGCCTTGACTATGGACTGCCCTCTGTCTGAGACAAGATAGAGGAAACTTACCCTTTTCATATGACTTGAAAGAGATCATGGTAGCCTAGTTTAGTTAATGTTGACCTTATCTACCAATATTACATGCTTGATAAGACTCATAGAGCCTTAAACATATTTTATTCCCAAAACTAGCTTTTATGACTTGACTATGTGCAAGGTTGACTGAATATGAGGTTGGAGGCTAGTTTTCTTCATATTTTCTCTATATCCTTTTGCCTATTAAGATAAAATGAAAATATGTTATCATCACCATGAGAGTGACATCAACATAGTCATATTCATCTTATATCTTTACTCACCATCCAAACTACATCTTTCATGGGCTTAGGCTATTTTGTTACCTTAGTCTATAAGTGTCAATTAGGGAAATCAAAGGACCCATGTAGGTGGCTGTATATAATTAATTACTATGTTTTCACCCTTATTATTCATCCTAAGGTCACTAAGACCATATCAAACCTGGATAATCTCATCTCATGACTTGGAACCATGCTCTCATTAACATATTACAATGCACTAGTTGTCACTATAATGTTTTAGGTTTATTTGGCTTAAAAACACTATATTTCACTAAGTGTCCTAGGTTGAAACTTGACTATATTTGAAACTCACTCAACCATCAATTTAACTTTACATAATAACCTCATTCTATGCTCATATGCTACCTCTTAGGTTTAGGCTATAAGGGTGAAACTGTTAGGCCTACCTAGATCTCATATACCTTTACCAATAGATGGAATTTTGTGAGGTAGAATCCTCTTTCAAATAAATTAGGGTAAGTTATCTCATTTGAAACTTTCCTAACTCTGTGAACATGGATCTAAGTCTGACTATATGTAGTGACCTTATCACTATCACTATGATAATCTATGCTCTTAGACTTACATGGTAGTCTCAATTGGACTCCAAATACCTCAAAATCCCTTTTATCTATACTCATATCTCTATGGTATTGGCTTTAGTTGAATATTTAAGACTGCTTATAGGTGGCCCTTTTAAGGCTACTTGATTATGTCAAGTGTCTTTGACATTTTCCTCCCATCAATAATCTTCTTGAGGAAGTCCATATATAGATAAACTAATCACCATGATTTGGGGTTGAATATAGGTATGCTATTCTTGATTTAAATCCATTTATAGAAAGATGAGACCCTGCACTTATCAAACACTATATGCAGACTTTAATGTTGTTTATTGCTATCACAATGAGATGTTTTTTCTATCCTTCCATGATCCCAT
Source organism: Torreya grandis (assembly GCA_037957365.1). Taxonomy (NCBI): domain Eukaryota; kingdom Viridiplantae; phylum Streptophyta; class Pinopsida; order Cupressales; family Taxaceae; genus Torreya; species Torreya grandis. Next base: position 1,365,733 of record JARHVA010002759.1, on the reverse strand, counting down.
GTGCCATACTAGGTATAAATAATATTAAAATGATGAACATGTTATATCAATAGACATACACTAATTGATTCACATAAACCAATGCAAAAGATGAGAAAAATAGAGGTGTTGGGGTTATGCAACAGTTTAAAGGCATCAACAATATTAAATATTGTTCATAGAGTAAGAATCACTAATCAAAAAACTATTTCCATAGAAAGTAAGTAAAAAAGGACTACTTTCATCCACCAAGTGCATTCAAACCAACTCCTCTCCTCTTATTCATACCAAGTGCAAACCATTTGACTTTATTAACTTATCCAAGAGAGCCATGAGAGATAATGATCATTTTTTTTCCATTTTTGGGTATATTTGAGCTATGAGGATCTGAATAGACTCTCTTGAATCCTTTTCACATTCCAAGTGTGTAATTTAGGTTGTACAACTACCTAAAACTCCCCTTTTAATACATTGATCTCCTTCTTTCCATGTTGAACCTATCACATTTTAAATTTTACATAGTTTCCTTACATACTCTGACATATTATACATTATACTCCTTGACACCTTTGTATTTTGATTATAAACTATACATTTCACTCTAACATGACCAAAAGGTGGTAAAAAGACTATTTAGACAAGTATACAAATATGACAAAGACTAAACATATAATGTGACCCTCAAAATGCAACTATATCTCTCTTAGGACTATGTTAGATACCTTAAACCTAGAAGGACCCTATGACAAGTTTGAATATGTAGGGGGTTGACCCAATTTGACCTAGGGTTAAAATTAGTCAACATTTTGGTGATTTCCTAGGGGCAAAATGTTTGCTTTGCTAAGGACCAATTGCCTTCTCCTATCCTTGGGCAATATAGTCACCTATACACTGATCTTGATATTGATAAGCCTCTTAAAGGACACCAAACCACACAAAACCAATAAAAAACAAACACAAAAGACATGAAACCAAAGAAAACACACTTGTGCTCTCTAAACACTTAGGGAAAACACACAAACAACTCAAGCAAACCAACTTATGCACAAACTAACTTGAATATAACTCTTCCTCCTAAATCGAAGGGGAATATTGAACCATATTTTGATCCATGAAGTGAAAAATGGTATGAATCAAGATGATTCTTATTTTTCATATTCCTTATTATTTTCATACTTGCCAATATTCTTGGCATGACCTCCGATGCAACAATGACAACTTCAAACATGTCACCTATGAAGGTGAACTCTTCTTTCACTCCAACAACCTCCCCATAATACTCTTTAACTACAACTTGACCCAATGATGCTTCATCTAAGCATAGTTATTTGACCTCTATGGTACTTTAAATGAGATCAAAATCCATATCAATTTCAAGATCATTAGATAACACCTTAATAAGCTTGATACTTTTAGAGCTATCATGTTGTACTTCAAAGGGCAAAACTTTTTAAGTATAGGCCTTTTAAGTGTCTCAAATTTACTACATACCTCATAGAATATTTAACACAAATCATTTTATTCTATGGAGTCATCATTAATTTCTATTTATTTTATATTTTTAGATTCAAGCTTTTGATCATACACATGAATGTTAAGTAACTCAGCAGATGTGATGTCCTTCTCAAGTATAATTAATTTCATTTTTTATTGATCAAAATCTTCAATGGTAGCTGCAATATGGTATATATCTTCTATTTTTTCACTCAAAAATGTTGACTTGTGCTTATCTTCATCAAGAAGATTCCCTATAAGGAGTTCTTCATCATAAACACTTATTTCATCTTCTTGATCAACTATAAGTTCTTCTTCACTAATATCCTATAGGATAGGTTATCCTTCAAGAAAGGATGAGGTGGGAGGGTGGTTAACAAGTTCATGGGTTAAAAAGGGAATATGAGGTGTGTTGGATGGCTCATGAATGGGCATGGGGATAGAAGGAGAACTCTTGAGATTGAGAGACTTGGAAATGAGAGACTCTTGAAAGAAATCTTAGAGAGAGAGAAGGTTCAATTAGGTTATTAACATTTCATTTTCTTCATCAACCATCTCACCTTTCTCATAGAATTATTGAGGCTCTTCAAGAGATACAACTTCATCTTCCACCTTCTCAACTAAGGCCTCTTTTTCATGTTTAAACTATTCTAGGGTAGACTTCCATGAGGGACAAACTATAGATTCTTGAGGAGAAGGAAATGGGGCCTGAACAAATACAATGTTTTCCTCCTTGAAAACAACTTCTTGGTCCTCACTCTCTTCATCTTTATTTCCCCAATACTTGACTACTTGGTTCTATGTTAGAGTTTGGAAAATATTAGGACCATTTAAGAATTAGATTGGTTTTATTAGAGGCTCCTCTTAAGGATAGTGAGTGATTTCATAAGGGTAAGAAAGATAATCATACTGATATGGGAGATAATTAGACTCTTGAGGAGGGATAGTTATAGTTTGAGGAAGTTTGACTCCAATAATTTTCCTCTACAAAGTTTGGAGTTATTCCTTTAAGAGTCCCAATCATATATTTTTGATAGACTTCTTTATAGGCTTCTTAATAAGTCTCATCATAAGCTTATTTAATAATACCATGTTCGTATGGAGAATTAAATGACTAATCATAGGGATGTCATGGCTTATAGGACTGATAAAAACCTTGATAGGGTTGTTGAGGGACATAGTATGGGTCATGACAAGGTTGATATGGATGATTATATAAGAAGTTTTCTTGGAGATAAAAAATGACTGAAGTATAATATATTATGCTTACCTTAGACATGTAAGAGTGCACTAGGCTATAACCAAGATTAAAATTTTGGATTCATTAGATACTGTAAGACATAGACCATTATAGCCTCTTATTATCGAAGCTAGTATCCACCTTGAATAACCTTATTAGAATTCATATCCCACTAAATGTATGAAAAATATTATAGCCCAAATTTTCATCCTAGATAAGCTAAGGAAACTTTCTCAATTTTGGGATAACATGGAACTATCTCTCACTATAGACAATCTTCTACAAGAGACACATCTCTAGGTTTGAAAGGGATAGCTCCCTTGATCTATCTTTTAGGCTCATACTAGACTAGGATAATCACTATTGGGAGTGACAAGGGAATAATAAAACATAAATAAAGCTAAACTAATGAAGGTGATACACCAAATATGAGTCCACAAAACACACTTTTATCTACATTAAGAAATAAGACTACCAAAATTGACCTCAACTCAATGTCTTTTTAGAATAAGTGTTTCTCATAGAGGTATATTGATATGCTTATCCATAGGTAGGTGAAAATAAGGTCTAATACTAGACAATACTAGTATCTATCACACTTCAATACACACTTAACAAACACATACACTTTATGAGACTTGTTAGAAGAGATATCACTCACACAAAACATGCAAAAGTAAAATGGAATCAAGGAGAAGAAATTCGTCACTTGTCAACCAAGCACACTACTTGACATACTTAGGAAAGAAATTGAATATATAAAATCAACTTTAGAATATTTATTCATTTTCAAATTAAGATATCAAACCATTAGGGCTTTGACATACCAATTGTAGATCTATTATAAAGCTAAAAAGGCTTGCATATACAAAGCATAGGAGAGGAGATAGAAGAAGAGAAGTGGAAGGGTCACAAGGCCAAGTGTCAAGAATTAGAAACTAGTTAAAATTGAAAATGATGAGTTATAAAAAAGGTCAGTAAGTTTTCATGAACATATGTCAATCTAAAATATAACACCTTCCTCAAGTTGGTATAGAGCTCTTCATTGCCTTATTTGAAATTGATTTGGTGGTGATGAGTCTCTTGATTGATTAAAACTAACTTAGAAGTCCTTGAAACATATGTACTAACATGGGAAGTTAGAAATAAGATAGTGATAGTCATCTACACCTCTCTAACCAATGAATTTCCCTTTGTCACTTGTCATTCACTCTCTAACAACTATTCACTAGCCCTCCTAGGCCTAATTCATACACTTACCATTATGGTGACCTAAATTTGTTCAATAAGATGCATTGTAGGGATTTAGGACATCTGTTCAAAACTTCTTTGTCCTCTAGTCTATCAAATAGACCTCAAAAGATTCAACGCCACTCTTTTCACTATCACACTTAAGTAGTCACTTTGATTTCTCACTATCTTATTCAGACTACCTACAATGAATGATATAGTAGAAGGGTTTACATGACAAAACATGGCGAGATTTAAGTATGAATAGTTATATTAGTTATCTACACACCTTCCATAGTGACTTTCATATATTTATTCCTTTTTTTACCTATGAAACACATCAAAACCTATAAAAAACCTAGAATTAGGTCTATTTATACAAGTGACAGTAAAAAATAATTGGATGTAAAGGAGCCTAGGAGAGTGATAAACATGTCCAAAACACTTTTAATACCAATTAACCACTTATAGATGCATATCCATTCACATTTTTTGCATCATATTCATACAAGGGTTTTAAGTCATTTTATTTCTTAATGATGATTCATAAAGGCTATAAATTTAACCCCTAAACCTAATACCCACCTTAGCTATACATAGATACTTTAGGTCTCATGTAGCTTGTCCATACATATGTGAACAAGATAAAATGGCCTCTCGAGCTCCTATGCATTTTGGGTACCCCTAAGAGAAGGTTAGGCCAAAATGGCCAATTCTATATTGTCCTATGAAAAATAATGGTTTTAATTGACTCTATAATATCACTTGAAGGTTATAAAATGGATTTGAAGGATATCATGGTCATATGAATCAAGTAAAGCACCTTGAGGGTTTAGGCCTAGTTTTAGGCCTAGTAGACCTAGACTATAGTTCTATGTATATAAATACATGTAGGTGATCCTAGTGAATGTAAGTCCCCTTAACACTTTTTTCAAATTCAATACATCTCTTAAAATCATCCAAAAATCATTCAAATCTCTTCCCTTCATCCATTTATCATCAATGTGCCATGTCTAGAGGTTTGCTTTGACTATGGAGTGCCCTATGTCTGAGACAAAACAAAGGAGACTTCACCTACTCATATGAATTAAAGGAGATCATGGAAACCTATTTTAGGTCATGGTAACCCTATATACTAGGATTAAATGCTTAATCACACTCATAGATCCTTTAACATCTCTAATTCCCAAAACTAGATTTTATGACTTGATTGTGTGCAGGGTTGATTGAGTATGAGGTTGGATGTTAGTTTGATTCATATTTGATCTATATCCTTTTTCCTATTAAGATAAAATGAAAATATGTTATCATCACTATGAGAGTGAATTCAACATAGTAATATTAATATTATATCTCTATTCACCATCCAAACTACATCTCTCATGGGCTTAGGCTATTCTGTTACCTCAATCATTTTGTAAGTGTCAATTAGGGAAATCAAAGGACCCCTATAGGTGGTTATACATACTTTATTTCTATGTTTTCACCCTTATGTTTCATTTTCAGGTCACTAAGACCATCTCAAACTTGGATACGCTCATCTCATGCCATGGAACCATGCTCTCATCAATATACTATAGTGTACTAGTTGTCATTGCAATGTTCTAGGTTTATTTGGCTTAAAAACACTATATTTCAATGATTATCTCAAGTGAAAACTAGACTGCATTTGAAACTCACTCAATCATTAGTTTCTCTTGACACAACAACCTCCTTATATACTCATATTCTACCTATTAGGTTTAAGATGTAAAGGTGAAACTATTAGGCCTACCTAGATCTCATATACCTTCACCAACAGATGGAATTTTGTGTGGCAGAATCCTCTTTTAGAGAAATTAAGGTAAGTTATCTCATTTGTAACTTTCCTAACTTTTTGAACATGGATCTAATTTTGATTATATGTAGTGACCTTAGCACTATCACTTTGATATACTATGCTCTTAGACTTGCTTGATAGTCTCAATTAGACTCCAAACACCTCCAAATCCATTTCATCAATACTTATATCTCTTTGGTATTGTCTTTAGACCACTATTTAAGACTACATGTAGGTGGATCTTTTAAGGCTACTTGACTCTATCAAGTGTCTTAGACCTTTTCCTCCCATCAATGATCCTCTTGAGTCAAACCTTCTATGGATAAACTAATCACCATGCTCTGGGGTTGAACACTAGCTTTTTATTCTTGTTTTGAATCCATTTACAAAAAGATGAAACCATGCACTTATCAAACACTATCTACAAAATTTAATGGTGTTCATTGCTAGCATAATGATATGTTTCTTATATATTTCCATGATCACATGTGCCACACTAGGTTATAAATAATATGAAAAAGATGAACATGTTCTTTCAATCTGCATAAACCAATTGGCTCACATAAATCGATACAAAAGATGAGAAAAAAATAGGTGTTAGGGTTATGCAAGCAATTTAAAGGAATCAAAAATCTTATATATTATACATAGAGTACAAAACACCAATACAAAAACTATTACCATATAAATTAAGTACACAAGGATTAATTTCATCCACATAGTGCATTCAGACCAACTCCTCTCCTCCTATTTGTACCAAGTGCGAACCGTTTGACCTTGTTAACCTACCCAAGAGAGTGATGAGAGAGAAGGATCAATTTATACCATTTTTGGGCCTATTTGAGCCACCTGAGCTTGGAAGTGAACTATGGGGATCTGAATAAACTCTCTTAAAGCCTTCTCATGTGCCAAGTGTGTCATTCAAGCTGTACAACTACCTAGAACTCCCCTTTTTACAATGATCTTATTTCCACATTAAACTATTACATTTTTAGTTTCAAATGGTTATCTAACATACTATAACATATTTTATGTTAGATTCCTTCTTTACACCTTTGTATTTTAGTTAAAAACCATACATTTCACTCTAATATGACCAAAAGGTGGTAAAAATACTATTAAGACAAGTGTACAAATATGACAAAGACTAAACATATAATGTGACCCTTAAAATGCAACTAGATCTCTTTTTGGACCATGTTAGACACCTTAAACCTAGAATGAACCTATGACAAGTTTTAATATGTAGGGGGTTGACCTAATTTGACCTATGGGTAAAATTAGTCAACACTTACATTATATGATGGAAAAGGTGACCCTAAACAAAACTTAAGAGCATTTCATGCAACATGCTTAGACTATGCATCCAATTATTAATTATTAACTAAGTTATTTCCCAAAAGTTTATGTTTAACCCCTTTTGGAATTAAGGATTAATAATGAAAGAGTATCCTAATCAAACAAGGAGTACGCTACTCTAAATAAATGGACCAAATAATGAATTTAGATTCCATTGATTTTTTAATTTAATAAATATTTAGTCTAAGCATATGAAAAATATAGAAAGTACAAAATTCAATTTTATGATAATAGCAATACAAAGGATAAATTTTACTTAGATTATACACTGATGCATATACAAGTCTAAGTAATAAAGGTGTAAAATAAGAATGTACGATGGTTCTAATACAATCATCATATTCTAATTCTATCAACACAATCACCTATGTCATGTTGAGGACACTTACATTGATGCTAATGTCTATCCTTATACATATGTTATGTACATTATATAGACTATTGATTGAAACTTCCATTTGGGATTTTTTTGGGTTTTCTATCACTTTTTGGATTATGTGTTCAGATTGCATGCACAAAAAATTGATATTAGAATATAGATCCAACCTTAGATCCTCCTCTAAGGTGTTGTCACCTTGTCAAAAATGGGTTAGTGGGATCATGAAGTTGAGAAGACCATAAGGATAAAGTTGTTAATAAGTGTTGCATACATAGCCAATACTTTGAAGAGGGCCTCAAACATATGTAGTTATCCCCTATGTGTTGGATTATATGTGAATAAAGGTTCAAAATTATATACATAAGTGTATGTATTTATATATCTTGTAAATTGATAAATATTTCTCATGGTTGGTATTTGAATGCTTCAAGCCTATAATATGATTGATCTTATGAATAATATATAAATAAATAAATATAGGGAATTATAACTTAGTTGTGCAATTAAGTGAATATGTTTGAATAGGTGTTTGATTAGTATTTGCTATATTATTAATGAGTTAGATTTAACTTGTATTTATACCACTTATTTTGAAAATTTCTTCATGAAAGGGTTAATGAAAAATAATAGACTTAACTATACATATCAAAATATTTATAAATTTGAGTGTTTAGAAGGCATGAAAACTTGCGTTAGAGAATGGAAAATAGCATCGATGCTATTATCCAAGTTTAAATGTAACTTTTCAAGATCATAAAATTTTGTTAGAGATTTATGACTGATACTAAAGGATATATATCAGAGTTTAAGCAAACTATGGTCTATATGTGATATGGATAATTAGAATAGTAGGTTTAGACTACAAGATAATAATTTTAGTCTAGTGAGATGGTGAAAGTAATCCTATCAGTTGCAAGGAAGGTCAAGAACTAAGGGGTAGATCCTTGAGTGATATTTTCAAGTGTATAAAACTAATTTTAACATAAAAGTCTAGATTTAAGCATCTACATTTTCCCCCTTTAACCTAGTAATAAATAAGGATGAAATTACTAATTTAAAATAAATAAATGTGTTTCATGGTGAGTATAACACACCTTGATTTTCTTGAGCCCTGTTTAATTTTTTCATATGTGTATGACTGTAACCAAGAACATGTTTTAGGTATAATTAGTGCATATACTATGAAAATGAATAATTGAAATTTTCTTGAAATAAAAGAGAGCAAGGAGTACATGTGTGTTGATGTAACTATGTTTCATCTTGGTAATTTACATTGGTAATGATCTTCCTAGCTAAATCATTGGAGAGAGGCTCATAATTAAGCCTTGGAGATGCAAATAAGGGAATTGGAGGGTGATCATGCCCCCAATCTTGTATAAGGGTGACTTGTGTCAAGTCCATCAAGAATGTAGAATCTCAATCACACAAATTTAGTGTATCAAAATCTAGTCAATATTTATTGATTCAAATGGTATAACCATATCAACTTGAAATAATATAGAATAGTTCCAAGTCAATCAAGGGAACTAAATCTCAATTTAAATAATTAAATAATCCAAATGTTACAATAAATAAAATATAAAATGATGCATATTGATAGAGTTGGTGTATGAATATTGGTATAATGTATCTATAATTTAGTTAAATTACATGGCACATTGATGTAGAGGATAACTAAACTTATCTCACACTTGTCCTTTCGTTTGTCCTAATTCCCACTAGGATCACTATCTCACTCTATTGATCTAAGGTTTCATTGGATTATTCATGGGATCTTAGTGTCTGAATAATAATTTTAGGGGTCTCATTAGACCTCTCATTTCATTGTCAACACTCCTCATAGCACCTCACTAATCATATACTACTCTTACCCCATTTCACATAGTCCTTAGTAGCCTTTTTTTGGCAATTTATGATTATAAAACTCTATAAAAATGTATATTATTAAATCATTTACCAATTTAGGTACCATTTATCCTTTATCACCTTTTTATTAAGTTTCATGCTAAAAATATTCTTGTAAGCCACTTTACTAACCCTTCTTTGCTCACTTATAGGCCTACATAGGCCTTGTCAAACCCTGCTTATAAATAACCCCTTGTAATGATACCAAAGTGTATTCAACCACCTAAAAACCACTAAAATATATTTACATGAATTTATTCCTATAAAATTACAATTTTATAGGTATTTCCATCATTTCAATCTTCTGTAAAGTGGATTTCAAGTTTGAAATCCTAGTTTAGGGTTCTCTTCATCTATAGGCACCCAAGAGAAAACAAATTGCCCTTGTATGATCCTAAAAAGATTTAAATAATCTATGTGAGTTATTATAGGTCTATTTATTTAATACAAACCTCTCAAAACCTTTATATTTCCATACTTTGGCCTCTATTACACCTTTATATAACTTATTTTACAACCCTGTGTGCACATACATAATGTGCAAGGTCCTAGAATAACAAATATTGAGATATTCTACTCTTTAAGGGTTTAAAATATATGTCAAAAGATTTTAAATATTTTTAGTATTCATACATCCCCTTTACAATAAAAATATACCCATGTTCATGCCACTATTGATACTCCATCTACCTTTCTTGGTCAAACTAAGAGGTTAGTATAATAGTCAAAGGGTATAACACAATAAACAACAAAATACAATATTGAATGAGTGGGGCTTGTCTAAATCAGTTTGATAATGTTGAAAATATATTATTTAAACCAAAAAATCACTATTAAAACCTTCATTTCAAGTTTCTCTTTGTACACAGGACTTACACTATCTTTTCTATATAGGGCATAGAATTCAGGGGTCTACAACACTAATGCTTCACCAAAGACATTGAAAAATAAGTGAAAAATATTTGATATCATTATAAAGATGTTTATAAAAATTACCAAAGATAATATGAACCATGTAAATAGGTCCTTATGAAGTCTTTCTTTAATGGGCATTCAAAACACATTTATTATTCCATGTCCACATCTTAGAAAATATTGTACAATCCACTTCTTGACAAAATTGAGACATTACATTCATTCTCCTCTTGGGTCTAATGCCCTTGCTCCTTTGAATACATCATTAAAAAAATATTACCAACCAAAATTTACTTGTTTTAAATCAAATCTAACTATCATAACTACTTGCTAATAGTCACAAATAAGAATGTTTGTTACTTGACAAAAATAACAAAATTGATCTTTAATACAAAAGTGACCCTTGGCCTAGGGTATGATCCATGTTGTGTTTATTCAAGTTTCATAATCACTATCACTTTCAAAACTTCATGAAATTTCTCATACAACACTATTTATGGCTAAAATATTCAAATTTCCAAACTTGACAAAATGGCGAGAAAATTTAAATTTGAAAATCTAGACTATCCTATCACTCCTAAGTACTTGGAAAGCACTCCAATGTGAATTTTTGAAACCCTAAAACTTGTCTAATAATACTAAACATGATTATTGACTTTAAAAAATTGATCATTACAAAATTTCTTGAACAAAACAATAAAATGAGTCATCCATATAAGATGCTCCGGCATCATACTCCTAGGGTGTAAAAGGAACTTTCCATGAAAGTTTGTCAACTTGTCTTGATTTACTCAACATTCCTCTCTGTTTCTCTCCATATATACAATGGTACACCTCCTAGATCCCAAGGTATATGAGTAACACATAGACCTCTTTGTTCTTTGACCAACTCCACCTTCCTTACTCCTTTGAAGTTGATGTCTTACATAATTATCTCACACCTAGTCATCTTCAACACCTAGTTCTTGTCTTATAACCATCCTACACATGGAAAACACAAGTCAAAGAAATAAAATTTCTAGTTATCTCCTTGGAAATTAAACTCTTGCTTTGGCATGCTACTCTTCTCCATTCTTGGGTGTGTTTCTTGTGAGAGTGCTACTGCTGGTGGCATATTTTATCCTATAATTCCTTCAACCTATTCAACCTCATTATTCTCCTCTTGATGTTTTGTACTCATTAATTTCTCATGGTCTTCTCTTTCCATCACCAAATCTCTTAACATGGCCACTTTCTCAACAAAACCTCCTATATACTCATTATTTTGTATAAGAGATAAATGAGGGGACAAATTTTCAAATAACATTTCTAAGTGCTCATTAAAAAAAAAAATCACTTTGCTGGTCTATCTACAATATCTCTTTATTTATCACCTTTAATTCCTCAAGATATCCTTCAAGTATTGCATTCTCTTCTTCCAATGGCTTGACATAGTGTTCTATCTTGTCTCCTTCTTGGCACTTACTGTCAAATATCATGTTTGTGTCCTTAATATTACAAAAAACTTCCTTGGTTAGGTATTATTTCTCTCCAAACATCATGAAACTACCTAGTGTCTCTTTCCATGCATTATCCTTTAATGGTTTAAATGTATGCTTGTAGCCATCCTTCTCAATGGTATATGTGTTATCTCTCCCATCATAAAAAGTCATCCTATCATACTACCATGGTCTCATAATAATGATGTGTCAAAAATCAATGGAAATGAAATCACATAGTATTATATCCTTTTATCCACCTATCTACAAGTCTATATAAATTTGTTCACTCACTAGGACTTGGTGACTATTTTGAATCCAAGAAACCTTGTATGGGATTATATGCTTGATTATTTATAAGCCTATTTTAGACACCATAAATGAAGACACTAAGTTATCCATGCTACCATTATCAAATATAAATTTGTATCACTTACCTTTACTCTTGCACATGGTTCAAAATAATGTCTTTATTTGTGGTGGTTCTCTCTCTTCTTGGCTAGTCTTCAAGAAAACTCCCTTAATCAAAAATATCTCCCCTATTTCATGTTCCTCCACATATTTAGGTAATGAATCTACACTCTCATATTCTTTTTGTACCACCTGGTTTCTACTCTCACTCTAAGAGATACCACTTTAAATATCTTCAGGACACTCATATGGTCTATGCCCTGCAAATTTATTGTATTTGAAGCACTTACCTACAAAAAAACATTGCCTCTTCCTCTACCATAGGATATACCAGATATATTGACATAACCACCTCTATTTGATGAAATTTAACCCTCTAAACTATTTCCCACTTATTTTCTTTGAACTTGCCATTGACCTCTATTGCTTGGCTGCCCTCTTCCTTCTTTTTGACCTCTACCTCTATAGTTTCTTCCACCTATACCTCTATTCAATTAAATTTTCCTTCTTTAAAACTTATCTTTTACCATAAAGGATACTTAATAGGCATCCTAAACTATCATAGGTTCCAAAATACTCAACTCATCTTGAATGAAAAACTTTAAGCCATTCATGTATCTAGCAACCTTCTCAACATCTTCTATGTATCTTGCTCGAATGGTCAACTTGTAGAATTCCTCCATGTAATATTTCACTGTTATATATTTCTACCTCAAGTTATAAAACATCCTAAATAATTGAGTCTAATATTACTTAGGCATGAACTTTCCTTTCATCTTGGCTACCATTTGGTCCCATGATCTTATCTTATCCTTGACTCTTCTTTTTCTCTCTTCTTGGATGCCATCCCAATAAAAAGATGCATAAAACTTCAGCCTTGTTACAAAAAAATTTACTTTATTATTCTCTTTATCCTCTTCATAATCAAAGTATTTATCCATGGCTATGATCTAATCAACTAATTCCTCCACATTAAGACTGCCCTCATACATGGGCACCTCTATCTTGGGCTTTGAAGTCACCCCAAACACTGATAAAATGAATCTCTATTTAAATATTCATTCATCTCCTTAATTTATTAATTATTCATGAGGAATCTCATCCTCACAATCACTTACATCCTATTTATCTCTCTCCATTTTGCCAACTCCATGGTTTGCAATCTTGCTTGTAGGTTCCTCATTTCAACCACCAAAGTGTCCACTGCTTGCAACCTCCTTTGGGATATTGTTTTTACTCATCATAATCTACCTAAAATGTAATATTTATGATTTAAAAATATATCTTAGGCTCTAATACCAAATTATGTAGAGGATAAATAAACTTATCTCACACTTATCCTTTCCTTTATGATAATTCCCAGTAGGCTCACTATCTCACAATATTGATTTAAGGTTTCATTAGATTATTCATGGGATCTTAGTGTATGAATAATAATTTTAAGGGTATCATTATATCTATAATTCCATTATCAACACTCCTAATATCACCTCAATGATCATATACTACTCTTACCATGTTTCACATAGTCTTTAGTAGCATTTTTTGGATATTTATGGTAGTATATATCTATATGGATGTATATTATTAAACCACTTAACAATTTAGGTACCATTTATCCTTTATCACTTATTTATGAAGTTTCATACTCAAATTTTTCTTGTAAGCCACTTTAATAACCATTCTTTGTTCATAGTTAGGCCTAATTAGGCCTTGTCAAACCCTACTTACAAATAACCCCTTGTAATGGTATGGAACCATACTCAACCACCTTAAAACAACTAAAATATATTTACATGAAATAAGTCATATAAAATGACAAATTTTTAGGTATTTACATTAGTTCAATCTTCTATAAAGTGTATTTCAAGTTTGAAACCCTAATTTAGGGTTCTCTACCCCTGTAGACACCCAAGAAAAAACAAATTGCTCTTGTAAAATCCCAAAAAGATTTCAAGACTCTATGTGAATTCATATAGATATATTTAGTTACTATACACCTCTCTAAACCTTTATATTTTTTTACTTTGTCCTTTGTTCCACCTTTATATAACTTGTTTTACACCCCTGTATACACAAACACAGTCTGTAGGGTCCTAAAATAATAAATCGTGAGATATTCTAATTTTTAATGGTTTTGAATCTCTATCAAGGGGTTATAAGCTTTTTATTATTAATACATCCATTTACAATAAAAAAATCCTCATGTTCATGCCATTGTTGATACTTCATATAACTTTCTTTGTCTAACTGAGAGGTTAGTATAATAGTCACATGGTATAACACAATAAATAAAAACATATAGTATTGAATGGGTCATAATTTCATAAGACACTTTGAAAAAATTGAAAGTATATTAATTAAACAAACACAACATTATTAAAACCTTCATTTCAAGCTTCTCTTTGTACATAAAACTTACACTATCTTCTCTATAAATGGCACAAAATTTAGGGGTTTGAAACACTAATGCTTCACCAAAGACATTGAAAAATAACTAAAAAATATTATATATCCTTATTAAGACATATATAAAACTTAACAAAGATAATATGAACCATATAAATAGGTCCTTATGAAGTCTTTATTCAATGGGTATTCAAAACACATTTATTATTCCATGTCCACATTTCAAAAAATAGGGTACACTCTACTTCTTGAAAAAATTGAGACATTGAATTCATTGCCTTATTTGGTATAATGACCTTGGTCCTTTGAATAAATCATGAAAAAATGATTACCAACCAAAATTTACTTGTTTTAAATCAAATATAATTGTCAATGGTCACAAAAAAGAATGTGTATTCCTTGACACAAATAACAAAGTTGATCTTCTATACAAAAGTGACCCTTAGCCCATGGTATGATCCATGGTGTATTCATTAAAGTTTATTGATCACCAAAACTTTCAAAACTTATTTATAATTCTCCAAAAACACTCTTTTTAGGCTAAAATATTGAAATTTTCAAATTTCACAAAATGGCAGGAAAATCTAAATTTGAAAATCTAGACCATCCTAACACTCCTAAGTACTTGGAAAACACTCCAAGGTGAATTTTTAGACCCTTAACACATATATAATCATAATAAACATGATTATTGACTACAAACCATTGATCATTCCAAAATTTCTTGAATAAAACATCAAAATGAGTCATCCATATATGATGCTCTTGCACTATACTCTTGGGGTGTGAAAGAAACTTTCCATGAAAGTTTGTCAACTTGTATTAATATCCTAAACATTCATATCTCTAGTTATATCCATATATTAAATGGAAAACCTCCTATATCACAAGGTCTATGAGTATCACATAGACCTCTTTATGCTTTGACCAACTCTACTTGTGTTATTCCTTTGAGGTTGATGTCTTGCATATTGATCTTCCACCTAGTCATATTCATCACCTAGTTATTATACTACAACCATCCTAAAAATGGAACACATAACTAAAATAAATAAAATTATTGGTTATCTCTTCATAAATCAAACTCTTGCTTTGACATGCTTCTCTTATCCATGATTGGATCCATTGCTTATGAAAGTGTTACTACTGGTATCATATTTTTTAATATAATGCATTTAACATTTTCAAATTCATTATTCTCATCTTGCTTCTATGTACTATTTAATTTCTCATGGTATTCTCTTTTCATCACCAACTCTCTCAACATGGCCACTTTCTCAACAAAACATCCTATATACTCACGGTTTTGTATAAAAGACAAAAGAGAGGACAAATTTGCAAACATCATTTCTAGGTGTTCATTGGACAAAAACTCACCTTACTAGTATACCTAAAATAAATACTTATTTATTACCTTCAAATACTTAAGATGTCCTTCAACTATTGCATTCGCTTCTTCTAATTCTTGACATATTGTTATATCTTGTCTCCTTTTTGGCACTTGTTGTCAACTGTCATGCTTGTGTCCTTACTACTACAACTAACTTCCTTGGGCATGTATTCTTTCTCTCCAAACATTATGACACTACCTAGTGTCTCTTTTCATGTATTTCCCTTCAATGGTTTAAATGTATTCTTGCATCTATCCTTATCAATTGTTTAGATGTTAGCTCTCTCATCATTCAAATCGCTCTTGTCATATTGCCATGGTTTTCTAAGAATGATGTGGTAAACATTAGTAGGAATGACATCACATAGTATACTATGCTTGTATCTACCTATCTATAAGTATACATAATTTTGTCACTCACTAAGACTTGGTGAATATTTTGAATCCAATAAAACTTGTATGGGCTTGGATGCTTGCTTATTTATAAGCCTAGTTTAGACACCATCAATGAAGAAACTAAGTTATCCACACTACCATTTTCAACTATAACTATGCAACACTTACCTTTAATCTTTCAAATGGTTTAGAATAATGTCTTTATTTATGGTGGTTTTATCCCCTCTTGGTTTGTATTTGAGATAACTCACTTCATCAACAAGATCTCCCCTATTGTAGGTTCCTCCACATAGTTAGGCAATGAATCTACACTCTCATATTCTTCATGCACCACCTAATTTATACTCTCACTCTAAGATCTACCACTTTGAATATCTTTAGGACACTCATATGACCTATGCCCTACAAATTTATTGCATTTGAAGAAATTTATTTTAAACCAAACATTACCTCTTCCTCTACCATAGGATATGTCACCTTCATTTCCATAACCACCTATGTTTGATGAAATTGAACACTGTGAACTACTTCTCACTTCTTTAATTTAAAATTGACATTGACTTCTATTGATTAGCTGACCTCTTCCTTTTAATTAGAATTTACCTCTATATTTTCTTCCATATCTACCTCTATTCAACTAACTTTGCCTTCTTACAAACTTCTTTCTTGCCCTCAAGGTTGCTTGATAGACCTCCTCAACTATCATAGGTGCCAAAATACTTAACTCATCTTGAATGAGAAACTTTAATCCATTCATATATCTAATAACCTTCTCAAAATCTTCTTCTATGTGTCTTGCTCAAATGGTCAACTTATAGAATTCCTCCATGTAATCTTTCACTATCATATTTTTATGCCTCAGTTTTTTATCCTCATAAATAAATGGGTCTAATAGTCCTTAGGCATGAAATTTCCTTTCATCTTGGCCACCATTTTATCCCATGATTTTATCTTGTCCTTGGCTCTTCTTCTTCTCTCTTCCTAGATGCCATCCCACCACAAGGATGCATGACCCTTTAGCCTTGTTACTACAAACTTTACCTTCTTATTGTCCTTCACCTCTTTGTAATAAAATTATTTGTCTATGGTTGTGATCCAATGAACTAATTCTCCATGTTAAGATTGCCCTCATACATGGGTACCTCCATCTTGGGCTTTGAAGTCACCCCAAGCACTACTATAATGAACCTCTCTTTAATTCTTCCTTCATCTTATTCTTATAATGATTATTCAAAATTAATCTCATCCTTACCATCACTTAAATCACCCTTTTTTTATCTCTCTTCATTGTGCCAACTCCATGGCTTACAAACTTGCCTAGAGGTTCCTCATTTCAACTACCAAAGCATCCACTACTTGAAATTTACTTTAGACCACTACTATTGATCCTCATCCTCTACCTACCATGCTATCTTTATTATTTCACAAGAGATCCTAGGATCTAATACTAATTGATGTAGAGGATAACCAATCTTATCTCACACTTGTCCTTTCCTTTATGCTAATTCCCACTAGGCTCATTATCTCACTCTATTGATATAAGGTTTCATTAAATTGTTCATGGGATATTAGTTCTGAATCATGATTTTAAGGGTATAAGTATACCTCTAATTCCATTTTCAACATTCCTCATAGCACCTTACTGATCATACACTACTATTACCCTGTTTCACATAGTCCTTAGTAGCCTTTTTTTGGCTAATTTTGATAGTACCACTCTATATAGATGTATATTATGAAAACACTTACCAATTTAGGTACCCATTATTCTTTATCACCTTTGTATGAATTTTAATACTCAAAATATTCTTGTAAGCCACTTTACTAACCCTTATTTTCTCACTATTAGGCCTAATTAGGCCTTATCAAACCCAGCTTATAAACAACCCCTTGTAATGGTACAAAACCATACTCAACCACCTTAAAACCACTAAAATATATTGACATGAAATGAGTCCTATAAAATTAATTTTTTTAGGTATTTCCATCATTTCAATCTTCTATAAAGTGGATATCAAGTTATAAACCCTAGTTTAGGGTTCTCTACCTCTGTCGACACCTGAAAGCAAAAAAATTGCTCTTGTATGATCCCAACAAGCTTTGAATAATATTTATGAGTTCTTAAAGGTATATTTAGTTCCTCTACATCTATCCAAACCTTTATATTTACATAATTTGGCCTCTATTCTAACTTTATATTATTTTTTTACACCTTTGTATGCATAGACATAGTCTACATGGTCCTAAAAAAACAAATCTTGAGATATTCTGATCTTTAATGGTTTCAAATCTTCTAATCTGTAATGGTTTCAACCCTTGTATGCTCATAGGGTGCTCTATACTCTACATATGGTCTAGTAAACTAGTCATGTTACCAAGGATCATATGTATGTGCCAAATCTAGAACCAAAGAATTTGTAATACTCTACATATGCCTCATAAGACTAAGAGGTCATGAGGTAGTAGTACAAGGTGTAGTGGTTCATACAACCCATTTTTTAATGATTTATGATTTCTTTGGTGTAATATTGGGTATTTTTACCTATTCTATAACATTGTGCTTTGTTGCTAATAAATGGCTAGGATGTGGAGGTGTAAATGAGGATCTCAAAGAGTCTAATATAGACATTTGATGCAATGACATCTCAAGTATTAATAGCCTAGGAAAGGGGATTTACTATTTCATACCCTTTCACATATAATTAAAATTAGTAGGTTATATAATTAGTTATCATGGAACAAATTTTACTTATTTCAAAGGATATTCATATTGAATCCCTAAAACTATAATTATCATATTGGCATGAATATATTTGAGATACCCATGCATTGTGGAAGGTAAAAAATGGGGCTTATGAATCCAATTTTATCCTTATAATATATCAAATACTCTTGTATGTGGTATAAATTAAAGTGTTGGACCAACTGATAAAGGAAAACAAATATCACCAAAAACCTATTATGTCTTTTTATCTAATGATTTTACCATTTTAGTCAAATGAAATAAAATATCATGTATGTATCCCAATTCTAAGTAATGACATGGTACATACATCCTCACTAGAACCATTATCAACCTTGACATTATGTATAGGCTAATGATCAATATGTCCCCTGATAAATAAAGAATGTTCATATCTAAGTCATCATCCATAATATTATTGTCATCAAATGAAATAGAAGGCCTTTGAACCATATGAGGTATTTCATGTATAATTTTACCTATAATCCCATCTAATGGGTAACCAAAATGTAGTGGAGGATGATGTGCATGATATGGAATTTTTACTTCTATCATTTCCTTAGAATGATATTGTAATGGATTGTTGAATATATTCTAGTTTTGATGATCATTAAGTTGTGATTTATGATAAATGGGTTCAAAAAATAAGCAAAATAAGAATATATAACTATTTTAATGTAATAATATGATATTTATATTTAATAAATATGTACAAAATAATGGGAATTTACCTATCTAACCAAGTGTAATAAATTCAATAAAATAATATAAAACTAAGGGGTAAAGAAAGTGTATCTTTTTGTTCATTCTATCCTATATTGTGATAGTGATTTAGAATCATCATAAAATGGTAATTAGGTTCTATGTTCTATTAATTAGTAGTTTTGATTATTTTTTCCTTTTAGATGCTTACATCGGGTTCTCTACACTAGTGTCGATTTAGGTATTTGGATTTATTGCAAGTGTCTAGTCCAAAATATCTATAGTAATGAAACTAAGTCTTCATTGAAGCTATGTTATCACTTGTAGGTCTATTTTTTCCATTAGAATTCATAAAAAAGTGTGTAGAGTCTACCGATTATCAAAACCCTAGATATCTTTCCCTTAACCTCTTCTAGCTTGGTAAAAATAGTTCAACATGTGAGTCAAGTTAATCCTAGCAACCCATATAGTTGATGAGTGTTGCTTACATATCCATATACTATGAAGAGGATCTCAAAATTTTATGTAGTTTTCACTTATAGGTATGTGTGTATAATGGTGATAATGCAACTATATGTTCTTTCCCCTATTGTAACCCTTGGTACAAACAATGCAAGTGAAAATTGATATTTAGAATTCTTTAGAATTTTAGTTCTAGAAATTTGACATATAATATAGTATAATAACTATTAAATAAGGAAAATTATATGATAATTGAGGTTCTTTTTTGATAATGCTTGATAAAAATGAACTATACCATACCTTTGTATATATAAGGGTCTCTTGATTTTGAATTAGGACCTAGTGGCACATGAAAAATTTAAAATAGAATAAATATAAGGGGCTAAACCAATGGTCATAAGGTGAAAAGTGTGGAAATGATCAAAATATAAATCTAGACACTTGCATCATAGTTTAACACTTATGTCGATGTAGGTGTCTAATCCAGATGCATGTGTCCAATGGCTAAAAACATAGAGATAACATAAACATAGGTGGGGTTCCCTAACATACATTAGATAAAAGGAAATTTAGACAAGTTACAACCTCAAAGGGGTAGATAAATAAAGTAAAAAACACATAAATAAATATGTCCTTGTGAGACCATGCCACTAGATACATAACTCTCTATTAAGAGTCTTATACATGTAAAAATACTATGAAACTATGTTTGTACCAAATATGGGTATCTATACCCCCCCTTTAATCTAATAATGCAAGAAACTAAAATTACTAATTTAAATGAAAATAAAATGTGTACCTTAGTGTGTAAAACACACTGTCTTTTCTTGAAGTCTCTCTTAAATATTTTGATAAAATCTTACTTATAACCAAAATAATGTCAAAAAGTAATTGACATATATAATCTATAGATGAATAATAGTAGAAAACATAAAAATAAAGAAAGAGGATGGATATAATACACTTATGTATATGCTACATAGTGATGATTATAGAATGTTTCTATCTTAATTACATAGATTGGAGAATTAGAAGCATACTTCAGACCTCATTCATATTATGGACAAGAAAACAAATGAGTTCAAAAGTGGTCAAATAGGTTGTACCCTAGAGGTGTTATATTTGGAATAAGGAGTGTTTGGAGGTGATCATGTCCCCAACCTAGTATATGAAGAGTAGTGCTATGACCATCAAGAGTACTACATCTCAACTAGAAAAAAATCAAATGTGAACATATATACGAGTTGATAAAGGGTGAGTGATTTAATCAAACACATATTGTATAGCATAATATAGTGAGGTTGAGTGATTTAATTAAGCTCACCTATAAATATGGTGAATTTGAGTGATTTAATCAACCCCAACTTATAAATCTATTAAGGTTAGATGATTTAATTAAATCTAACCTATAAAAGTGAACTAAATACTGTAGATATATTGGCTTGATAATAGTTCATAATAATCCATCCTAGGTATGATAATAGTCCATAGTGTAATAATAGTCCATGCTATAGTAACTGTCCATAATATACTGGTGAATATGGAAGATAACTTAATGTACAGATAAACAAAAGGAATTAAATATTATTCATTGCACCTAATCATATATGGTGTAAAATTATGTATTCTACATATATTGGTGAATTATTGCATAATATATGCACCACTATTGTGTAATATGTGTATAGTGACAATAGTAAAGAATAGCATACCGACCCAAATACATACATACATACATACATACATACATACATACATACATACATACATACATACATATATATATATATATATATATATATATATATATATATATATATATATATATATATATATATATATATATATATATATATATATATATATATATATAAACCATATATTGTGAAGAAAATCTAGAGAAGATCTAAAATCATTTCAAGTGTGGAGGACATGTTTCTTTAACATGCCCCCACTAAATATATAGAAACTAAGAACTCATGTAAATGAAGAGAACATGTTTCCATAACATTCCCCCACTATAATTGGAGATGCTAAGTACTAAATAAGTGTGGAGGTCATGCCATTTTGACATGGCCCCACTTTAATCTAAAACTATGAAAATGTGTAAGTCAATCCTATGTGACATACCCTCACTGATATGTCCCCCCTTTAAAGTGATGGGGATATAATCTAGTATATTATGCATCATAAAAGGATGAAGTGGTTATGATGTATATATATCGATCATGTAGGATTTAATTGTGATTGGATATTTTCTTTAGTAGTTTTATAAGAGGGGAGTGTAATATTGATGTAGTAATATCCATGAATTTGAATGATGCCTTGGTTTAATAAAAGAATGTAGGTGATTTTTGGTTTGTTACCAAAAATTATTTAAATTAGTATAATGTGACATAGGTCATTGTTTGGATTCCAAAAATAACTTGTGGTTTTGAATTTGGACACCCAATGCTTGAGATATGGGTCTTTGAAGTGTTGACCATTAAAAAATTATGGGCTATATATTTACTTTTAAAAAACAAAATTTCATTTCATTTTTATTTTAAACCTTTTATAATTTTGAGCTTTGGAGAGAATTTTATAATTCCACAGAAGAGAGATCCATGAATGCTATGATTTGACATGCTTTGGATACCCTAGATAACCATAAGTTTAGTGAGCTAGTAAGTATACTTGCTTATGAGCTATGTTGTAATTTTGAATTTTTCAAAATTTCTTGATTTGTCAAATTTTTTAATCTATTTTTTGGCCTACAAACACTTCTATCAGTGCCTTGGATAGTAACATCAGTTTTTTGATGTTAGTGTCCCAATTATGGACTGAAACATCCAACACATGTGTCTTGACTTGATGTTAGTATCCAACACTAACATCCAATTATTTTTTGAATTATCAAAAGGAAATATACTTTTTTAGATAGAATGTATTGACTAACACTTTTTTAGTAATTTTTTTTTTTGTATAAAGATGTGCATATACAAGAGTTATGGCATGGGAGGAATTTTTACACCATGGCTAAGTTAGTCTGGATACGATCAACGAGGTCATTATTGATCAAGTAAGGTTGGGATATGTGGCCTGATTAGTATAGATTCCATATGATATCCATATTATTATAACACTAGATGAGAGGTGGAAACTAGATGGTTTTACTTCATAGCTCCCCATAGGGGAGATGATAGTCACCTTAGAGGATGTTTATCACATTTTTCTATTTTCAATCAAGGGTGAGAGAACACAATTTACCAAAGATGGTAGCCATGGTTATATTCAATGGTCATATCTTTAATTCACTAGCTAGAGAGAAAGAGATGTAGAGATAAGTAACATTATTTATCTAGATAGTATTATTAGAGGTGACATTCCACAATTGCAAAAAATTATTTATGTACTATTAGCTTTGTTTATGGTAGTACAGGGTGGAACGGTTGCAATTTCTTATTACATGTATCATACTATGTGGAATATTGAGGATGAGGTTATGATATATTATTTATTTCACACAATGTTATCCAATATATATATATGTATTTGTATATATTTAGTTAGGAGAGTCATGGTAGTGATATTAGAGTCAATACCTTATTAATTGTTTAGGTGTATGAGCATATTGTGGTGGTGTGGCCAATTGGTGGTCCCTTGGTAGAACAGGACCACCCTCAAGTTTTTACAGAGTGGTGGGTACTAATTCATGATATATTACATATCTATATGTAGTATAATACTATTTTAGGTCATCTAACAACTTAAAAAATCACATGGTGTTTATATAGAACATTTACTAGGTGGCACAAGGATGGGTATGACCTATAGAGGATCCATGTATGGGGTTAGTGGAATACTTTCTTGGTGTTTATGATTTATTTTAGTATGATTTTGTGCTTTGATAGTTTTTTATAGAGTAGGGGGTGAATTATATCTATATTTATAGCACCTAATAGTCAATAGTGGGCATAGGCCTAATGATAGACCAATTTTGACACTTTCTAATCTAGCCCTTTGACTTGGTGATGAGATATATACCATAATATACCTTACTATAAGATATGATTCAGTATGTATGTATTATTA
Source organism: Torreya grandis (assembly GCA_037957365.1). Lineage (NCBI taxonomy): Eukaryota > Viridiplantae > Streptophyta > Pinopsida > Cupressales > Taxaceae > Torreya > Torreya grandis. Next base: position 1,341,348 of record JARHVA010002759.1, on the reverse strand, counting down.
TAAAAAATTATGGGTAGGGACCTATTGACCATTATTATTTCTTATTATAGTTACCCCACTTGGTGTAGTATATACAACACACATACTTGAAAGAGGGGATGGAAGAGAAGATGGAAATGGCAAAGTGATCATGGGACCATACCCCATAAATGAGGTAGATGTTAGATCCACATGTAAGTAACTTATTTGGATTTATATTTTATTGATATAGCATTTGATATAGTATATGTAGCTGATTTGTATTTGGTTTTATTAGTTATAGGTAATTAGGGGTGGGCCACCATGGTTGATCATGCAATACATTCACTTATTTAGATTGTGCCTATGGATATAAATGGAAATGGATTTATATATAAATTAGTATACATTATGAGTGATAATGATCCCATTTTTAATTCAATGGCTAGGTCAGTGGAAAATTATCACACAATTACCATCGAATGAGATGATCTACATGCATAAGTTGAACAACAAAGTGCTATAGAGATCATGCAGGTACTAATAGATCATTATGATTCCATACACTAGGAACATGATCAAACATTGATTAAGTTAATATAATTTTAGGAGAGAGTATGGGATCCATCATGATCCTGTGGGCTTAGGTAGGACTAAGAAACATCCATATTGAGAGATGCTAGGGTTATTGATGTAGACAGTGATGATGAATACACACTTAGGGATATGCTCTGACATATGGTTGATGTTATAATATGTATAAAAAATTATAGAATTTTGATATATATTTGATAATAATCATATGGTGTATTTGGTTTAAAATGGGTACATGTTCTTATTTGAAAATACTTTGACTTACATTTGTTTATATAATAATTATTTTGTGTATGATAATTTTGTATAGTAGTATGGTAAGGCATTAATTTCATAATGTAGTAATAATGAGGAAATCATTGTATACCATTAAATCTGGTTGGGAATAATATATCTCAATTATAATGATCATTTGTTAATGAAAATTTTGGTTGTGTTTATATCACTAGAATTAATGTATATGTAGACATATCACATGCATCTGTCTAATTTGTATCTATACATATCAGTTTGGTATCCAAATATACTTTATTAATATGTGAGTAGGTTATATAAAATGTGTATCCATGTATCCTCCCCATATTACTCTATGAATACCATGATTAACCAATGGTTCCTTAATAGGATTAGTGTGGGAGAGACCAGTCTTGGTAGAGGATAAATTAGGAGGACTTCGACTAGTGGTTAACTTTTGTGAATGTTGATGGACCACAAGTTCCTTACAAGAAGTAGCATGGGATTTATCAAACCTTTTAGAATAACATCTAGAATAATAAGGTTAAAAAAACTTGGATGTATCTTTCCAAAATTAAATGATCCCTTGGTTTGCAAGTTAGGCAATCTTGTATTTTAATGCATAAAAATCATTATCAAAATGTCTGTTAATACCATGATAAACAAGAAAGTGTTGTCATTTTACCTTTTAAAATATATGTGGTGGATGGTAGTAATTAGGAGGAAGGTTTATCATGTATTTATCCAATAGTGAATGAAATATATCATGTGGTCTATCTAGTAACCAATCAAACTAAAGTGGTTACCTATTAGTAGATGCATATAGTTTGATTTTAAGAAGTACTATATATGTGGAATATTTTACTCTATGTAAAATTTTTATCATTTATTATTTGGTAGGTACTAATGGTTTTGGATAAAGTATTTGAAGTGGTTTACAATTATTATTGGTTTGATACTTTTCTTTGGGAAATTGTTTTGTAACATGTTTTCATTTTGGTGGAAAAAGGTGATTCTGATTTGGTATTAGTCAAAACACATGCATATTTATGCACATCCCAATATAAATTGTCGAATGAAGAAAAAGGCTTATGAAATGATCTTTATATAAGTGGAAAAAATATACCCTTTATAAATATAAATTATGCTTCTAAATTAGAGGGGATGTAGTGTAAAGAATAAAAGAAATCATTAAATCTAATGACATAGTTTTAAAGGGATTCATCCACATTTTAAGTTGAGGCTTGTAAATGTTCCAATGGCAGTTTGAGTAACATATAATTATTTAAATTTGATAATAAAACATCCTCAAGTTTTTCAAAATGTTGATAAGGAACCATTTGGGAGAGTGTAAAACCAATCAAGAACCTTTTAAGCTAAACTTCTATGGAAATCTCTTAGAAATAAGCGTACATTTTTAGGCCAATGTTCAAAGGAGTGTATATTATTTAAAATTATTTTCAAGATATCCTTTTCCATAAAAGGAAGAGAACATAGGCATAATAAATATGTAAGGAATGATATAAAAAACATATCTAGTAATGGGTTGGTCCTCTAAGATAATATCAATAAAAGTAGCCTTATGAGAGGAAACTTGCAACTTAAGAATAGTCAATCATTTTTGAAGATATCCAATTGTATTCATGAGAGATATATCACTAGGAGGTATTGGTAAAGAGGTTGAATAATTTTATAGAGGTTTAAATTTTCCATCCATATGGAACATATGAATAACAAGCTCTTTACTACCATAATTGTATTTTAGGATAAGATCATCATGTGGTTTGCAAACATTAAGTAGAAAAGCATATGTTACTAAAGAAACAACTATTTCATGTTGGATATCATGAATTTTAATGTCACTATCATGGGTAATTGGAATTTATTAGCATAATATAGAATTAAGAGAAGTGGTTTCACTTTCTTGATCAAAATTTGAAACCTTCTTTTGAGAAAAAAATTCAAAGGTTGGAGGAAGAAGAACATTTTCTACATGATTTGTAATAAAAGGAAAAATTCAAGCCTCATTATCTTTTTTGAGTCAAAACAAAAGAGGGAGAGATAATTCAATGCTATTTTATAATTTTGGTACATTATTATCATATGAAAAAGAGGTATGTGATGCAACATTATCATTTTTTTCATGCAATGGAATTTTTACTTTCTTTTTTGTATATTGTACAAGTTTGGAATAAGATGTAGAAAATGTATTTGAAAATATAGATGCATCAATAAATGAATTTTCATTAAATGTTTTGGAATAAAATGTATATTCACTTTCATATTCCAAGAAAGTAAGGTATGGGAAGAAGTAATACATGCATGTTGATCATTATAGGCTATAGAAAGAGAAGTATTTTCACTAGTTTCTATTGAGTGATCTAAGGAAGGAAACATATTTTCAACATTATCATTACTTTGGAAAGAAGGCATACAGTCACTTTATTCACTATTTGCATCATTTAAAAGGGAAGAAAAACATTTAATTTTTGGCTCATCTTGATTTTTTTTCATGAAACATTACTACTTTTAACATCATAAGTGTTAATTGCTTGTATGTCTATTATATCATCTTTATGTGATGCAATGACAAAATTAATCATTTTTAAATTTTTAGGCCTTTCATAATTGAAAATAAGATAAATAGTATAAATATACTCCTCATATTTTCATTTAAGAGGGATATAATCACACTCATAATAATATGAATACATATTATGAGTATTCACATATTCATTTAGACTTGAATTTTCATCATTATTTTTTTTCATTAGCATAGTTATAAGCAAAGGATGAGGATTGAAAACTATTTTTAGATGTTATAAGATACTCATATGCAATACTTTGATCATTAGTGCTATTAAACTAGTATTCCAATGGGGGTTCCTAGGGCTTTTAGTAGAAGTAAACATGTTGAGGAAGTATAAAATTTTGGATGCAACCACATGGATGAGAAGAATAATGCCTAGGGAAAAAATAGAAAAAAACATTACTTAATCTATTCCCATGAAACAAATTAGATCTGAAAAGAACAACATAAAAAATTTATTTATTTAAGATAAGTAAAACCCCTAGATTTTAATCTAGGATTTGTTCAAAACAAGCAAAAAGATGGGTTCACTATTATGTTTTATGTTAAATTACCTTAATAGATAAATAAACTAAGCAAATAAAATGGTTTAAATTCAATATGAAAATATTTATAATTTATGAACATGTAACAAATAATGGGAATTTACCTATTTAACCATGTGTAATAAATATAATAAAATATTATAAAACCAAGTGGTAAAGAAAGAGTATCTTATTGTGAAATTATATTTTGGATTATGATAGCGATTTAAAATCATTCTAGGATGGTGATTAGGTTCTATGTTCTATTCATTTTGAGTTTTGACTTTTCTCCCTCTTGGCACTTGAATTGGGTTCTCAACCTAGCATCGACATAAGTGTATATATTTTTTGTAGGTGTCTAGTCTATAATGTGTATAATAAAGAAACCAAGTCTTCACTAAAGTTGTATTATCATCTGTAGGTATGATTTGTCCTTTAGAATGAATTAGAATGTGCATATAGTTAGACTAATTAGAAAAACCTTAGATATCTTTTCATTGACCTCTTGTAACTTAGTCAAAATGGGTTAGCATGTGAGTTGAGATAACCCTAAAAAAACTTATTATTACTAAGTGCTACTTGTAGACACCTAAAAATGGCTACAACTATCTTCTAATCGGTCTTCAGATTGATTCCTACCAACTGTTGCAAATTAAGCCGAGGAATCATTGAACATCCCAAATTTGATTATGAATTATTCATCAAATATTATAATCATTTTGAGACATCCCTAATTGGGATATTATACTATATGCAATAATAACCTCTCACAAATTCATTCCTAATGACCTTGCAGCATCACAACTGCCAATTTGGCCTGTAGACCTATTAAGTGGGGCAGTTACACACTTGAATAAATATTGAAAGAGATTAAAGGCTAATAAAAATCAATTATATTAGTAAATATTATTAAATTCCTATTTTAATTATCCATTTATAATTAATGAATATCTAAAAAAATAATTTCCAAAAAGTAAAATATCCTAGCCTTTCATCATTGCCTTTATGAGTTGTCAAACTCTTTGAAAATATCCTTAAATATCTAATTTAAGAAACATGCCTGGTAATTTGAAATCATAATTAATTGAAAAATATTTACTCTAATAGAGTTATTTTTAACTCACCAAGAGTTATTTTAAACCCATTTCAAGCCTAAACTCAACCTTGAATCACTTTGGGTGAGAGTTAATTCCTAAGGCTATAAATACAAGGCCATGCCTATTGGTTTTTAAGCTATTTTGTGAAAGGTAAAAGAGTTATGTATTTTATAGATAAATGGAAGGTGAAAGGTTTATGTATTTTATGTTTTTGTTGTACTTTCATTTATTTTTTATTACCTAAGATCTCCCTAGTGTTTAGGCTAGAGGTGTTAGTATTCTAGTGTGTTCATTTCAAATGTTTGATGAAACTAACACAAGACTAACCTACCCTATATGTCAAATTCCTAATTCACATGTTGTAACACATGGTGGGACATTATTTATCCCATATAAATAAGGAGGTTGATATTATACTTTTAGTTTTACTAATGGATGCTTAAAAATCTTTAAAATTCAACCTTTTAATTTATTTTTGATGTATTTTTATTTTTAGAAACTCATAGGTTGCAGGTAATTGACATCAATTTATTTCAAAATTTTATAGAGACTAACATCAATTCTTAAAAACAAACATAAATTCATTTATCCCTATGTGGTTCAATTGTTGTTGATCCATGTGGATTGATATCAGTCCCTATGTGTATCAACTGACGTCAATCTATATGGACCAACATCGATCCCTATATGGATCAATGATGATCTCTCTAAGACAAAAAAATAGGAAACCCAAGATTTCATTTCAAAATATTTTTTTCTCACTTTATTTTAGGCTTATAAGTAGGAAGACCCTTTAAAATATTATAGGTCTTAATGTGGAAAAGGCAAAGCTTCAACATGGTTAAATATTACACAATTTATCTTTGGTGTTTAAAATAAACTTAGTTATTTTCATGCCTTAGTTATTTTAAAAGTTTTTTTCAAGTTTTTTCAACAAAAAATTCCAAGGGGATCAAATTTCACAACATAATTTGTTTTGGTGCACTAAAATAAACTCTCACATTAGTTACATACTCATAAGAGTTTTAATTTTATTACTTATTTTTTGAAATTTATTTGTTTGATAAAATTGAGTGACGCGTGTATAGGTAACTCAAGTGAACAAAACTACTCATTCTTTGCCTTTATCTCTTTAGTCAAAAAGTGTGAAAATAAAGTTGCTAAGGCCCTCCCCAAATTTGTATGGTTTGGATGACCCCAAAATGATCCTAAAGTTTTATCACTTGTCTTTATTTTTCATGAATTTTAGCTTGTGAGTGGGAGTTAATTGCCTCCTCATGGGTTATTTATGGAAATTTTAACCCAAGAATTCATCTCCTAACATCATTTTAACCCCACTCCATGGTTGATATATAAATTGAGTTGGTGAATCACTAAGATGGTAGTTTGAGAGGTTAAACTACCTTAGTTAGTGATTGATACCCTTAGAACATATGTCAAATCAAACATCACACTACACTAAACAAGTGATAGATGTAGTGGTTATGAAAAGGATAAGACTTTTTCACAACAAGCTGGTTGACATGGATCTAATTGATGTGAGCATATCTTATGTTAGCCACACTTGGGACCATCTAGAAATGAGTGAAAATTGATAGTTTAAATAACCCCACTTGTTATGGACATAATTTTGATGTATGGTGAGTAGCCCAAAGTTACATTTCATAATATAAACTCTTAAGAGAAGAGGGGCCTAAAAACCCTAATTTTCATGTGCTTTTACTTTTTGGATTAATAATTAAAATCCTCTCAAGAGTGAGTATATTGATGAAATTTGATAGGAATATGCTATTAGAATCACAATAATTGAGATGGGGGTGAATTAGTGTCTTAAAATCATTCATTCAATTCCACTTAAGCATATATAAACCATTCATACAAACATGAACATCTAGAAAAGAATATACAACCATACAAGATCATGAAACAAGATAACACATTACATATGTGGGAAACCTTCAAGGGGAAGAAAAAACACTGATATCTACAAATGGAATATAGTCATATAAGACAAAACCAATATTTAGTGAAGCACCAACTCCATATGGAACACCAACCCCAACTAGTCAACACCCACTCAATTAGGCTTTAGCAAGCACCAACCTACAAGGAGGAACCAACACCCTAGATGACTCAACACCAAATCAATAGCCTAAAATTTTAAATCACCTTCATAAAACCTTATTTCTCACACAATATATCAATGATCAAATTCTTTATCTCTTCTCACTCTTCCATCTCTCTCAAACTGCCTTTTAAGCTTCATCATTCAACTAGGTCTCTTCAAGATAGATTAGCTCATATGACCTTGATATTCGTACTCATACATACTATTATATATTAATTACATATCCTATATACTTATATGATGGTCTACATGATCTTATTCTTCTCCTAAATCTTCTTTCTTATTCACTTCCTCTTAGCATGCCCCAATAGGCCTAAAATTGCCTTGTATTTATACAAGCCTCTTGCTTATATACCTCTTTGTTAGACAGAAAATTGATCACTTATATTTACACATAATAGGCATTAGGAAATTTTACAATAATAATCAATCAAAATATTATTATGGTCACAAATCAATAGGCTACATTCCCACTTTAGGTCTCATGGGGACCTATTAGGCCTTATTAGTCACACATTACACTTTGCCTTATTTGGGACACTTTAAATTCCACACATGGTAGTAACATATAATATAAAAATAAAATAGTCATTATAAAACATAATATGAGCACCATGACACCTTTTAGGTCTAACTACGACTTGAAACACACCAATAGTATTGTTTACATTAGGCCAGTGTGTACTCAAACACTATCTAATATCTCTCATGCTTGATCACCTATATGTTATGTAATCATAAAATTAAAAACATGTTTATATAATATATATTATCTCAAGGTCATATTAATTCAGTTTTTACACTCTAACTTAATGACCAACATTAATCTTACTCACCCTTTAGGTCTCATGGAGACCTATTTCATTAGGCCTGATCTCTTGATGCTAAGACTTGATATTATTAGATCCATATAAAATTATCCAACCATAAAAAACTAATAAAAACATTTTAAAATTAATTATTCTTACATCTTAAAATATTTTTTAGATCTACATCCTTTGTTCATATCTTGAATCCCTCTTTAGGATAAACTGCCCTATTAGGCCTATACACCTTAAAAACTGTCTTACAAGAATGAATTTCAATTACTCATTTAGTAAATATCACATGAAAAATTAAACATATATAAATATAATAGATTTACTCATGAACATAACTAAATACTTGGAACAACTTCACTTAGATAATAACAGCTCAAGAACAACTCTACAACTTGATCACTCATAACTACTCGAATACTCGAAAACATAGTCACAAGGAATTAGAGTTAAACCACCTGTGTATAAAATTTTATTGACTATTTATGCATTAAAGTTATCCTATGACATATTAATAACATCATAAAATTATTAATGAAAAATATTTAGTTTTATAGACCAGTTCCTTAACTTACAGTCTCACAGTCCAATCCTGAAAAGACAAGCCATTTTGTAAACACATTTTATTCCCTTACATTGACCTAAATTTTTTATAAAAATAATTATCACAACTTAAAAGTAATTAATAATAAATCTATGCACTATATTTCATCACTCTTTCATTAAACTATACTCAAATCCAACATTTCATCACTATAACCCAGAACTGCCAAGACTGTCAAAAATACAATCATGAAACATAGACCTTATAACACCTGTATAGGGACTTTAAAAGACTTAAAATTAATTAAAATTATTCTATGAAATTTAAATACAATATTAAAATACAAAATAAATATGGTCTAATTTCAAATATTGGTCTTGCAGACCAATCTTTTGACCTCTCTCCTCATAGTCACACCAAAACTAGATAATGTAATATCCCTTCGAATACCAAAACAAAAGCTCTGATACCACTATAATATCCCTTCAGATATCAAAACAAAAGATCTAATACCACTGTAATATCCCTTTGGATACCAAAACAAAAGCTCTGATACCACTGTAATATCCCCTTTAAATAGGGAATATAGAAAGACAAAAGCTCTGAACAAAGATACAATTTTGCAAAATAAATTTAGATGTATAAATAAATCATAGTAATATATTCTATCAACTGGCTAATCAGTGCTCTTATTATTCTTTAGAATGATTACAATAATATATCCTCTATCATGCATATCAAATAATATTACAAATACTATCTTAACACCCTGATCTTTTGCAAATCTGGAAACAAACCCTGAATCTAGATGGCTCTGGTTTCTGTGTCGACACACAGTCACCATCATCAGTTGATATACTGCTGATGTTGGTCATTATCAATTAGCTTCTCTACTAATGTCAGTCTTCAGTTGGCCGATGTTGGTTACTGGGATGCTGATGTCAGTCTATGAGTTGCCTACGGCTTTGTACGACCTAATGCAGAACTGTATAGACTTGCACGGATCGGTATGGATTCCGTACAGAATCAAGATAATATGCTGCGGCCTCTATGCTAGATACTAGATCTCAAGGAATATGGCCCTAATACATCAAAGCTTAATCTGGACAATTACTGAAAGCAAAACCTAATGAAATAAATACTTGGAATGCTATGATAACTTCTGAGTGAAGTTATCTCTCAAATCATCTGAAATATTGTGATAACTTCTGTGTGAAATTATCTCTCAATACTGTAAACCCCTGTGATAACTTATGTATGAAGTTATCTCTCAAATTGGCAATAGATCAGCTGATATCTCACAACCTCTGAATCACACACACTGAAGAGTGGACGTTCTCCAATGCAAATGGAATCCTGGAACCCTTGGCTCAGTCTTCACAGAGGAATTCTTAGCAACAATCAATAATCATTCATTAATGGCCTCCATGAGAAACCCTTATACCCTCAAAAAGATGTGCTTGCCCTAATTAGGGTTTCATAAATTAGAATTAGGGTTTCTTAATTAAAAATAGGCTAAATAATTAATATTTGATTAAATCAATCAAATATTAATATCTCCCTCAATACATGTCGGATCCTCGAACCGTCTGAAGCTAGTGAATCAGGGAATGATTCTGTACATGACCATACCAAAATAAGGGTACTCCGCTGGATGTCAAATATCCCTAAATAATAGGAGCTTAGGCAAACATGTCTGAAAGAGGCTGAATGAAAGCCAATTGTAGGAATTTTTCTAATCAAAGCCAAGCCAATCTCCATCATGACCCCCTATCCATCCTCTCAGCCTACGAGGGTCGCATAATAGGCTAATCATTAAATCTGTCGATGTCCACTAAAAAAGGGGACATGACAATCCGCCCCTCCTAAAATTGCTTATCCCCAAGCAATCTTAGAACAATGAACCACTCGATCCACCTGGATCCCAAATGTAGTCATGATCTACACTGATGATAAGCAACACAAGCTCCCATAATATCCTCTGAAGTATGACCAAGAGGAATTGATAATCAAACTGGCAAATGAAACTCAACCAAACTCTAAGATTATAAATACCGTGTACACATTCCACCATGCTATGCAGAAGGCACACTCCAACTCTGCAACAAATCCCAAATGGGACTACATCAAGTGTGGAGAATCCACACACTATACCTCTATGATGATCAACATATCTCATCAACTCCTGCTCTAAGTCATGCATCGCCAAACTGTCAATCACAACACCTATCACCATATCAGGCTGACTACTATGCTCGATTGTAGCACCCATCTCAATTGAATGTAACATCAGTAGAAATGAACCAATACTAGCATCAAGGATAGATATATGCTCATCCCCACTATCTCTAATAATCTTGACCATGGGCACCCTCATGTCCCCAAATACCACACCCTGTGACTGTACCAACTCTGGTAACGACTGAAGTCACTCTAACTCCATGGTCACCTCAACCAAATGAAACTGTGACTCCTCGAAAGCCAATTGCATACTCTCAAGAATCTCAAAAGTCACCTCAAGCTATTGAGTAAGCTCACTCACCTTATCTTCCTTGACCAATAATGCATCATATGCTATGCTGCCCCACTCCATAAGATAATCTCTGTCGGCTACCAATTGCATATAATCCTATCTCAGAATCTGGATAGCCTCCCATAAAGAGTGGATCTCTATCAAGGACAAATAACTGCCTCCCTAATCAATGCTAGTAGGAGAACCCCATTCATAAACTTCTAACAACTGACGAGCAACATCAAAATGCTTGCAAGCAGTAACAATGTCTCGCTCACTAACTCTCAGCTGACTAAACACATGGTGGCACTAGCTAGATTGTCTCCTACAATCCTCCTCTGATGCATGGTCTAAAAGAGTAGACTCAAAATCATTGATCTCTATCGTACTACCATCCATACTCTTTCAATCAACTCCAAAGCTTATATCAACATACGGAGTATCAAGAACTGTAGCATCACTATTTAACTCCTCCATACCAAAAGAAACTGTCAAGGAAACTAAGTCCTCAAAACTATCCACTGCATCCTCCTGTGTGTCATCTACAATAATTAGATCTTGGGACTCTTCTACAATCTCTACCATAGCTGAGAGATCATCAATCCTCAGTGCACTAACATCTGAGCACACCTCCCCACTCTGAGTGCAAGCATCAGACTCATCCTCATCTTCACTATCTCCTATCTCATAACAATCATGGGACATGCTATTGCCCCATCTAACTGATCTATAGTGCTCTCTCCTCAGCTTAACAAAGTGATCAAAAGACAACCTCTCCCAAACTTGAGGAGTTAATAAGTCCCACTCCTCATTCACTATCATAAGAGTGTCCCACTATTTTTGAATACTTGAAATGCCCATGATTACTTCACTAATTCAATGACCAATCTCTACCCAAACTACCCAATAGTGTGGCAAGAATTTGGCTCTAATACCACTGTATTAGAGCTATCACTATATCAATCAATCTACCCAATAGGATGGCAGGGATTTGGCTCTAGTCTACCCAATAGGATGGTAGGAATTTGGCTTTGATACCACTATAATATCCCTTTGGATACCAAAACAAAAGCTATGATACCACTGTAATATCCCTTTGGATACCAAAACAAAAGCTCTGATACCACTGTAATATCCCCTTCAAATAGGGAATATAGAAAGACAAAAGCTCTAAACAAAGATACGATTTTGTAGAATAAATTTAGATGTATAAATAAATCACAGTAATATATTCTATCAACTGGCTAATTAGTGCTCTTATTATTATTTAGAATGAATACAATAATATATCCTCTGTCATGCATATCAAATAATATTACAAATACTATCTTAACACCCTGATCTTTTGCAAATCTAGAAACAAACCCTAAATCTAGACGGCTCTGGTTTCTATGTCGACACACAGTCACCGTCATTGGTCGATATACTGCCAATGTCAGTCACTATTGGTTGGCTTCTCTACCAATGTCAGTCTTTAGTCAGTCGATGTCAGTTATTGGGATGTCGATGTTGGTCTATGAGTTGCCTGCAACTTTGTACGACCTAATGCAAAACTATACGAACTTACACAGATCGGTATGGATTTCATATAGAAGCAAGATAATATGCTATGGCCTCTATGCTAGATACCATATCTCAAGGAATATGGCCCTAATACATCAAAGCTTAATCTAAATAATTACTGAAAGCAAAACCTAATGAAATAAATACCTGAAATGCTGTGATAACTTTTGTGTGAAGTTATCTCTCAAATCATCTACAATACTGTGATAACTTCTGTGTGAAGTTATCTCTCAAACTTGTAAACCCTTGTGATAACTTTTGGATGAAGCTATCTCTCAAATTGGCAATAGATCGGCTGATATCTCACAACCTCTGAATCACACACACTAAAGAGTGGACGTTCTCCAATGCAAATGGAATCTTGGAACCCTTGGCTCAGTCTTCATAGAATAGCAATCAAAATCAATAATCATATCATAATCAATAATGGCCTCCATGAGAAACCCTTATACCCTCAAAAAGATGTGCTTGCCCTAATTAGGGTTTCTTAAATTAGAATTAGGGTTTCTTAATTAAAAATAGGCTAAATAATTAATATTTGATTAAATCAATCAAATATTAATATCTCCCTCAATACATGTTAGATCCTCAAACCGACTAAAGCTGGTGAATTAGGGAGTGATTCTGCACATGACCATACCAAAATAAGGGTGCTCTGTTACGTGTCAAAAGTCCCTAAATAATAGGAGCTCAAGAAAAACATGTCTGAAAGAGCCCGAATGAAAGCCAACTATAGGAATTCTGCTAATCGAAGCCAAGCCAATCTCTATCATGACCCCCTATCCATCCTCTCAGCCTACAAGGGTCGCATAATAGGCTAATCATCAAATCTGTCAATGTCCACTAAAAAAGGGGACATGATAGATAAGCCATTTTGGCTTCAACTTTTCAACCTTTGTACGTGAATTACACACCATATACCAAACATTAATAATACATAAAAGTCACAAAAAACATTTTAATTCACTTCAATCCATTAATATTTCATGAAAATACATCAGGAATCATCTTCTCATCACTACCTAGGTTTTGCACTGTTCTTTTTTATTAAGCCTATTACTGATTGAATAACTTGGATCAAAAATTTGGAACACTTAAGAACTATAAAAAATATATAAACCACCAACGAAACCAAATATGAGTCTCAATCTTCAACCTTCATCAATTTTCAAACATGTTCCAATACAACTTTTTATAGTTACAACTTCTTTAGAAACAAGCCTATATCTTCACATTTTCTCTCTCCTCTCTCTAACCACCACCACTTGAAGGTACCTAGGAGAGTTAAATAAAATATATAAATACTTAAATAAGAATTAAAAACTATTCTTAACTCTTTTTAATCATATCTTCAACATTGGGTCACTAATAGGGTTCTAAGAGGGTTTAAACACACTTCCATTATTAATGATTATTCATAAAGCATAACCCATCAATCCAAAAAATGATGTCTAAAATTTTGATATAAGAACCTTAAAAATATACCATTAATATATTAGGTTCCCATTTAAAGGTTTGAAAATCTAAAGAGCACAAGAAAATCCTTCTTCGGTTGAGCATCCTTCATTATGTGCACATGAGAGACCTCAAAGCACTTTTTCTTGCCTTAACCTTAAAAATTTGACCTAAAACTTCATGAATACACCTAGGAAAACCTATTACACATCTGAAAAATATTACTTGTGCATACTTACCTTAGAAACTAAAACTAATGCCTCATTAGGCCATGCTCTCACCACCTTATTTTCTACACCTGAGTCTTCACACCTCATTAAGCCTTGAACTGACCTTCAAACCTATTTTGAATATCTCACTACTTCACTCACATGATCACACAACATCTCAAATTCTCAAAAAATGTCAAACATCTTTATACAACTTATCTCAACATAAAACCAAGCTTATGCCTTCACACAAGATCTCTTCATGCCAAAACTAAGCTTCACTAGACACCTTATCCTAAAAAACACTTGATATTAATCTTCTACAACCTTTAAAAGCCTAATAACACCCATATCACCATTACACCATTCCTCTTCATGCAAAACACTAGGCATCCTATGCACATACCTTCTCAAGACACTAATAGGCTCAAGCACTTGATAATTTTGAAAACAAGGACCTTCCATGCTAACCTTGACATCACTCATGCAGATATAAGAACATATACAAATCATATCTCACACTCTCAGCATCACTAAAACATTGATTAGTATTATCTCTTATAGCTACACTCTTTAATGATCTCATTAAGACTTATGAACTCATGACCATGACAACTAACCTTCAACACTGTATCTTGTTATAACACAACACTCACTAGAGCAATAATGAGACATCAATGACAAAAAAAATGATATCAACCTTCTCAAGTGTTAGGATCCAGAACACAAAGCTCTGATACCAACTGTCAGGATCCTCTCCTTAGAGTATAATTGATTACCTTTGTATAAGCAACTTAACACAGAATTAAACCAGAAGTAATATGTAACTAGAATTCAGAAACAACAAAGAATATGAGATATGAGAAATAATACAATCTATATTAACACTCTTCCAAAAGGAAATACAATGAAGAAATCTCTTCTTCCCACACCTCTTGGGTGTCCATTAATTCTCCCTTAAGAGTTCTCTCTCTCTCAATCGATTACAACCAACTCAAACACAGAGTTATTCCCTCCACCAGTTAGTGACAATCAACCCAATGGTTGTTGTTACCTACTGCCAGTCCACCAAGTAGATCTCCTTGATCTTGCACCCTTGCAGATCTAACTGATCTTACTTACCATGTAGATCTCCCTAATCTTGCTACCTGTAGATCAACTGATCTTACACCCCTTGAGACAACCAACCCAATTGTTGTTCTTGCCTTCAAGTTGAGGATCTAATCCTTCTTAGTCCTTCATTACAATACAGCCCCATGGGTCTCTTAAATAGATCCCAAACCAAACAATAATTAGAAACACAGACTCAAGACTAAAATTAGTCTTTACTTGCAAACTAGCTATTCTCCTAAAATTAGCAATTCTAATTCTGGAAATGCCACCTAGAAACGCATAGGTGACCGACATCAGTTCTTATTTAACCGATGCCAACCATAACTGATGCCAGTTACTGTGTAGCTGAAGATGACCAACATCGATTGGCTTGACTGATGTCAGTTAGTTTGTAACTCAACAACCTCCACATTTGCATAACAATGAAGCTTTTAGCTCCACAACTTAAAAATCTCTCACTTGGAGATAAACAACTACACCTGTACCTGTACCTATACATCCTCTAATTTGTTTCTAGCTTGTATCTTCATCTTCAAGTTCAATCTTGAAGACCAATAGAATTTGAATGAAGATTCAACTTCTCCTTTGTTCTCGGCTTTGTTAACATTTTCATAGGGTTCTTATCCTTGCTAGCCACCATGATCACAATAACCTTCTACAACTCTAAAATCTAGCTAATCGTCGTTCCACCATTAGTGAACACATATCCTATGGTGCTTCTCCTATCATCCAAGTCACCTACCATATCTGAATCTACATACCCATGTAGAGAAATGCTTGACCCTGCATAGCATAAATACCTGCTATTGGTCCCTCTTAGATATTTGAGAATCCACTAAACTGCTTTCTAGTGCTCCTTTCCTAGATTGGCCATAAACTTGTTGACAACTCCCACTTCTTGGTCAATATCAGGTCTAGTACATACCATGTACCCAACCTCATCATGTGATTTAAGACACTATTCATAGCTCAACTTGAACTGTCTAACCATAGGTGTGCTTATCAGTTTTGCATCCTGCAAATTGAACCTCTCCACTACCTTATTCACATAATCATCTTGAGACAAAATCAACATGTCATTTTCCCTGTCTCTAGAAATACTCATGCCAAGGATTTTCTTCGCTGCTCCCAAATCCTTCATGGCAAATGTCTAAGCTAATTTTACCTTTAGCTCAATAATTCCCTGCATGTGTGACCCTGCAACAAGCATATACACTACATACAGTAACATGATAATGTAGCTATCATTATCTGACCTAGTAAAATAAACACAATGGTCACATTGACATTGACTAAAGCCATGCTTTGTCATAAACCTGTCAAACCTTAAATACCACTATCCTGGAGCTTGCTCAAGACCATATAACCTGGCCTTCTGTCTCATGTGTCCATTCTCTCCTTTATTTAACCTATGAATCCATTCATCTTTTAGTGCTTTCTTTCTGGCTAGAAACTCTACCAAATCCCACATTTGGTTCTCTTCCAAGGAATCAATTTCCTCATTCATGCCATGCTTCCACTATTTCCTAGATTCTACTTGCATTGCCTCTTTAAAACATCCTATTTCTTGACCATCAGTGAGAAACAAGTAGTATAAAGAAGGAGAATAATGAATTTGATGCTTACTTACCCTTTCAGTCCTCCTCATGGGCATTTGAGACTCCTTGACAGCTTGCTATCTGCCCAAATTTCATTCTAACAGTGATCGATCCTAGTCATCTCTCAGTCTACACCTAACCGATGTCAATTCTATGTAATCAACCTAACCGATGTTGGTTCTTACTTGACCAATGTCAGTTTCCACCTACCTGACATCACTGACTTTGGTCTCCACCAGACTGATGTTGGTTCTTGCTTGATTGATGTTAGTTCTTACCTGACTGATGTCGATATTTGTGTTTTCCTATGAGTGATGATTTTTACTCGTGAGCTCATTTTAGATCATAACCTTGTCCAAATAAACATTTCCCTGCTTAGAATTATTCAGCCTCTTGAGCCGATCTCTATCCATCATCTTCTCCTTGAAAACCAAGGCTTTCTAGTTCTTAACATTTAACTTAAGAACATGCATTCCCTTCTCACTCATGTGACTAAGCCTATAGAGCCACATCTTTGCATCTACATCTAAAGTAGATAAAACATAAGGAGAATCAATAATACAAGTAGATAGATAAGTGTACCTACTTTCTTACCTCTTGCTAAAACAAGTGCACCCTTGGAAACTTTCCAAAATTCCATTGTGAGAGTTACTGTGCAACCCTCATCACCCAACTTTCCTATAGAAATCATTCCACTTCAGGACTGGGACATGCATGACATCCTTCAACACCCATGTGTTTCCATTCTACAATTTCAGCTACACTTCCCCTTTGCCAACCATTTGACAAGGCTCACCATCCCCTAAATAAGCTTTTCCAAAGTCTCCATGGACATAATCATGAAAACATTCTCTTTTTGGGGTTGCATGGAAAGAGGCACTAGAATCTAAAATCCAAGATTCTTATTTATCCAAAGAACATATAAGAGTATCCTGTGCAACAATCCCTACATCATTTGCTTCTTTATTTCCTTCATGCTGATCTTCTACCAACTTACAATCTTTCTTTACATGCCCTTTCTTTCCATAATTCTAGCAGGTTATACCTCCATTTTTGGATTTGGATCTATTGCCTATCTTTGACCTTGATTTCCCTTGCTTGCTCTTCTCTCTTTGCTTTCCCTTGCTTTCAACACTTAAATCATTCCCTAATGTTTCCCCCATGCTTTTCCTGTGAATTTCTTCATTCAAGATTACACTAACAACATCAACTTTCAAGATATTTGAAGCAGACACAGTATTACTAACTGCCATTACCAGACTATCCCAACTTTTAGGTAAAGTGCATAAGATTAAGAGAGCCTTAATTTAATCATCAAAATCTATATTGACTGAAATTAACTGATTTAATAATCCATGGAAATCACTAAGATGACTATATACCGATCCATCTTCTTGCATTTGCAAATTAAATAATTACTTCATAAGAAATACCTTATTCAACGCTGAGGGTTTTTCATATAAATTTGCCAAAGATTCCATTAACTCTACCATTGTCTTTACCTGTGATAAGTTAGAAATCACAGATGATGCTAGGCTCAACCTTATAGATCCTAGAGCCTTCTGATCAAGAACATTCCATTCTTCATCTCTCATATCTATGGGCTTTCTTGAAACCCCACCCAATGGTAAGTACAGATCTTTCTGATACAGATAATATTCTATCTGCATCTTCCATAATGGATAATTCTTGCCATTGATTTTCTCCATTCTTAATGTACTTTCTTTTGCCATTGCTTTACTCCCACTCAAACAGAAACCCCTGTGAGTGACCTGTAATCAACAAAAACTAACCTGTTCTGAACCAGGCTATGATACCACTTGTCAGGATCTAGAACACAAATCTCTGATACCAATTGTTAGGATCCTCTCCTTAGAGTACAATTTATTACCTTTGTATAAGCAACTTAAAATGGAATTAAACCAGAAGTAATATGTAACTAGAATTTAGAAACAATAAAGAATATGAGATATGAGAAACAATACAATCTATATTAACACTCTTCCAGAAGGAAATACAATGAAGAAATATCTTTTTCCCACACCTCTTGGGTGTCCAGTAATTCTCTCTCAAGAGTTCTCTCTCTCTCAATCAATTACAACCAACTCAAACACAGAGTTGTTCCCTCCACCAGTCAGTGACAATCAACCCAATGGTTGTTGTTGCCTACTGCCAGTCCACCAAGTAGATCTCCTTGATCTTGCACCCTTGCAGATCTAATTGATCTTACTTACCATGTAAATCTCCCTAATCTTGCTACCTATAGATCAAATGATCTTACACCCCTTGAGACAACCAACCCAATTGTTGTTCTTACCTTCAAGTTGAGGATCTAATTCTTCTTAGTCCTTCATTACAATACAGCCCCATGGGTCTCTTAAATAGATCCCAAACCAAACAATAATTAGAAATGCAGACTCAAGACTAAAATTAGTCTTTACATGCAAACTAGTTGTTCTCCTAAAATTAGCAATTTTAATTCTAGAAACACTGCCTGGAAACACATAGGTGACCAACATTGATTCCTATCTGACCGATGTTGGCCGACCATAACCAATGCCAGTTATTATGTAGCTGAAGATGATTGACATCGATTGGCCTGACTGATGTCGGTTACTCTGTAACTCAGCAACCTTCACATTTGCATAACAGTGAAGCTTTTAGCTCCACAACTTAACATCAAGAACCTTTTACATCAATGACAACATCAAATCCAAACCTCAAAAATAAGAACAATGATCAACAATCTCCCCCTTTGTTATTAATGGGAAAACACACTATAAATTGATCATTCTCATCTCCCCCATTTTAGGTTTTCTCCCCCTTTAACATTAATGATAAAGGGACACATGTAGTAATTTGGAATTAAGCCTTTTGAAACTACATCTCAACAAACAAAAACTTCTTTAAATCATACTTCTTCCTCATTTTGAACTATCTCCCATTTTTAGATCATTCTCAAATTTTGGAAACACAATCTTTTCCTGATGGCAACCAATCTTATAAACATCAAACCTTAGAGATATCAAGATCCCACTTAGACCAAACATATACCAATCAATGCAACACATTCAACAAAGAAGGATCACACATAATAACCATGATCCCCCTATGCTCATGCTCAATATTTTAAAGAACTATGAAATTTAAGAACACTCACCTTGTCATTAACATGACTA
Source organism: Torreya grandis (assembly GCA_037957365.1). Lineage (NCBI taxonomy): Eukaryota > Viridiplantae > Streptophyta > Pinopsida > Cupressales > Taxaceae > Torreya > Torreya grandis. Next base: position 1,321,232 of record JARHVA010002759.1, on the reverse strand, counting down.
AAACTAACATTCTTGACACCAATTGAAAAATTTGAGATTCTCCCTTTATATTCACATCTTGAGCCCATATTATGAATCATCAAGACTCACAGAGAAATCTTAACTTGCTTTAATCACCTTGATACTAATACCAAACCTCAACATAGATCAAGCTCAACTACTAATCATAAACATATACCAAAACTTATCTCTCATATAGAAAAATATTAATTTTTGACCATAGAAGCCTGATGTCAACCTTAGAACTCTCACCATACTACCAACTCAACTTATATTTATATTAATAAATTATAAACTTGTCTTCATAACCATATTGGTCTTTTAGACCAATCCATATCCCATATATCTCTAGACATAATTTTATGCTTAGACTTTCATTCCATACCATGGCACCTCAGATGCTACGAACACAAGAATGGATAAAATACATCTTTATCTTCTCCTTTTAGCTAAAAAAACAAGCTTCCATCATGCTTCCATCCCTGCCAACATTCTTCAACCTACCTACATGCTTGTCATAACATCAAAAACCATCTTAACACTTCTCACCTACTCTTGGAGCTAATGAATCACCTGATTAACTCCCCCTTATACCTAGCTTCTAATGATTGATGAGTGTCTCCATGAAGCCTAATGGAGTCACCCATTTGCATAGGGATCTAAAACACCATGAATTCAAGATATTCCCATATCTCCATGTTCTCATAATATTGAATACCCTTTAGGATCCTCTTAGGTTTGAATAGCCTCTTTGACTTAACTTTTGACTTGGCCTTTTCAATATCCTTCTGAGCTTACAAAGAATACTCATGACATTATTTCATATCTAAATTATGCTCTATATTAGAAAACAATCCACCTTGGTTTATGAGTTTATCATGACTCACCTTGATTGCCTTTGGCTTTTGTACCTTGGTTTACTTTTTCTCCTACACTTTAGGAGCTTCAAACTTCTTGTTTTCACTATCATTCTCCTTGACTTGAGCTGAAGAATTTGACTCATTCACCTTTTCATCTTATGAAAACCAATACCTTCCTTTTATTCTATTATGTGGCTTGAGCAACCACTATCTATAAACTTCATGTTTTTATTCTGAATATGTAATGCAATTTGAGCTAACATAGAATCTTCTCCTTTATACTTATGTTATTTTTTCACCTTCTTCATAGGGTCTAATTTCTTAATCCATTTATTAGTGACATGACTACATACCTTCTTATCTTGATTGGTATTATTCATATGCCTCATCTTGTAATCCCTTGAAATATGACCTCTTTGATCACATGTATAACACTGAATTCTCCTTCTTGATAAGGAAATACTTCTAGCATGATATTTACACTCTCTTACTCTATGAACAAAATAATTACATGAAAAATAGTAACCATTAAATTAAATTACATACCTTGACTATCTGATTGGATTTATATTCATTTTGCCAGTACCATCACCTTTTGATAGATAATTGACCTTTGACCTCTAACTCTCCTTGATCTCCTTTTGATCTTATTTGAAATCAATACCATCTTTATCATTTGAATACTTTGAATATTAAAAATATCTTCTAGCATATCTAAATTCTTCTCAAAATTTTGATAGGTCTTCAATTTAATTGATACCTTATCCAATTCTACTTTCAAAGACTCTACTTCTTTTCTAAGCTTCGTGTATTCTTCCATAACACATTTAACTTTTAACTAACATTCAATGTTAGTTTATATGGAAATGAAAATTACTTCATTTTTCTCATGATAAACATAGTCATACTCACTATCAGAATCACTTATACTATTAAAGAGATGAGCCTTGATAGATGTGAAACTTCCTTGAACATAACAACTAGCCATACCTGTGCTTATAGGATCACCTTCACGCTATTAGGCATGATTAAAAGGACCTTGATATGATACTAATTATTAAAATCACAATCACTAAGAGGAAATGGAGGGGGGTGAATAAGTGTATTTAAAAAATTCATTCAATTCCACTTAAGCATGCATGAACCATCCATACAAACTTGAACATCAAGTAAAGCATATGCAACCATACAAGATCATGAAACAAGATAACACATTACATATGTCAAAAAAAATAAAGGGGAATAAAAACCATTGATATATGTAAATGTACTATATTACTATAAGATAAAAACTGATCTTTAGTTAAGCACCAACCCCAACTAGTCAAGTACCCACTTAACTAGGCTTTAACAAGCACCAACCTACAAGGAGGCACCAACCCCATAGATGGCCCAACACCAAATAAAAAACATGAAATTTTTTATCACATTTATAAAACCTTGTTGTTCACAAAATAGATGATTATCACATTCTTTATCTCTTCTCACTCTTCTATCTCTCTCAAATTGCCTTCTAGGCTTTTTCATTCAACTAGGTCTCTTCAAGATAGATTAGGTCATATGAAATTGATTTTGATAATTATACATAATATAAAATATTAATTATAGATCCTATAAAATCCCATGATGGTCTACATGATCTTTTTAATCCTTAATCTTCTTTATTATTTGCTTCCTCTTAGCATGCCCCAATAGGCCTAAAACTACCTTGTATTTATACAAGCCTCTTGTTCATATACCTCTTGGTTATACACACACACTTACCCACTTATATTTTCCACATAAAATTAATTAAGATATGTTACCAAAATAATCAATCACAATATTATGTTGGTCACAACTCAATAGGCTACATTCCTTCTTTAGGTCTCATGGGGACCTATTAGGCCTTCTTAGTCACATGTTACACTTTGCCTTATTTGGAACACTTTAAAATTTCACACACAAAATTAAACTATCATATAAAAATTAAATAGGACTTATCCAACATCTTATGAGCACCATTACACCTTTTAGGTCCAAATAACACTTAAAACACACCATTAATACAGTTTACATTAGGCCTATGTGTACTCAAACACTATTTGATCTCTCTCATGCTTGATCGCCTATATGTCATGTAACCATAACATAATAAACATTATTATAGAATATATATTACCAAAATTGTCCTTATATTTAATATTCATTAACTTGGTACACTCTTACTCAATGGTCAACATTGGTCTTACTCACCCTTTAGGTCTCATGGAGACCTAGTTCATTAGGTCTGATCCCTTGATGCTGAGACTTGATCTTATGGGATATAAATAGAATTATAAAACAATAAAAAACAACTAATTTTTTTTTATAGTTAATTATGATGACCTATTACATGATTGGTTATATTTTCATCCTTTGTTCATACCCTAAACTCCTCTTTAGGACATACTACTCTATTAGGTTTGTACACCTTAGAAACTATCTTTCAAGAATGAAGTTCAATCACTCATTTAGTATCTATACCATGAAAAATTAAAAATATATAATATAATAAATAACCCAATAAACTTCCCAAACTAATTTTAATAACTTCAATTAGACAATAATGGTTCAAGAATAACTCTACAACTTGCTCACTCAAAATTGCCAGAATACTCAAAAACATAGTCATAAGGAATTAGACTTCAACCATCTATGTAATTTTTTTTTTATTGAATATTGATACACTATAATTATCCTATTACATATTAATATAATATGTAAATTAAAAAACTCACAAGGTATAATGTAAAAAAATGGTCTTACAAACCAGTTCCTTTACTTACAATCTCACAGTCCAATCTTGAACAAACAAGCCATTTTATGAACATATTTTCTTCACTTAAACTAACCTAAAAAAATTATAAAAATAATTATAATGAATTAAAATTTATTAATAATAACTCCATGCACTACATAACATCAATATTTCATTAAATTACATTCAAATCCAACTTTTTTATCACTACAACTCAGAACTGCCAAGACTATCAAAAACACATTGATGAAACATTGACATTATAAAAACTATATAAGGAATTAAAGACTTAAAATTAATTAAAATTATTATATTAAATTTATATAACATATTAAAATACAAAATTAATATGGTATAATTTCAAATATTGGTCTTTCAAACCAATCCCCTGACCTCTCTCCTCACATTCACATTGGAACTAGATAAGCCATTTTAGCTTCAAATTTTCAACCTCTGTACCTAACTTAAACACCATATAAAAATAATTAAAATGAAATAAAAGTCCCAAAAACATTTTAATGCATTTCAATCCATCAATATTTCATGAAAACACATCAAGAATCGTATTCTCATCACTTCCTAGGTTTTGCACTATTCTTCTTCATTAGGTCTATTAGCAACTGGCTAACTTGGATCAAAAATTTGGAAAACTTAAGAAATATAAAAAATATTCAAACCAAAAATGACAAAATATTATTCTAAATATTCAACCTTAATAAATTTTCAAAAATTTTCCAATACAACTTCTTACAACTACAATAACTTATTCAGAAACAAGCTTGTATCTTCACATTTTATCTCTCCTCTCTCTAACCACCACCATTTAAAGGTACTTGGGAGAGTTAAATACAATATAAAAACACTTAAATAATAATTAAAAACCATATTTATAACTTTTGAATCATATATTTTAACATCAGGTCACTATTAGGGTTCTAAGATGGGTTTAAACACACTTCCACTGTTAAAAATTATTCATAAAACATATTCCATCAATCCAAAAAATAATGCCTATAATTTTTATCTAGGAACATTACCCATATAACATGAACATATTAAGTTACCATGCAAAGGTTTGTTGAGATAAAGGGCATAAGAAAATCCTTCTTAGGTTGAGCATCCTTCATTCTGTGCACTTAAGAGACATCAAAACACTTTTTCTTGCTTTAAACTTCAAATTTTGACATGAAACTTCATGAATACACATGTAAAAACCTATCACACATCTAAAAAACCTTACCTATGCATACTTTCCATGGAAACTAAACCTCATACCTCATTAGGCCATGCTCTCACTACCTTGCTTTCTACACCTAAGTATTCACACCTCATTATGCCTTGAATTGAACTTCAAACCTATTTTAAATCTCTCAATACTTCAATCACATGTGCACACAACATCTCACATGATCAAACAATGACAAACATACTTATACAACCTTATCTCACCATGAAACCAAGGTTATTACTTCACACAATATCTCTTCATGCCATAACTAAGCTTCAAAAGACAATTTATCCTCAAAGACACTTGATATAAATATTATATAACATTAAAAATCCTAAGAAAATCCATATCACCATGCCACCATGCCTCTTCATGCACAAGACTAGGCATCATATGCACATACCTTCTCAAAACACTACTAGGTTCAATCACTTGATAATTTTGACAATAAGGACCTTCTATGCTGACCTTCACATCACTCATTTAGACATATTAATATACACCAATCATATCTTACACTCTCAAAATCACTGTAACACTGATCAATATTATCTCTCATAAATACATTCTTCAATAACCTAATAAAGACCTATGACCTTATGACCATGTCAATTGACCTTCTACACTTTAGCTTATTATAACACAACACTCACTAGAGCACTACTAATACATAAATGATAATAAAAATTATAATAAAATGACATCAACCTTCATAATCACCTGTGACATTGATATTCACAAGAGCTACTCTGGGACAATAAAGATTATTAATGAAAACAACAATGTGTTATGTTATGGAGCCTATTTATAAATTAAAATATATTTCAAATACTATATATTTAATATTTACTAAATACTCTATATTTATTATCATTGAGGTTTAGGGGTGGTAGCCCCTGGAAATTTTTTTGGACCCCCTTTAAATGGGAAACTATTTTTTGGGTTGACTTGGCCCATGGTTTTGGTACCCATTATTAATGTATTATGTATATATAGATATTTTATAAGTAATAAATTATGAGAACAAGGGTTTGAGAAGGAAGAACAAATTATGTGAATTTAGGTATGAATTTAGGAGTGTTTGTTGAGCAAAACTCCAAACAATATTTATGCATTGTGATTCTGAGAAGATTGATCTAAGAGTGGTTTGTACTCTCATGGCTTGTAATAAAATATGAGAAAGTGTTTCTTGGTGGATGTATCCCACATTGGGTGAAACACTTTAAATTTGGTCTTCTTATTTTTCATGTTTATTTCTATTTTTTTAAATCTCTATTTATATCTATTATTATTATTGTGATTCTCTAAAATTGTTTTGCATCAAGTTTTGGTTTTATTCCTAATAAATGGTATCAAAGCTTCAAGTTGTATTTGATGAAGTATTGAATCACAATAAGGGTTAATATTTCAAGTGGGATATATGGTTAATGATCATAGATCAAAGGTTGAAAAGTTCAACAAATAAAAATTTGGTCTATGGAAGATGCAGATGGAGGATTAACTCTATTAGAAGGACCTCCATGCTCTGATGGGAGGAAAAGTAAAACAACTAATGAGTATGATAGATGAGGCTTGGGAGCTACTTGATAGGAAAGCACTTGGGGCCATTGGGTTATTCCTTGCATATTTAGTCAACATATCATAGGATAAGACCATATAAGGTCTCAAGAATGCATTAGGGAAGTTATATGAGAAACCCTTTGCTTCTAATAAAATATTTTTAATGAAAAAGTTACTTAATATGAAGATTAATAAAAATGGTATAGTTGATGATCATCTAAATTAATTCAATACAATTGTGAGTATGTTGAATTTTATAAAAATAGATTTTGATGATGAAGTTAGGGCTTTGCTTATTTTTTTCCTTACCAGAGAGTTGGAATAGCCTGGTAATGGTTGTGAGCAAATCAGTCTCTAATAATGCCAATTTGAAGTTTGAGGATGTCATAGGAGTAATCCTTAGTGAGGAAATTTGACAAAAAATCTCTAGGGAGACTTCTACATCAAGTAATGTTTTGGTGATGGAGAGTAGAGGGAGATAAAAGTTTAGAGGAAAAGGAAAGCGTGGAAAGTCAAATGGTCCTAGAAGGTCAAAATAAAGGGCCAAGATGGTATGATGGCACTATGGAAAGATTGGGCATGCAAAGAAATATTATTGGTCTCTTTAGAACAAGAATAAAAATTAGGAAGACACCAAAGAGGTGAATGTGGAAATAGGTAATTTTTTTTAGGATGCATTAATTCTCTCCATTAATAATATTACTAAGTTTTGGGTTTTAGATTTAGGGGCTTCTTTCCATGATACACCATATAGGAATTATTTTATTGATTATGTTCAATGGGATTTTTGACATGTTTACCTTGGTGATGATGAGCCTTGCAACATAGTAGGAAAAATAAGTGTTTAGATCAAGATTCAAAATGGGAACACTTAGATACTGAAGGATGTTAGGCATATGCCTAAGTTGAGATGGAATTTGGTATCCATAAGACACCTAGGTAGTGAAGGTTGTATGGTGACATTTATAGTAGATTATTATAAGGTGACCAAGGGTTCTCTTATGGTATCAAGAGGTAAGAATGTTGGTACCTTGTATTTATCAAGTAGTGCTGATTATTCTAATTTAGTTGCTTCAAATGTAGATGCAACTTTGTGGCACAATAGGATTGGTCACATGAGCCAAAAGGGTATGCAAATTTTGAAGGATCAGTTGCCCAAATTGAAATGATTTAATTTATATTTATGTGAAGACTATGTGTATGAAAAATAAAAAAGGGTAAAGTTCCTCAAGGTTGGATTTATAAGGAAGGAGATTAAGTTGAAGTTGGTTCATTGAGATGTATGGGGCCTGACTTAGGTATCTTATATTAATGGTTCATCTTATTATGTCACTTTTATTGATGATGTACCTAGGAAATTTTAGGTGTATGGAATTAGGATAAAATTTAATATCTTTTATATGTTTAAAAGATGGATAGCCTTGGTTGAGAATGAAATAGGTTTCAAGTTAAAATGTCTCAAGTTAGATAATGGTGGGGAATATTAAAATAATGCATTTTTTGATTACTATTCAAGTGTTGTAATTCACATATAGAGGATGGTTCCAACAACTCCATAGTAGAATGGAGTGTTAGAAATGATGAATAGGACTGTCATGGAGTGTACTAGGAGCATGCAGTTGGATGTAGGACTGCCTCTTCAATTTTGGGGAGAAGTAGTAAACATGATAGTATATATGATAAATATAGGTCCTTCATCTACATTGGATGGAGGCATACCTGAGGAAGGTTGATATAGTAAGAAGATTGATTATTCATTTCCTAGAATATTTGGATGTGAAGCCTTTGTTCATATTGATAAGGATGATAAGACCAAGTTAAAGGCTAAGTTTGAAAAATGCAACTTTATTGGTTATGGTGAGGATGACTTTGGTTTTTGGATTTGGAGTCTTAAGGACAAGAATTTTTTTAGGTCTAGGGATGTTGTCTTTAATGAAAAATTCATGTATAAACAATAGTTACAGGATTAGAAAGAAGATTCTAGAAAAGAGTACATAGTACTAGAGGACATTGCAGATGATAAAGTGTCTAAGCAACTAGTTCAGGCACCTACTCCACAAGAATCCCAAAATCCTATGGTGAGAAGGTATTGTAGGGTAAGAAGGGAACCTAAACATTTTTATCCATATCTTAATTATTTATTACTCACTAACAATAGAGAGCTAGAGTGCTTTAAAGAAGTAATGTAGGTAGATGTCAGGAGGAAGTAGGAACAAGCTATGGATGAGGAACATAAGTATTTCATGGAAAATTAAAATTGGGATTTGGTAACACCATGTAAAGGTAAGAGAGTATTGTAGAACAAGTGGGTGTATAGAGTTAAATAAGATGATGGAGGCAAGAAAAGGTATAAGGCCTAGTTGGTGGTAAAGGGGTTTGCACAAAAGAAGGGAATTGATTTCAATGAGATTTTTTCCCCAATAGTAAAGACAAATTCTATTAGGACTATTATTGGGATAGTGGTAGTGGAATACTTGCACTTAGAGCAGATGGATGTAAAGACTATGCTCCTTCATGGTGATTTGGAGGAAGAGTATGAATATGGAGCAGCCATAGGGATATGAGGTTATAAGAAAGAAGAAAATGGTGTGAAAACTAAAAAAGAGCTTGTATGGCCTAAAAAAAGCTCCAAAATAGTGATACAATAAATTTTATAGTTTTATGATGGAGTAGGGATACTCAAAGTGTCATTTAGACCATTGCATATATATCAACAAATTTGATAATGGTGATTATAGTATCCTTTGTCTGTATGTGGATGCCATGTTAATTGTAGGCAAGAACATGTAGGAAATAAAGGTACTCAAAGAAAAAATTAGTAATTATTTTGATATGAAATATTTGGGAGAAATAAAACAAATCCTTGGTATGAGAATAGCTTAGGATATGAAGGAACAAAAGCTAAGTTTATCCTAGGAAGAGTACATCAAAAAGGTCTTGGAAAGGTTTAGTATATAGGATGCTAAACTAATTGGGAGTCCTTTGGTAGGTCATATAAAGTTATCAAAGGAGTAGTGTCCCAAGATAGAGGATGAGAAAATATATATGTCACATGTCCTATAATCATCAGCTATTGGAAACTTAATGTATGCCATGGTGTGCACTAGGCTAGATATTGCCCATGTAGTGGGAGCAGTAAGTAGGTACATGAGTGATCTAAGTAGAGAACAATAGAAGGTAGTGAAGTGGATAATTGAGTATTTAATAGGGACCATGGGGATAGTTTTAAGCTATGGTGGATTGGACACCACTTTGTGTGGTTATGTAGATTTGGACATGACTATAGATTTTGATAGCAGGAGTAAAACATGATATGTATTTACTGTACGTGACATAGTGGTGAGTTGGATTTCATGACTAAAAAAACTTGTGGAATTATCAAACACAAAGGTTGAGTATGTTGTTTCCATAGAGGAAAGAAAAGAAATTATTTGGTTACAATAGTTTCTTGAAGATTTAGGGCATAAGCAGGAGGAAGGGAAGTTATATAGTGATAGTTAGAGTGATATACATCTAGCAAAGAACTCTACTTTCGACTCTAAGATGAAGCATATACAGTTGAGGTACCATTTCATTAGGACAACTTTGAAGGAAGAGAATTTGAAGTTGGAAAATATTCATACCAATTAGAATCCTATAGACATGATGACCAAGGTGGTCACAAGGGAGAAACTGAAGCTATGTTTAGTTTCAGTTGGCCTTCATAATTGATAGTGAAGGGTTGAGAAGCCTACTTAGAGGAAATTAGTCTCCAAGTGGGAGATTGTTGTGTTGTGGAGCCTATTTATAAATTATAATGTATTTCAAATACTATACATTTAAAGTGTACTGTACACTCTATATGTACTATATATTTAAATTTTTTTGGACCCCCTTTAATGGAAAACCATTTTTTGGGTTGACTTGGCCCATGGTTTTGGTACCCATTGTTTTGGAATACTGATTTGTTGATGTATTATGTATAGATAGATATTTCATAGGTAATACAATATGAGAATAAGGGGTTGAGAAGGAAGAATAGAGTGTGTGAATTTAGGTATGAATTTAGGAGGGTTTGTTGAGCATAGTTCCAAACAATATTTATGCATTGTAATTGTGAGAAGACTGATCTGAGAGTGGTTTGTAATAAAATATGAGCAAGTGTTTCTTGGTGGATGTATCCCACATTATATGAACCACATTAAATTTGGTCTTCTTATTTTGCATGTTTATTTTTGTTCTTTTATTATTATTATTATTATTATTATTATTATTATTATTATTATTATTATTATTATTATTATTATTATTATTATTATGTGAAATTGTTTTGCATCAATTTATAGTTTTATTCCTTATGCAATGATATCAACCTTCTAAAGAACCTTTGACATCAATGACAAAATCAATGCCAAACCTCAATAATAGGAACAATGCTCAACATATACAACCTTGCCGATTTTAAGATTTAGGATGTTACACTTAGGTGTTTATGTCATTTTATCTTTTTTTTGCATGGGTTTGATTCAAACTATCTATTTTTGTCTATCTTACCACATCAACATGAGTCTTGTTTATAGATTACTCCTTTGTTTGAGGAGGTGTTATGCCACCCATTTGATACTATAACTTTACTTTATTATTTTGACAAATATTTTTTGTGCATGTCATTTGATTGAAAAGGGTGTCATTATGCTTCCCAATTAATTTCAAGTTTTTTGCCTTTAAGTCTTGAAACAAACCATTTGATCATATCTTTAGATCATGATAATGTCATTACACTACTCCAATCATTTCAAAGACTTGTGTCAAAATTACAAATTTAAAAACCAGACTATGTGTGCCTTTAAAATATTTACCTAGTGTCATTATGATGTTCATCCTAATCTAGCTTCTTGAAGCTTAGTTTTCTAAGTTAAAATTTTAAATTAGTATTGATAAGTTCAAATCCAAACATTGATTGATTTTTGACTATGCTTTATGTAATTTTGGCCTAGACATTAATATTTCTCTTTTGGGTTGTGTAACTTAGCCTAATTTTTTATTCAATTTGAAAACTATTTGTTTGTGCCTAGATTTGGGGAAGTGGTATATCTTCTAAGTGCCTATTATTTCATGCCTTATACCAATTAACCAAGTTCATGTTTAAATCTAAATGCCTAGTTATGCCAAAGTGTTTCAATTTTGCTAGATTAAATCTTGTCATGTCCCCTTTTTAGTCGACATGTGCAGAGTAGATGATTAGCCTATTATGCGACCCTCGTAGGCTGATGAGGTGGATAGAGGGTCTTGATGGAGCTGGGCTTGGCTTTCGTTTGGGCTCTTTAGGACATGAATTAAAGGAGATATTAATATTTGATTGATTTAATCAAATATTAATTATTTGGTCCAATTTTAATTAATTATTAATTATTAATTAATAATTAATTATTAATTATTAATTAATTATTAATTATTAATTATTGGGTCTAATTTTAAGATCCTCATTCTAATTTAAGAATTGGTCTAATTTTAAGACCCTAGTTCTAAATTAAGGAAGCCCCAGTCTAATTTAAGGGAATCTAATTTTAGCAAGCACACCTTTAGAGGTGTATAAGAATCTCTCATGGAAGAGAGTTGGTATCCATGCTTATTATTGATATTGATTCTTGTTAAGAAATTCTTCTGTGAAGACTGAGCCAAGGGTTCCAGGATTCCAATTGCAGTGAAGAACGTCAACTCTTCATTGTGTGCGATTCAGAGGTTGTGAAAGATCAGCCGATCTATTGCCGAATTGAGAGATAACTTCACCCAGAAGTTATCATAGTATTACAGGTATTTGAGAGATAACTTCACACAGAAGCTATCACGAGGGTTTCAGGTATTTTCATTATTTGGGTTTTGATTCCAGAATTATCCAGATATAGATCTTTGTATTAGCCCATAATTCTACAGATCAGGATCAAGCATATAGGTTGAGCAATATCAGTGGCCGTACGACTTCCGTACAGATCTACGAAAAATCCGTACGCATCTACAGAAAGTTCAGGTACCGACATCGGCGAACAGAGACTTACAGAGACCGACATCGGTCGACTCATCACCGACGTCGGCAAGGGGAACACCACAGGTCGACCGACGACGGCAGTATAACCGACGTCGGCGACTGTGTTTTCTACATAGTAGGCCGAGACGTTCCAGATTCAGCCCAGTTCGCGGAATATTCAGGCTATAAGGCCGAACTTTCGATATTCTTTGTATACCTGACAGAGGATCTCTAATTGTAAGCTTATGAGCAAATAAATAAGAAATTATACTGTGATTTATTCATCTATTTGAAGATATTTTGCAGAAATTTAGATAAGCAATTTAGAGCTTTGTTTTGATATTCGAAGGGATATTATAGTGGTATCAGAGCTTTGGTCTTTGGTATCAGAGTTTTTGTGCAGATAAGAGAGCCCCTAAGTAAGGGACATTACAGTGGTATCAGAGCTAAATCCTGCCATCCTGAGGGTTTAGAAATTTTATGCAGCCACAAGAGTTGCGACCACACGGGTATTACACACGCAGTAAAGCTTTGCTTGAAGGTACTCAAATTCTAGAACAACCGCCAGAAGACATGGGTGATGATATTGGCAGGGCCCGTATTCCTCACCATCTAAGAGACCAAGATGATCTAGAAGTTTTACTTACTCTTAGAGAACTACGAGAAGGGCAAAGGCAGAATAACCAGGTATTACAGCAGTTGGTAGCAGCACTGCCAAGATTGGGTTCTCTGAGGAGACATTCCCCACACCGTGAAGATGTCAAGAGTGATGCAGGATCATAGCGAGGCCATGGGACTGTTTCTCGTACAGCGAATAGGCCTACTAGGCCTATCTTTGTGAGACAGGAAGCAGAGGAGGTGATAGCAGGTGAAGAACATGAGGAGGAATTTATAGACACATTTAGGGTAGCAACTGACGAGTGGGAGTCATTACCACCTGTGGTCAAGGAGATGATTACTTTTGATCGATTCCTCACACAAAGGAAAGAACATTACTGAGGTCGATAGAATGGGAGACCAAGACCCCAGAACAATGATCTAAAGCATGCTACGAGTAGGCTCACACTAGCGACATTTGACGGTAGTGGTAAGGTGACAGCACAGGCCTGGGTTAGTAAGCTGGATACATTTCTCACATTGCGGCCAATGGGTGAGGAAGATGCTATCAGATATGCGACACTACATCTTGAGGGAGTAGCTCACGATTGGTGGCACCATGGGATGGTGACACTCCATCATGATTGGATCACTTCTTATCAGGAGTTTGTGGACAGGCTGGTAGAGTGTTTTGACAGGAGGGATCCAGAGTCCTATTTCCGAGAGTTGGCACAGTTGTGCCAAAGCGGCAGTCTAGAGTCATACATTGGTGACTTCCAGAAGTTATCAGTCATGGTTCCTGACATTTCAGAGAGGCGACTAGTAGTACTCTTCATGGAGGGATTGATAGAACCATTGAGAGGTTGGATCAAAGGCTTTGATCCTCCTTCATTACAGGAAGCTATGAAGAAGGCGCGCAGTATGGAGATGGCAGCCCCATCAAGTAGATCTAACTCCAGAGGTACTTCTTCATCTAGAGACCATAAGCACTCCAACGGGGATACAGAGAGACCGGATTTTAACATAGATAAATCCGGGGTTAAAAATGATTCAAAGGCCAATCCAGCAGCACCACCTTTGGATCGTGAGGCACTTAATGATCTACGCAGGAAGAAGCTTTGCTTCTACTGCAAAGGTCCATATGATATCCATCACGATTGCCCTTTGAGGCCTAAGGGCAAAGCAAATCGTGTGATGTGGGCGTATTATGAGGATGCGGAATCAGAAGATTCCGAACAGCAGGGTAGTTCTGAGGAGGCAGAGGCTTCAGAGCCTAAGGCAGAGGTAGATTTAGAGCTTCATATACAGGAGGCACGCCTATCCAGCATTCAGTCGGATGAGTCATTCAGACTCCGTGGAGTTTTGGCAGGGCAGAAGGTTACCACCCTTCTTGATACAGGAGCCACACATAATTTCATAGATGCTAGATTGGTGGAGGAGCGTGGACTCACTACCTAAGATTTTGAGGGGATTAGAGTTAAGGTAGCCGATGGTCACACTCTTAGGTGTGAGCGCATGATTAGAGATCTCCCATTGCGCTTGAACAACTACGAGTTCAAGGCTAATTATTTTGTAGTGAACATGGGGGACATAGAATTAGTCTTGGGTATGAAGTGGCTTCATTCATTTGAGGAAGTTACTCTTCATCTCAAAGATATGGAGGTTCATTTTTAGGTTGATGGGAAAACACATATTCTTAAGGCAATACGGGGCAGCATCTTCAAGCATATGTTTTTTCATCGGATGGAGATGCCTATACTACAGGACATGATAGAGTGCGATGATGAGGGCACATTGGCACCAACACAGGAGAGATATGAGGATGAGCTTTGTCTTGAGGTGAGTTCAGTTCAAGAGTCAGCACATGTGGTAGAGGCTCAGCTTTCTTTTACAGGGGGGTCACATGTTGATGATGATATGCGTACAGGAGACAGAGGTGATGTGACGCCATTGGATGAGAGTGGTGATGGACAGGGCCTGGAGTTTGTGTTGGTTGATAGCACTGTAGATCGAGACTTCATTTGGGATCCGGGTATTCAGCGATTGCTTGAGGGCAAGCAATTTCAGGAGGGGCGGATTGTCATGTCCCCTTTTTAGTTGACATGTGCAGAGTAGATGATTAGCCTATTATGCGACCCTCGTAGGCTGATGAGGTGGATAGAGGGTCTTGATGGAGCTGGGCTTGGCTTTTGTTTGGGCTCTTTATGACATGAATTAAAGGAGATATTAATATTTGATTGATTTAATCAAATATTAATTATTTGGTCCAATTTCAATTAATTATTAATTATTAATTAATAATTAATTATTAATTAATTATTAATTATTAATTAATAATTAATTATTAATTATTTATTATTGGGTCTAATTTTAAGATCCTCATTCTAATTTAAGAATTGGTCTAATTTTAAGACCCTAGTTCTAAATTAAGGAAGCCCCAGTCTAATTTAAGGGAATCTAATTTTAGCAAGCACACCTTTGGAGGTGTATAAGAATCTCTCATGGAAGAGAGTTGGTATCCATGCTTATTATTGATATTGATTCTTGTTAAGAAATTCTTCTGTGAAGACTGAGCCAAGGGTTCCAGGATTCCAATTGCAGTGAAGAACGTCAACTCTTCATTGTGTGCGATTCAGAGGTTGTGAAAGATCAGCCGATCTATTGTCGAATTGAGAGATAACTTCACCCAGAAGTTATCATAGTATTACAGGTATTTGAGAGATAACTTCACACAAAAGCTATCACGAGGGTTTCAGGTATTTTCATTATTTGGGTTTTGATTCCAAAATTATCCAGATATAGATCTTTGTATTAGCCCATAATTCTACAGATCAGGATCAAGCATATAGGTTGAGCAATATCAGTGGCCGTACGACTTTCGTACAGATCTGCAAAAAATCCGTACGCATCTACAGAAAGTTCAGGTACCGACATCGGCGAACAGAGACTTACAGATACTGACATCGGTCGACTCATCACCGACGTCGGCAAGGGGAACACCACAGGTCGACCGACGACGGTAGTATAACCGACGTCGGCGACTGTGTTTTCTACATAGTAGGCCGAGACATTCCAGATTCAGCCCAGTTCGCAGAATATTCAGGCTATAAGGCCGAACTTTCGATATTCTTTGTATACCTGACAGAGGATCTCTAATTGTAAGCTTATGAGCAAATAAATAAGAAATTATACTGTGATTTATTCATCTATTTGAAGATATTTTGTAGAAATTCAAATAAGCAATTTGGAGCTTTGTTTTGATATTCGAAGGGATATTACAGTGGTATCAGAGCTTTGGTCTTTGGTATCAGAGTTTTTGTGCAGATAAGAGAGCCCCTAAGTAAGGGACATTACAAATCTCATACCTTATTTTGTTTAAAGTCTAGCTTTTGTGCTTTTTCCAAAAGACCTAGCACATGCCTATTTTGAGACTAGATTTTGTGCCTTCTCCAAAAGACCTAACAATTTTTATTTTCTTAAATTAGACTTGTTTGAAACACCTTATACATAGATTTTAACATTGTAGTTTTTATTCATCTACTTGACCTTTTTGTTTGAGACATTTGACATTATACTATTTTGTACCAAGTTTTAGCATAGATCATTTGGAGATACAGATCCACCTTTCGACCTAGTTATAATATGTTTAGACCATTTGTCCTTTATAACTTATTTTTTAAAGTTTTTATAACTCTAGGATTTTTCTTTTAAATGTTCACCATAGATTTGGATACGTCTTGTTATATTTTTAGTCGATCCATGTACAATCCAATTTATGATAACATGGTCACGTAAGTTAAATTTGATCAAGACCCTTATGATGAAGAGGTGGTTTGTGAGACATATCCTTATATTCCTTAAAATACTCAATCTAGGGAACAATGCCAAGATCCTCAAGATCAGTGTGTATTGATACCTTATTTAGGTTGATTAATGTACCAAGTTTACCCTTTCATGCCTAATGGCACCTGATCCCCCACCTATACCATTAAACCTACTTCAGATTATGCAAGCAACCAAGCTCAACAACATCCAATGATTACCATTCCAAGACCTTGTCATTTGGCTTGTGAGAAAAACCATGCTCCATAATGACCTAGCATTACCAATCTAGGACCTCATCCTTTGGCTCATGATAGTAACCAAGATTCACAATGCCCTACTATTACCATTCCAAGACTTCATCCTTTGGCTCATGATAACAACCAAGCTTCACAATACCCTATGGTTACCATTACAAAATCTTATCTTTTGGCTCACAATATAAACCAAGCTTCACAATACCCTACCATTACCATTCTGGGCCCTTCCAAGCATGGTAGCTCATTATCCAAATAGAGTTGTGCAATCATAATTCGATAGGTGATAGTTACTATCTTAGGCCAACAACTTAAATTTATTAATCCCATTGTAGATAAGCTTATTATTATCCAACTACCAACCATTATTCATCTATTATCAAGCTACCCCAATTTAGAAAACCCATACCAATCTTTGAGCCACAATTGAGCCAATCAATACCTCTCCAACCTAGCCATCATTACCTATCCAACCTAGCTAATCATTCAAAGACTAGTATATATTTAAAACTACTTGTAACTAAGGCCCAAAGAACCAACCAATCTATGATGTTTTTGTTGAAATGCCTATTTGGGACAAGTTAACCTATGATAGATCACCTTTTATTCCTTTACCTATTATCAAGGAGTCTCACTCTAATAAGATAATCTTTGCTAAGTCACTTCTTAATGATTATAAATGCCTCTGGGAAAATCATTATCTTGACCATTATCCTATTTTTAAAGAGCATCCCTTTGACAAGCCAATCTCTATAGAGTTGTCTATTTACCTTTTCCCCCTCATTGAGGAGTCTCACTTTGACAAACCAATCTCTTTGGATCTCATTATGCCATCATAGGCCATTACTTGTCTAACCCCAAACATTTAACAAGACATAATTATAACAACATCCACACCAAATGAAAAATCAACATTGAAGTTAGGTTCTATTCTTGAATCAACACTAGATTTATAATTAGAAGCATAATCAATGTTAGTATCAACATCATATTTAAAGTCATTTGAGTTAGAATCAGCTTCAAAATAAAAATATGTTCATGGTTGTTATAATATTAGTTATGCATGCCTTCCAGATTAATTTGAATACATTTTTGATCCTTATATGGTTTTTGAAAATGATTACTTTAGCATCAACATAAGTTCTCCTAGTATCTTATAGAAGGATTGTGTTGCCTCTTCCCATTCCATTGCCATTCCAAATGCTATTAACACTAACCAACCTAGCCATTATATTGACATTCCACCTCCCACAAGTGTTGATTAGGACTGATATAATTGTACCTTATTAAACTACATCCATGGAAACATATCAATTACATAATATCAAGGGGGCCAAGACCACACTCATGAAAAAAAAGAAAATCTCCTGTTGAAACCTTTTTGGAGATACTAGGGGACAATTAAAGTCCAAACTCAACATCTTTTAGTGAAACCTTGTTTGAGGCACTAGAAGATAATCAAAGTCAAAATTTAATGTTCCTTAATGAAACCTTATTAGAGGTTCTATGGGACAATAAAGACAAAGTCATTAGTGAAAAACTCATTGAGGTGCCAATAGCTAAACACAAGAGTTATTAACTACTTGATGAAGACATTATTAAGTATAACAACAATACAAATTTCAATCTATAGCATAATCAGATGGTAGCTACTCTCAAGCCCAAATAATAGAAAAATGTGATGGTCCTATCAAGAGTATATTCAAAAGTCTTTGGCCCTACCACAACCAAAATTATGTAAAATCTAGAATCAATAAAATTATGTGTGCCTAAAAATCCCAATCTTCTTTTGTTTCCTAGCCATTATACATTTCATTATCATCCACCTTTACATGGCCAAATTAGGCATATCAACCACTATTTATCCATGTTTACCATCCCTAGCTACAATTTCATTTATAGAGGATACAAAGACATCTTGTCTTGAAGTCT
The DNA here is from genome assembly GCA_037957365.1 of Torreya grandis. Lineage (NCBI taxonomy): Eukaryota > Viridiplantae > Streptophyta > Pinopsida > Cupressales > Taxaceae > Torreya > Torreya grandis. The sequence goes on along the minus strand of JARHVA010002759.1, from coordinate 1,302,193 downwards.
AAGGGAAATAGAATCAACAACCTACAAAGATCATAACAATATTACTAGAGTTCAAATCTATAATGGGTTTTTGATAGAGCATCTATTTAAATGAGGGGTGGGCTAATAATATAAACACTTGACTATTTTGGTTGTATCATATGATGATCAAGACATGCATCTCCACATCAATAAGAATAATAGAAACATTTACCTTGACTTTTCCAATTGCCTTGACATTTTCATTTTCCATTCACCTTGATTTTTTCATTTGACATTTACTTTGCCATTTCTATTTTCCATTCTTTTTGTCATTATTTCATACCCTACCATTTACCTTATTACTTGGGGGTAACCCTATTACCATTGTATCAAGTTTCCATTGTATTCAATTTCCATCCTATCATCTTCCATGTGGTGTACCATATGTTGTCCCACCATACCCATCACTGTTAGACCAAAACTTATTTTGACCTACCCTACCTACCCCTTTTGACCTTAATTTTGTTGGTTCTTTCAAGACCTTCTGCAAGGGAGTTTTGATATTATTTCTATAGTTTTATAATTTTGTGTTTAATAAATAGTATATGAAAATAGTATGACAATAGATATAGAAAGTTATATTTTATTTACTCTTGATTGGTGCCCTTGATTATAATCACCTTTGGGAAAATCAATGTTGTACCTGGTGTTACTAATTATAATTACTTATGGGAAAATTAGTATTACTGATGCATGCCATTGTTTCCTAATTATAAACACCTATGGGAAAATTAGTAATAACACCTTTACCATGCATTATTTCATCCCCTTGCCATTACTATTCTCATTTTCTTTATAATTTGCCTAAATTCATGAACTTTTTGTGACCTGGTCAGATCTCACCACATTTTATGTTGGTAAAAATACTGTGATTTGAGGTCCCATCTTGGGACTATGTAGGCAATGCCCGATTCATGTTGAGATTATCTTAGTCCTCCTTTTCCAAAATTCTCACCATTTTGTGAGTAACCTTAGCTAATAATCTTTCCATTTTTCTCATGGTATCTTGTAAATCTCTAAAGAGTTAAGATACCCAAAAAATTCCAAAAACATTCAAATAATTTCAAAAATTCAAAAATATTTGTCCTATTTAAACCTAGTTGGTCATCCTCAATCCCTCCTACTAGGGAAAATCCATTATTAGTTCTAATCAATTACAATACCATTGGGGGTGTGACCTTTCCCTTTGCATGTATCCTTACTTGGGGTAACTACCTGTTTATCATTCCATTGAGCCTTCATGTGTAGGTATTGACTTGGTTGATGACAAGAACTTTTTAATGTATTACTTTTCAACTTTTTGCGTGTTTGTTTTCTTAGTTATTTGTTTGTTTACCTTTTTGTTTGCTTTCATTGTTGTGCCTTGAATCAGTCTATATGCATTCATTAGGTGATTCCTTAAACATTATTATTGAGTCTATTCATATTCATACATCAATATTGTCATTGTGTTTTTTTATCATTGGTGCATTATTTTCAATTATATATTAGATCGAGAGTCAGTCCTTATGTATATTATGACTAATTTATCATGGAATTTTATATCATTATGTATATCATCATGTGCTATAACAAAAATCAGCTCATGAAAATCTTACAATAAATGGATCCATGGAAACTTCTCCTTGCTAACCTTGGTAAATCCTCCCACCCTTTTGATCGACTTAACCCATTGACCATTCTAGTTGTATTAATGCTAATAAGGATGAACATCTCTACATTGGAAATTATAACCAAATCATTCACATCAATAAATTATTATTCTTCTAATCATCACTTTCATCTCTTTGCACATTCTCATGTGCCTAGTTATTTGTGGCTTATTTAGTCATTAGACCATCACCTCTACATTTGCACTGCCCATCTTTAATCTGTATGATAGATATATCTTTGAGTTATTCTTGCCAATATACCCTATTGGGATATAATAAAATCATTATTTAATCTAGGTCATCTTTATGATTATAACCACCTATGGGAAAATCATTATTTTGACTCATATTCCCTAATTGGGGCATATGAATGTACTACTGATTAAAACCACCTTTAGGAAAATCAGTGTCTCAACCTTTGTTACTGATTATAACTACCTTTAGGAAAATTAGTACCTTTTAAGTCAATACATGAAAGAATTATCTTGATTATATTAATCTCACCCATGGGTTAATTTAATTATTTTTCTTACTTATTTTAGAGGGACCATCCATCAATTATATGTGTCAGCCACTTCCTTGAGGGGGCATCATTATAGGCTTCCCAAAAATTGTTTAGAGATTCTTCTTTAATCATTATCTTATTTCATTCTTAATGGCCTTTTTAATTATTTGAGATGTTACTATTCCTATAGTTTGTAACATCTTCCCAAATAGGGGAAAATTATATTCACCTAAAATGACCACAACTAGATTTTGATTAGAATTTAGATCAATTCTTACCAACCATTATAAATTATGCTTAGGAATCACTGAACATCTCAAATTTACTTATGCATTATTCATCAAAGCTTAGAATCATATTGAGACATCCCTAATTGGGGTATTATACTATATGAAACAATAACCTCTTACATATTCATCTTGAATCACCTTGTGGCATCACAACTATCAATTTGGCCTATATACCTATTAAGTGGGGCACTTGCCAAGTTTAATAAAGCTAAATATTAAAAGGCTAATCAAAATCAATTATCTAATTAAATAAGATTAAATGCCTATTTGAATTATCCATTTGAAATTAATGAATATCTATAAATTTTTTTCAAAAAATTAAAATATCCTAGCCTTTCATCATTGCCTTTATGAGTTATCAAACTATTTGAAAATATCCTAAAATATCTAATTTGAGAGCCATGCCTAGTAATTGTAAATCATAATTACTTGACAACTATTAACTCGACTAGAGTTAGTTTTAACTCACCAAGGGTTGGTTTGAACCCATTACAAGCCTAAACTCAACCTTGAATCCCCTTGGGTGAGAGTTAATTCCTAAGGTTATAAATACAAGGCCATGCATATTGGTTTTTAAGATATTTTGGTACAAATTTATTATGCTCAAATATCTTCAACAAGCTCTTTGATGTAGTGTTATAATTCCTAAATGCCTAGTAAGTAATTTTACCATGCCTAAATCTTAAGCCAAGAAACATCACAAGCTAAGGTGCCAAGGAGATAAGGAGCCAAACTACCTCCATTGATGAAGAATTATTGATGCACAAGCCAAATAAGCCATTTAAGAAATCCATTTAGAGATCCAAAGAAGGTAAAAGAGTTATGTATTTTATGTTTTTGTTATTCTTTCATTTAGTTTATGTTACCTAATCTCTACTTAGTGTCTAGGCTAGAGGTCTTAGGATTTTAGTGTGTTTATTTCATTTGTTTTATGAGACTAACACAAGAATAACCTATCCTCTATGTCAAATTTCTAGTTCACACTGCTTACATAGCCATATACTCCAAACACGACCTTAGACTCACATGTAGTTATCCCTCCTAGGTATTTATGTGGACTAGTTTTTATGTAACTATATTGTCTTTTTCCTATTACAACCCTTGGTACATGTAATGCAAGTGTAAATTGATTTGTAGAATGATTTAGACTTTCAATTATAGTAATTTGATATGTAATGGAGTTTAATATCTCTTGTATAAGGCAAAGTTATGTTAATTGAGGTTCATGTTTGACAATGCTTTATAAAAATGAACTATACCATAGCCTTGTATATATAAGGATCTCTTGATTTTGAATTAGGACCTAGTAGTGCATAAAATGCTGACAATAGAATTAGCATAAGGGGATAAACAAATGTTCACAAGGTGAAAAGTGTAAAAATGATCAAAATATAAATCTAGACACTTGCATCATGGTTTTAGACACTCATTTTTGGCCACTTTCATGTATAAATTGGGCACCAAATTAATTTATAGAGAATGACATAAATTAAGTCTATAAGTCATTGGATTGAAAAATTCATCTATGCAAGGGATATAATGACCTAGAAACATGTTGAGGCTTACTTATTTAGGGTATTACCCTATATGCACATATAAACTAGTTTGGATTCAACCCTATTCAAATTATGACAAAAAAATTGACATTCTTATCCTATTGATATATTAATGCAAAATATTTGAAAATAGTTCATAAATTACAAAAAATCTAAGTAAGATTTATTAAAAAATAAAATTTAATTAGCTTAATTAAAAATTCTAACTTTAATTAGGGAATTATATTTTTATAAAAAAGGAATTTTATAATAAATACGAGGTAAAAGTCAAGGGAATTAGTAATTTCTTTTATTAATTCTTAAAATTTCAAGAAAATGTGAGTCACATGCTCATAAATATCTTCTATGAGTTGTCATGGCTCAATAATATCTAAAAAGAGTTGTCAAGCCTTCATAATTGATTTGACCCAACCTAGGGTTAACCTAAATTCAACTTAGGTTATTTTATACTAAACCAAGGTTAAAACTAAACCTAACCACCCTAGGGTTAGAGTTAGTTTTAACACCTATAAATACAAGTTCCCTCACTTTATCCAAAAAAGATTTTATGTGTAAGGTTATTCTATAGGAATTCCTTCAAGAATCCCTCAAGGTAATGTTATAATGCCAAGTTGATTCAAAAAGCTTCACACCAAGATAATTAAATTCAATAAAATTCACATGTGGTCTTAGATAAATGATTCAAAGATGGAGAATGCATTGATTAAAGTCTCTATGCTCATAAGTCGAGCAAGAACATCTTCTATGCCAACAAGTGAACACTAGTTTTGATAAGAGAGGTAACATTATTATATGTTTTTATATATTATTTTTAGTTTTATTCATTATGTAAATCTTAACATAGTACTTATGAAATATCAATTTAGTTTCTATTGCATTGTTATACTTGAATTCTTTTGAGATTCACTAATAAATAACTAATGAATTTGTTGCTCTTATGATTCTTAAAGCTACATTGGTTTGACACTAACATTAATGCATGTATCAAATGGATAAAAACACATAGATAATATAAGCATAGGTGGGTATCCCCAACATACATTAGATAAAAGACAATTTAGACAACATATAACCCTAAAGGGGTAGATAAATCAAGTAAGAAATTAGGGAACTAAAAAGGTTTGTATGAGACCATGCCACTAGATGCCTAACTGTCTATCAAGTGGATTATAATGTAAAAATATATGGAAATATACTATGAATCTATGTTGTTACTAAATATGGGTATCTATAGGTTGTGATTTTGATTCTGTTAGAGAATACTTAAAAGTGAGTAGATCACTATCAATAAGCTCTTGTATCTTATACTTCAATTTAAAACATATGTTTGTAGAATGCCCAACACATTAGTGATAGTCAAAATAAGAGTTGGCATCATATAATTTTGGTAGAGTTCAACTCATTTCAACCACTATAGGATGAGGGTGAGATATGATATGACACTCTACTAGCTTCTAAAGTCGTGAAACTAGAGACTCAGGTTATCATGTAAATTGTCTCTTTGGTGCATTGGATAATATAAGTTAAGTTTCTATGAAATTATATTAATCATGACATTTTTTTCCTTTTTATACTCTATATGTTTGAACTTATATATTTATTTGATATGAAACTTGTTATTGGATGTAGTTGGTCTGTTTGCTACATACTTAAGCTTATTCAATAAAATAAATTTCATTTCTCTATCTCAAACAATATGAAATAAGTCATCAAAATATTTTAAATTATTGAAAATAATATACTCATGTAAGGGAACATGAAAAATTTACTTAAATATATCAATACGTTATTTATCTACCATTGGATTTTTCGTTTTGGCCAACATTATCTTATACCTCAAGACATGTTTGTTAATAAGCTCGTTGGGTCCTTGTTTAATATTGGAAATTTGTGTATATGACATATTTTATGCATTATTAACTGAAAAATTTGTTAAAAATTGATCTTCCAAAGGTTTTAATGCTCTTATGAATTATATTGGTAAATCATATAACCATCTCAAAGCATAGTCCTTTAGTATTTTTGGAAATAATTTGGTCAAAAGTTTATCATTTGAAGCATAATCAAGTCATGTTACATATAAATATCAAATATGTTGTTCAGGATCACCCTTGCTATCATAAAGTGTTAACTTGGGAGAAACAAAACTTGTTGTCAAAGGTTTCAAAGATATAGTAGGTACTAGAGGATTATGCAATATGTCTTGTGAATCAATAACATGATTTGATTTCATAACATTTTACTTAATGTGGTAACATTAGCTTTCAAATATTTCATAACTAATAAAATAGTGTGCATAGTAGACCCATAAGGATTTTGATTTAAATTTTGAGAAGTCCCTAAAAGGGATGAAAAAACCACTTGTGTTGATTTAGGCATTGAAACCAATAATTGAGTTAAAGTATTAATTATTCCCATAGAGGATATAAAAATACTAGTTTGATCTTCAGGGAATTTTGGTTTGAAAACATATCTTATTCCCCCACTAGTTTTAGTACACCATGTTATGCTCGAGGGGAGATAGATTGGAATGGATGTATGATAGGGAAAATCTATTAACCCTAATATTTATATCAATAAAGAGAAATGGTTATTGACCAACACCTATTTATTTTTTAGCTATCAATAAAATATAAAAAATATTCTAGATATCTTCAAGATTTTACAAATGCATTCTCAGAATAAGGCAATAGATTTAAATTATAATTGATCTAATTTTGCATGCCCATTATTTTCAAGTTTTTCATTATTATCATGATTATATTCATCTTCTATAAGATTTTTTAATTATTTTTCTCATTATCATTATTGGCACTCTCATTATTATCAAAATTTGACATGGTATTAGCTTGATATATTTTAGTTGGCCTAAGGGGTAACTAAAAATATTTAATAGGAACATAACCTAATCTATGACTATGCATAGGTTGAATGTAAAAGATAGTTTAAATCTAAATAAACACAAGTAGTTAAAACCTTAGAAGGATGAAAACCCTATAACAAGCTAGTAGTTGCATGAGGAGACTTAGAGGTCAGGTTCATCAAGTGTTTAACCCTTTTTGGAAATAGGGATTAATAATGAAATAATATCCTAATCAAATAAAGAGTAAGCTACTCTAAAAATCAATACAGTTAATGAATTTATATTCTACTAATATTCTGATAAAAAATATTGAATATAAACATATGCCAAATATAAAAAGTATAACATTCAATAGTTTGATAATAGTAATATGAAGGAGAAATTATACATAGCTTATAAAATAATGCACAAGTAGGTCTGAGTAAGGTAGGTGTAAAAATAAAATTTATGATGATTTTAATCCAATTTTCAGATTCTAAAAATTAGCTTTCTTTTACCATATATATTTGATTCACCATGAAAATACTTATGTTGATGCTAATATCTATGTTTTAATACATCTATCCTATAAAAAAATATTGACTATTTAATGAAACTTCCACTAAGGTTTTTTTGAATTTTTTGTTGCATTTTAGGTTATGTGTTTAGCTCATGTGCACAAGATTTGGATATCATAACATAAATCAAACCCTAGATCCTCCTCTAAGGTCTTTTCACCTAGATATAAATGGGTTAGTGGGATCATGAAGTTGATTTGACCTCAAGGAACCCTCTATCAATGAGCACTACCTACATAGTCAAAACTCTAAAGAGGGCCTCAAACATATTAGTTCTACCTTATATGTTGGCTTGTGTGTGAATAATGGTGTATAATGCTATATGTAAGTGCATGTAGTGATACATATTGTAACTTGAAAAATATTAATCATTGGTTTAATTTTAATGCTTTATATCTATAATATGATTGCTCTTTTGATTGATATCAAAATAGGGAAAAATATGACATTAGAAATTAGTTTTATAATTGATTAAATGAGCTTGAATAGGTATTTGCTTGGTATTTTTGAGATGATTAATGAGTTATATTTAAATTATATTTATACCACCTAGTTTGTAAATTTAATCATATAAGGGGTAATGGAACATAATAGACCAACCTATACATATTGAAAGATTTTAAAATTTGAGTGTTTAAAAGGCATTAACACACTTATGTTTGATAATGGACAATAACATCGAGACTACTATCTAAGTTTAAACTCAAATGTCTAGGAACATAAAAGGTTGTTGGTGTTTGAGAGGTGTCAATTATGTCATGGTGATGTGATGAAGGTGTCAAATTGGGTGGATTAAGTTCTTTAATATTCTAAGTGATAATGACAAAGTGTGTAATGTGCTTGTGCTAGTATGCTTGAAGGAGGCTTGGTTGATCTTCAGTTTTGGCATGGATAGAGATGTTTAGGAGTGAGTATGGAGTATTGAGAATGTGAAAGGGGTATTATAATATTTTTTTTATTATTTTAATTATTTTTTTCATGTGTGTATTTAATTTTATTTATCATTGTTTTCATCTAGACATTTTAGGTCTAGTGGTAAAAAATTTGAGTAGGTAGTTTGCTAACATCACCATTACCACATGTAGATGAGTCAAGGGGATTTGGTCATATGATTGTGATAAAATTTGTGCCTATATATTATGTAATAAATATTAGGTCATGTGACTACGTAATACAAAAGATAAGAAAGTGAAAAGTTTGGCTTCCCATACTTAACCAACTTTGCATGAGGCAAGAAAGAGCTGAGTAAGTAGTTTAGTGATGATATATCTCACATGTGTGGATGTTTAAAAACAATTTTATCATATGGGTTTATTAAATTTTGTGTCTATTTAATTTTTTTTTTAAATTTTAGGTTATTAAATGAAGTGCATCAAAATTTATGCATGTGCAAAGTTGGCCTTCCAAATAGTTCTTGACATAGTTGGCTCTGTGGTAGAAGAAATTTGAGTGAGCAAATTAATGGAGTTATATCTTACATGTGTGAAGGTTTAAAGAGAATTTTGACACATGGTTAGATTATTATATGTGATTATATCATATTTTACAAATTTTATATCATGCATATAAACAAATCAAAAGTTATTGAGGTACAAATTTGGCCTTCTAGGCAAATAGAAATGGTCCCCATACTTAGTCTATTTTATATGATGTTAAAGACCAAGACCAAATGGAGATCCAAAAATTCAAAATAATTTATAAAAATAAAAATATAAGGTTAATTTTTATTTTAATGTGTCAAAAGTGTTTTTTGGTTAACAAATTTAAGGATCGAGCTCCTTATAAAAGGATCAATAGAGTGTGTTCATTTCAAGATGTCAAGATGCAGTGAGATGGTGCCAAAAGTTTAATGTTTAATATTAAGTAGAGATAAATATAAAGCTTATGATAAAGATAAAATGTGATTTGGCATTCATAATAATCAAGATTAATAGTGAATATTAAAGTAAAGATGTCAAAATAACTATTGTATATCATATTTAAAGCAAGAACAATCTCAAAGAGATCGATGGAGCGTGTGTGATCAAGATTGCAAGATTGCATGAGATGAGGCCAAGTATTAAAGTTTAAAATTTGGGTAGTGGTACACTATTTTTTAAAGTTATAATAATATAAATGGTTCTTAATTGATCTAATATTGAGGACATGAGATGATAGCATGGTGACTAAAGTTTAACTATGACTATTTGGATTTAAATATTTAAATTTGAGAAGGAAAAACTAGTACTTAGTTTTTGTGCTATATATTTTGATCCATGCATAATTTTCTCATGGTGTAAAAAATGATTTTTTTGAGGACTCAAAGATGAATATATAATTATATATTTTAATATTTTAAAGTGGGTACAATCAAATTTATGAAGGTTTAAATTTGACTATGTTTTTGTGTTTATTCTGCAAGTGACTTGAGAAGGATAATTGAACTTATGTTGATGCTATTTTGATGTTTCATAATGACTTGGATATTGGAGAGTGTTTTAGAATCCATAAGGATAATATATAATGATTTTTTATGTGTGATAAATCTATATTAAGTATGAATAATGCTTAATAATTTGATTGTGTTTGTTGATGGTGCCCTTATGAACAAGGCTAATGTTTGAGTTGATTGAGATTGCACATAAGAGTGAAATGATGATTGTAATCATTTGAGGATGAATAAGGGTTCATTTTTCATGGTTACATGTAATTTAAATTGGTATTATATTCTTTTTTTCTTGATGATGTGCTAAATGAGTGAATAGGTCTCCATGTGACCTATAAGAGCTATAAGCATCTAATTGAAAGGTGTATTTGCTTAAGGGTGACCCATGGGTGCTATGGAAAACCTAAGCAGATGGTAATGAGATATGTATCAATTTTATATTCATTAAGGTTTAAGGAATGCCTAGTAGATGATAAATATGGTGATGATCATGAAGGCTCTATAAATAGTGAAACCAAATGTGATGGTTTCTAGACTTGAGAGAGACTTGTGTGGAACTTGAATTTGAGAGCATAGTGTTGTGAAGTGAAGGAAATGGTGGGTGCATAGTGGATGATTTGAATATCAAAATATATTTAGGATTGTATGTTTGACCTATAGGTCAAAATTCTATTAGAAGAATAGTGCTCTTGAAGATTGAGTGTGAGCGAAGGTGAAGAGTGATAATTAGAGGTCCATCATCAGGTGTTGAAAACATCAATTCAAAGGTGGAGGTGTTAATAGGTGTTTTTGTGTCAGATCAAAATATAGGGGGTTTTATCCTCCTTTAAAGGTGAAACTTTCTAAAGGTCTAGATGTTGTGACAACTCAACTAGACAGGTGTAATAGCTCATTTATGGTAATATAGTCTCACTAAAATAAGGGATGATAGTTCCTTAATCAGTTGAATATGGTCTAAATTGGTTCTTGTTATTATATAATAGTATTCTAATTGTAGGTTATAATGTGTTTTCTCCCCCAAGAGGGTTTCCCACATATGAAATATGTTATATGCTTGATCTTGCATTATTTCTCTTATTCATTACTATGAATGATGTTTATGCTTCATGAATGCTTATGATAATTGATTAAGATTTTGAAAGGATTGAAATTAATGTTGGATTATCTAGGCTCACTAATTCACCCCCCTCTTAATGATTTTACCTATAATAATTGGTATCAGAATATGTACTTTGGTAAAGGCTTGATAACTTGACAATGATCCAAGGTACAATAGGGGTAGTCATTGAGGAGGTTTATCTATTAAACAAATACTAATGTTTAATAGATCCAATTATGATTTTTAGAGTACAAGGATGAGGAAATACATTATGTACCTAGGGTTTGATGTATGGAAATATGTTGTGGATGGTTATGTTGTTCCTACTCCTCCTCCATCTAGTGCTATAAAAAAAACCCAATTTAAGAATAATTCTAAGGCGATGAATTTCATCACTTGTGATCTTACAGAGACTAAGTTCACCAAGGTAATCCATTGTAAATCTGATAAATATATATAGGATAAAATTTAGATCATTTATGGATATTCAAAGGTCAAGCTTATTAAGTTGTAGACTCATAGAAGGAAATTTCAAAGTCTCAAGTTGAAGGAAGAAGATTCTATGATATCCTTTCTGTAGAGAGTTGATGAGATTGTGAACATCATCAAAGGTCTTGGAAAGAACCTTGAAGAGGTTATTATAGTTCAAAAGGTATTAAGGTCCTTCTCTCTCAAGTTTGATCCTAAAGTATCTACTATAGAAGAAAGTCATGATCTTACTCAAATGAATTTGGATGAATTTCATGACATTCTTATTGCCTATAAGATGAAGAATAATGATGATATACCACCATAGAAGGAAGTGACATTCAAGATAGAGATGAAGCCTAAGAATAAGTTCCAAGGTAAGAAACCTAAGGAGGATGAAATTTTTGATATTGATGAGGATGAAGTGATTGCTTTATTTACAAGGAAATTAAAATAGTTTCAAGCAAGTATAAGGGTAAACTACCCTTAAAATGATTTAATTGTGGAGAGATAGGACATTTTACTAGAAAGTGCCCTAATAGGCATGATGATGAAGAACATGATGAAGATGAAGACATACAGGTTTGATAAGAGGAAGACAAGTTTAAGAAAGTATGACACCAAGAAGAAGTTTTTCAAGAACAATAAGAGTCTCTACACTAATAAATACTATAACTCATTAGATGAGAATGAAGACAATGAATCAGAGTGTGATTATGAATATGATAGTCCTATTGAAGATGAAGCCCTCTTCATGGTTGAGGAAAGAAGTTGATCATATCAAAAGGAGTCTACTTGGAGTGATTTAGTTGATGATGAAGATGAGTTGGACTATGAGACTACATTGATGAATGCCCTTGAAGAACTTAAGATTGAGAAGATGATTAACAAAAATATGAAGTCACAAATCAAGGATTATGAGGAAAAATTAAATGTTTATGAAGTAATAATGAATTAAGACACTAAGGAGCATGAAGATATGGCCAAGCATCTTAGTTTTCAATTGGAAATTCCATATACAAGCTTGAAAGCTAGAGAAGATGAATATTTAAGGTATGTAATTAAAAATGAGCCATTAAAATCTGAGTTAGAGAAGACATCTAATAAGGTAAAGTCATTTGTGAGATTTAAAAAGAGATCAAGTCATATAGAAAATATTTTGAGTGGTCAAAATCATGATAATGATAGAATTTATCTTGGACATGAAGAATAACAAAATAATGTAACTTAGGACAAGATGAAGATTAATGTGAACAAGGATAATCATACTTTAAAGATAAATCATTAGACAAGGAATGAATATGATGTAAGAAGGAGGAAAAATAATATTAGATGACCAAATTCCATGAGTTATTAAAGTTTAAATTTTTATTGTTACACATGTAATCAATTTGGGCATAAATCTAAAGAATGTAAGAGACCTATTAGAAATGAGTTTGCATAAAACTATGATGGGGGTCATCAGTCAAAAGGTGTGAACAAAGTTAAGTGATTCAACTTTATTGATGTAGGACACTTTTAAATCCATTTTACACATAATATTAGATAAGGTGAGTCCTCTTCAAAATGAGGAGGCTATTTTGTTTGTCATAAAAAAGGACACATTACAAGTTTATGTCCAAACATGGTAAGACAAACTATGTTCTCATCAAGGGGTATTGTTTGTTATAGCTATGGAAACATTGGTAACATTTCTAAATTATCCAAAAAAATCTCATCAAGTAAAAATTAGTTAAATTAGGCTCATAAAGTACAAAGAAGAAGGCAATTTAACTCATGGAAACCAAAGGTGGTAAGTATGAGTCATGATGAGTCTACTGGTCCAAGTAATCTATTTAATATGGTGGAAAATGCTTCAAAAATTGAAGAGTGCTGAGGGTTCTCATTATATTCTCATTTTTTTAATTAAGAGATCAAGATCAAGGAGAAGACCAAGATACTTTTTGAGGCTAGTTTTAAAGTATGTATGGATCAAAGTGAACATCTTGTTATTGCTGAGGATGTATCATATAAAAAACATCAATTGTTAGTGCCTAGTGATGAGGTTCCTAACTATAAGGTGGATTATCCAAATGAAAATGCATGTCATGATTCTATGTTGTCTACATGTATTATCAATCCAATCTTAGAAGAGGAGAGTGATTTAGAAAATGAACTAGTTACCATAATTCAAACCAAGAAGAAAAAGAACAAAAGCGGGAAATATTATAGCTATAAGAGGATTCCAATGGTTACTAAGGAGATGTGGGCCACTCCTAGATTCACTTTGTTTTAGAGAATTATGGTGCAAATGATGTCTCTATTTATACTTCTTAAGCCACTCCTTTTAGTGGAAAATTAAGTATTGTTGTGGTGTTCTTTAGAAGGTATTCTTTGGAGTAGTTTGTAGGGTTAGATTGAATGTTCGCAAATGGTAAACATGGATTTTTGAGTTTTCAAGATGATATTTTTTCATATAAATGTCTATTGACCTTATTATAGCTTTCTCCTAGTGGTTTAGTGGTACAAAGGTATGTTGAAGTCAAATTGGAGATTTTTTGTTTGCTCTTAGGTTTCCCAGTTTATGCTTAAGAGTATGCAGTTCCTAAAATAGGTTATAGGATGTATGGGTTCCCAAAGATGTAGAATCTCAAATATTGGTTTAGAAGTGTGTAATGGTTATCTACAGGTTTATAAGAAGTTTTATAGGTGGGCATTGACCATAAGGAGGTTTGTTGACTCTATTTGTTTTGAGATTCTAGGGTTTTAGGCTCTACTAGAAAAGTGGTTTACCTTTTGAGTTGAGGTATGAGGATTTTGAATATATATAATGGGAAAAAAGGGTTGTAAAATAAATATTCACAAAGATTTTATGGTTTTTGGTTTTGAAATTATTCATGTTTTTGTCAAGATGTTTGTCAAATCAATCTTTACAGAGATTTGAAGGTTTGTGGTTTTGAAATTATTCATGTTTTGGTAGCTTGGTTTGTGAAGGAATTATGTTACAGAGGATGACATAGTTGTTTAAAATTGTTTTAATTGAGGGGATATATGAAATTGCTCCATATATGAAGTTTTAGGTCTTAATGGTGTGTCTATTGAAAGTTTTGGGCTCTACAAGTTCCAGGTAGGGCTATAAGGAGACTAGATAGGCCTAGTGAGAAGAAGAGTGATTTTTGTATAGTTTTTTAAAAAGATAAAGGAATGAGTATTTTAATGTGATTTATTAGGTTGGTTTAGTGCATGTTTCCTATTTTTTTAGTGGCATGAAGTTTTGTTGGTGGTCCTTGAGATGGTTTGAGAGAGAAATCTAGTAAGCTTGTGTGTTGATTCTTCATAGTGTATGGAGATTTGAAGATGCTCAAGATGTGAAATGGCTCAAATTTATTATGGAAATTCCCTATAAAATTTTTATTGGTGAGTTTCATCATATTTTAGTGTTTTTGTGTGTTCTCTCTTCATTAGTTGCAGTGCTTGGTTGAAGAGAGTGTTGGCATGGAGCAAGAGGAAGTTGTCAAGGAAAGAAGAGGTAGGCTCAGGATAAGGGGGAGTTTGTAATATATTTATAATATGGTATTATCATATTGATAGTATTTTTAGGTCAATATGATCACTTAGTGCCTAATTTTTCATTGTGTTGAAGGGGGAGAAATTTCCTATTATGGGAGTGCTTGAAGAGAAATAAGGAAGGCGAGTTGTATATTCCTATATGATGTGTGTTGACATCAATGGCAAAGGGGGAGATTTTTGAAGAGTTTTAAATGATGTCATGGTGATGTCATGAAGGTTTAAAATTTAGTGGATGAAGTGCCTTTATGGTCTAAGTGAAAATGACAAAGTGTGCAATGTGCTTGTCCTAGTATGCTTGAATTAGGCTTGGTTGATCTTCAGTTTTGGCATGGCTAGAGATGTTCAAGAATGAGTATGGATTATTAAGCATGTGAAAGGGGTAATATAAGAGGTTTTATATGATTTTATTTTTTTTAATATGTGGTTTTCATCTGGTTGATCATTGTTTTCACCTAGATATTTTGGGTCTAGGGGCAGAAAATCTTAGTAGGTAGTTTACTGACTTCACCATTACAACATGTAGATGAGTCAAGGGGAGTTGGTCATATGGTTGTGATCACATTTGTGCCTAGATATTATGTGTTAAATATTAGTTCATGAAACTAATCATGATGAAAGATATGTAAGTGAAAATTTGGGCTCCTAGATAGTTTGACAATGTTTTCCCATACTTAACCAAATTTCCCCGAGGCAAGAAAGAGTCAAGCAAGCAGTTTGGCCATGGCATATCTCACATGTGTGGATGTTTAAAAATAAGTTGATTATATGGGTTTGTTTAATTTTGTTTTTATTTTATTTTAACTAAATTTTAGGTCATGCAAATAATTGCATCAAAATTTATGCATATGAAAAGTTGGCCTTCCAAGCAGTTCTTGACATAGTTGGCTCTATGGTAGAAGAAATCTAAGTGAGTAGATTAATGGAGTTATATATTACACATGAAAAGGTTTCAGGAGTATTTTGACACTTTTTTTATTTTCATATGTGAGGAGATAATATGGTCCAAATTTTATATCATGTGTCTAAGCAAATCAAAAGTTATTGAGGTGAAAAGTTGGCCTTCCAAACAAAAAGTAATGGTCCCCATACTTAGTCTATTTTGTACGATGTTAAAGATCAGGACGAAATGGATATCTAAAAACTCATAGGAATTCATATAGATAAATATATATGGTGATTATTTATTTGAATGTGTAAAAAGTGTTTGTTGGATAACAAATTTTAGGTTCGAGCTCCATAAAAAAGGATTGAAAAAGTGTGTTTATTCCAAGATGTCAGGATGCAACAAGATGGTGCCAAGTGTTCAATGTTTAACATTGATCAGAGATAAAGATTGATATTATTCCAAGGATAAATAGTGAGTGGGTGTTCTTATTAATTGATATATATATAGTGTGTATTAAATTCAAGAGGTGAAAGTGATAATTGTCAAGCATTGTTAAAGCATGGACAATCTCGAAGAGATTGATGGAGCGTGTGTGATCAAGATTACATGAGACGAGGCCAAGTGTTCAAAGTTTAAAATTTGGGAAATTGTGAACTATGTGTTAACATTAAAAAAATATCAATGGTGTGTAATTTATCTAAGCATCAAGGACATGAGATGATAACATGGTGACCAAAGTTTAACTATGATAATTTGGATTTAAAGATTCAAATTTGTGAAGGAAAAACCAGTGCTCAATTTTTGTGTTATATCTTTTGATCCATGTAGAATTTTCTCATGGTGTAAGAATATATTTTGTATAGGACTCTAAGAAACATCTTGAAATATATATTTAAAGATATAAAAGTGTGTACAATCAAAGTTATTAAGGTTTAAAGTTGACTATGTTTTTGTGTTTGTTATGCAAGTGACCCAAGAAGGATAATTAAACTTGTGTTGATGCTATTTTGATGTTTCATGATGACTTATCTATTGAAGAGTGTTTTAGAATACATGAGATCATATATATAGATTTTATAGGTGTGATCAATCTATCTCGAGTATGAACAATGCTTAATAAGTTGAGTATGTGCTCGTTCATGGTGTCCTTATGAACAAGGCTAATGTTTGATTTGATTGAGCTTGCACAGAAGAATGAAATGATGATTGTGAGCATTTGAGGATGAATAAGGGATCATTTTTCATGGGTACATGTATTTTAAATTGGTCTTATATTCTTTTTCTAATTGATGATGTGCTAAATGGGTGAATAGGTCTCCATATGACCTATAAGAGCTACAAGGGAATAATTGAAAGGTGTAGCTACTTAAGGATGACCTATGGGTGATATGGATGACCTAAGTGGATTTTATTAACATGTGTCTCAATGTGATATATGAATTAAGGGTTAAGGCATGCTTATTGGCTGACCAAGATGGTGATGATCATGAAGGCTCTATAAATAGTGAAACCAAATGTGATGGTTTCTATACTTGAGAGAGACTTATGTGAAATTTGAATTTGAGAGCACTATGTTTTGAAGAAAAGGAAAGGGTAGGTTCCTAATGGATTATTTAAAGAGAATAATATATTGAGGATTGTATGTATAACTTGTAGGTCATAATTATATTGGTAGAATAGTGCTCTTGTAGATTGAGTGTGAATGAAGGTGAAGAGTGATAATTAGAGGTCCATCATTAGGTGTTGAAGACATCAGTTCAAAGGTGGAGGTGTTCATAGGTGTTGTTGTGGAATATCAAAATATATGGGGTTATAAACTCATTACAAAGTGAAATTTTCTAAAGATTTAGTTATTGTGACAGCTCAGCTAGATAGGTGTAATAGCTCCTTGTAGGATTATAGTCTCACTAAAATAAGGGATGGTAGTTCCTTGATAAATTGTAATTAGTATAAATTAGTTGTTTTTATTATAGGATAATAGTCAAATTATAAGTTATAATGGGTTTTTTCCCCCAATAGGGTTTCCCACATATGATATGTGTTATGTTCTTAATCTTGCATTGTTTATCTTGTTCATTACTATGAATGATGTATATGCTTCATGAATTCTTATGATAATTTATTAAGAGTTTGAAAGGATTGAAATTGAAGTTGGATTATTTGGGCTCACATATTCACCCCCCCTCTCAGTGATTGTACCTATAATAGTTGGAGTTCTCAAATTGATAGTGAAGGATATATTCTAGATTTTAAGCATACCATGGACTACAAATGATCTAGATAATTAAAATAATAGGTTCAGACTACAAGATAAACATTTTATCCAAGTGATATGGTAAATGTGAGCTTATTGATTGTAAAAAAGGTCAAGAATTGAAGTTTAGAGCCTTAATTAATATTTGTCAAGTGTACAAGACTAGTTTAACATATAAATCATATTTAAGCATATACAATCTAAAATAATACACTATAATATGGTTTTATGATTTACCACATCATTCGATACATGATTTGAATCTATTATAAGATATGTTCATGGCATATTTATCAATCAATATTAGTGAAAAAATATCATATTCTAAGATTCCAAAACTCAAACAAATATCCAATAAGCCTATTGAAACATAGATATTAAGGTATAAAAACATGCTATCTAAGATGAAAAATCCAATAAAAGATAATGAATTACAGGATATATTCATATAGAGTTTACTTCCACCTTTACATAAATCCATTATGTTTAATAAATTTCTCTCATTCATGAATTTATGTCATACAATAAAAAAAAGAGAGGTCAAATTGTTAGAAATGCATAAGTTAAAGTATGCAACAAAACCAAATTATAATTCTCATGTGATTAATAAGAGAATACCACCATATAAGGTGAGACCAAGTGATAATGAAAGTGATCAAAAGGAAAAAAATGAAGGCATTTTCAAAACCCACTCCATGCATTGTATTATCACATCTTCCAAGGAGACATTTTATTTATGTACCCTAAGCTCCATATAAGGTACTATATTTTTTTTATTAGATTTCAACCTCATATCTCTCCCTCACATTAAAGAGGTTGATATGAGTAATCCTCATACCAAAATATTTGATCATAATGATTTTTTTGAGTTTCATAGAGCACCAAATCACACTAAAAATATATGCATCAATTTATAACATAGGTTTTATGATTTGATAGATGAGAACATCATTGATATGTATACAATTAAAAATAACACAAATTCACATGAAAATTAAATTAGAATAATTAAAATATTCAATAATAATTTTCTGAAGCATATAACTAATGAAATGATAGATACATATGAAGTGAATTATGCATACAATGCACACCCTCCACTAGTTTCTTATCATTATCATATAGAGACACAATATATTATAAATAGATTAACTATTACCTATCATACTTTAGTGCCATCTAGACCACTCATCATAATTTTAGAGCATGAGATAGTTGACAATGATTTAGATTTCCACTCCTTTTTCATTTAGGCTCATATTGATCAACAACCTATATAGAGTGTCATGGTTGATAATGATTCAAGTGTAAATATGTGTACTATCATACTTTATCAATTTGGATAAAAAATAAAGATCTGCTCCATATTAAAAAAATATTAAATGATTCAATGGTCATATTCATATTTCTATTAGTGAGTTTACATTACCACTCTAGGTTGGTCTAGCACATGTGGCCACCAAATTTATAGTAGTACCTAATGCATACATCGATATGTTATTCGGATGTACTTCATTTTAGTATATTCACATAGTCCCTTCTATAGTTCACATATGTTTGAAGTATATTTATGATATTGAGTTCATCACAATTCATGGTATTCCATATGAATATCACTTAAAATAGAAATTTATTGTTCCTATAAAACACATTGCAATTGAGAAAATTTAAAAGGTTCAACCCATTTTAAAATTTTATAAACAAGTGGCCAACTTTCTAAGGAGACCTATCCTTAAAAAGGAATTCAATCAAAGTTTTGACATAGATTTTAGAGAGACACTCTCTACTCCATCACATCCCATATTGATATTATAAGGCAGTAAGCGTGTTCTATAAATAACACCAAGATAAATTTTTTACACTTCATAATGGGTTATTAATATCCCTAGATTTTAAAATGTTATGAAACATACACAATATACTATATATTATGTTGGAGTGGATGTGTTCACACTGGCTAGTGGTTTGGGCTTTTACCAAACCAAAATTATTTCCAGCTGTGTTGCACTCACTTAGGAGCTAAGTTTGTTTTTCAGAGTTTGTTATTTGGTTTGTTGTGATTAATATTTGCATGAAATAATTTTGGTTGTGAAAAATATTTCATTCCACCTATTGTTAGCTTGTGTAACAAATTATTTGTTACATGTAAAAAAACTTCCTTGCCTATTTATTAGGCACTCTTTATGTTTATCCAAGACCACTGGTGGAGAGAAAAAGTTATAGATGTTTGTATTTTTTCATTGAGATAATAATAGAGACTTTGATTGATGGTGCATAATGTTTCTATGTATATGTAATCAATTAGTGTAATAGCTTGATGCTATGGTGATGGTTTGCAGGAGAGATCCCACTGATTATGAGTTAATTTTTAACTTCATCATGGTATTAGAGTAACTCTAGCATATGTTGCCTAGTATTTGTAGTGTCTTAATTTCAAATTTATGCCTATGGCTCACAACCTCCTCTATAGTATTGAGGACTCTTCACTTGACATTTAATTCCTTGTCATCTTGATTTTGATCTTCTACCTTGGCTCATCTATTTTATCATCTCATTTTTTAATCCAATCCTCCTTGTGTTTCTCATCTACATTTTTCACCAAAGGTGGTTTGTCATTGAAACACATACCAATATTTAGAATTTAGATTTGAGTTTTTTTGATTTAATCTTTAGCTAAGCAGGTGATAGAATTTATAAATTTAGAGAGTTGAATGTAGAGGATGATCTAAAAAATATGTATTTTTTCATCAATTATCATCTATTATAATTCTTTGAATTAGTATTAAATGGCATTTTATGATTCTATTTGAGGCATATAAAATAGAAATGTTGTCTCTCTCAGTGAGTCTACAGATATTATTCATGAATTGGTAGAGAAACTTCAATAAAATTTCAATATTTGGATCATGAACTGTAGTCTTGAATGTAAAGACTATCATTTTAATTTAATAGCCTTCAGACCATTTTTTTTTGGTGAATGAACACTTCTACTTGTTACTTGGCCACATGGCTTAGCCAAAGACCCAACATTGAGTTGTCTTCCACTTACATCACTAACTTATTCTCTCTCTCCTCTATTTCTAAATTATGGAAAGATAAAGGAAACCAATGGCACTCAATTCTTATTTGAAATTTTATTGGTTTTTTGAAACTATCAGTCAAACAAACACTTAACCTCAGTGAGCTATCAACTACCATCAAATTCCTCCATGTGGATTATAACTTGGCATTCCATTTACTTATCTTACCTTCTAACCTAGTTATCTTGATAAATTTTGTTAGGGCTTCCATGGTATTTTAACACGTCCCTCTACATTTAAGCTCAGCCTCCACCCATTGGCCTTACATAAAAGGTTGGTTATTTTTTTTCATTTAAAATGCCATTTTTTGAATATTAAATAGTAAATTTTATATAATAAATATCAAAAATCTTGATAGTTGAGTTGGAATTAGATATTTTGATAAAGTCTTCAATCTCTAGGAAGTCTTGAAGTTGAGACACCCACTAAAACCAAAGGAGCCATTTTGGTGAAAATTATATTTGAAGGTGGTGCTTTTTTATTAGGTGATGAGATATTAAAAGAGGAGAGCCTTATTTTTATAAAGCATTGGAAATTTATTTAAAGGAGCATTTTTTGTAAAGAGGGTGTTTTTTTTTAAATATTTCCTTTGGAAGGCAATCATTATAAGTGGGGCACTTGATTGAAAGTGGTGGCATTTTTTTTCTTTGGTGGTGATTTTTGTATAGCAAGGGGAGCCTAATTTGTAAGAGGGGGATTCCTGTTTGAACTTAATTTATTTTTTGAGGTATTTAAAAAGGGGACAAATAATTATTAAAGGGGGCATGTATTTCTAGCCACTTCATTTATTTTTAGTGGCAACATTCAGGGGCACTTTTATTGTTTTTGAGACCTTTTATATCACTAGTCAAAGACAAAGGGTGAGGTCAATTCTCATAGGTGATGAGACTCCCTCACAAAAAAACTTAATTTTTTGTGATTTGTACACAATACATATTTTTAGTGGAGTTTGACATCCTATTTTAGCATGTTTTATCCTCTTTTATGCTACTTATTTTACTCACATATGCATTTTTTTATGGTAATTGACATCCATCTTAGCCATTTTTTCCACCATTATTGGGTTTTTCCATCTTTGGGTATGGATTCATGTATGTTTAAACCCCTTTGTTATTCAAACTACACCACCTAGAAAATAAAAAAATGTAGACACACTTGTAGATTAAGGGATTATGGAGAGTTATGTTGACTAATTTGACCCCCTAGTTAAATAAGTAAACCCCACATGTAATTTAAAATCTCTATATCACCCCTTAGTTTTAAATTTTCCACCATGGTCATAACTAAGGTCAAATAATATGTTTTATCCTTGTCACATTTATATGGTTTATCTCATATCATACTAGGCCACCTTTTGGGTCATTCTAATAGGTTGTATGGTTTTCCTAAGAAGGAAAGTGTGTCAAGGAGTTGTATAATGTCTCATGTGTTAGGTAAGTTTTAGGGTAATATATTATAACTAACTTTTTTAGGTTTAATTTAGAAATAAAGGAGATAACTACAAAAAGGGGGAGTTTCTAAAGTTGTATAAAATATATGATAGATCTAACATATGTGATCAATTTAGGTGTGTCATTTTATATCCCCACTAATAATATATAATCTAAAGTTTATTTGATAGGCCCAAAAATTGTAAAAACTAGTTCATCTTCCATACCACTCTTTTGTGAAAGTCAAAGAAGTTCATCATTTTTCCTCTAGTACAGACAAGTCAGGCAAAGTCAAGATGAATGCACTTGGTGGATGAAATTAATATATTTTCACTTATATTCCATGGAATTGGTTTTTAGTTTGGTGGTATGTGATTCATTAATCATATCTAAGACTGATAGTGCCTCCTAGTTGACTATGCATTCCCAACACCTCTAGGTTTTCTCATTTTTTTGGATTGGTTTGATGTTTCCAAGTAATGTGTGTGTTACTGAAAAGATGGTTCACCATCTTCATGTTGATTTAAACTTGGTTGTAATTTGTGAACATGGTAGGATAGTTAGGAAAATATCCTTATGCCAAAGGCAAACACATATTGGTTTGTAGAATAGTGTTTCATCAGTTACAGGGTTTGTCTTATTAGAAATGGCTTTAAATCAAGGTAATGCATTTATTTTCATTCCCTCAAATAAATAATTGTCCATATTATACATTAAAAGACTTAAAGGTTGATAGAGATGAGTTCTCAAGACAAAAAGTAAAGACTAATTAGATCCCTAATCTACAATAATCTACAATTTTCTATAGTCATTTACGCATAATAAAAGACCATATGAAGCTTGAGGCACAATGTGTGAACATTTCCAAGAGTTGAATGAGTTTATCAACTCAAGGTTCATAGATTGGTTGTAATATCCCCTCAAATAAAATATGAAAGTGTAAAGTTAGGAAAGATAAAAAGTGGGAACATTTACCTTATTCTCTCTAAGTAAGGTTTTTTCTTGATGAAAATGTCATTTGTTGGTGAAGATTCTTGAGGTTGGAGTAGGTATAGTTCTTTCATGCTTGTAGATTAGACCTAGATGTCATATCTTGAAATAAGAAAGAAGTTGTTGAGTTAGGATAAATTATTGTGGATTGAATTTTCTCTCAGTCAATTTCCATTGTTGACATTCAGTAAATAAAATGCCTTTTTGGGCTAAATGAACCTATGGTAACATAACTTTCAAGTAAAAACTAGTCCATTGATGGTAATGGTATGGGGGCATGGTATGAAAGTATAAATAAGTATATTTAATTATGATGGATCCAATTATTGGAAGAGAAAAAATTATGAACACTAAACATTGTTCCATAAGGAGTTGATAATAGTTTAATGGGGTCCTTAAATAGTTCTCAGTGGAATTGGTTTAGGGATTGGATGGCTAAATTTTACAAACTATCACTAAGAACTAGAATATCTCAAAACCCTCCTAAAACCCTTATGTGGATTTTATGGGAAAAATATGGTGGGAAATGATTTAATAAGGAATAAACTGGTCTTTAAAATATTTTGGAATTTTATTTCACTCTCCCAGGCTCCTTGACACATAATTGGTCCATACTATCTTCTGTACAGAAAACTTAATATAGGGTTTTCTACAAGTTTTGATGATTTTTTATAGGTAAAAAGGAGAATTATTGAATGAAAATAATTGAAATATGTTTTTATAGAATTTTTCATCCCCTAATACACATTTATCACCATATTTGTGCATAAAAAACCACCTATTTTAGTTTTCATTATAGGCAGTCTAAATAGATAGTGAGAAGGCAAAAATGACTATCAGGGATTAGAAGTGAGAAGTATGTTTTGAGTTTCACTAAGGTCTATGATAGACCAAAAGAAAAATATAATTTCAATATATGTACTAACACATTTTAAACACATATTTTGGATAAATACAAGTCACTTAGGTGACAAGTGTGAGGATAAACCTAGAGGGCTAGTGATGAATGACTATATACAGTGAATAAAAAGTGACAAAAGGGAAGTCATTAGTTGATGGACATATGATAGTTGTTATAACCTTGTTTAAAACTTCTCATTAAAGTTTAAATGTTTCAAAAATATCTATGTAAGTTTTAGATAGTCAATTGGACTCATCACCAAAGGATAGTTTCAAACAAGAAGATGAAGAGTCTTTACACCAAGTTGAGAGAGAATGATGAATTTCTAATGGAAACTTGTCCAAGATCAATTCATGGTATATTATCCACCTCATTATCTCAAATTTTAACTATTTATCAAATATTTACACTTGTTATTGTGATGCTTATACTTATTTTCTTCTCTCTCCTATCCCATGCTCTATAATTGCAAGTCATTTTGGCAATTGTATCTAGTACACAACTAGTATGGTGAACCCTACTAGTTTGGCACCTTGTTTTGATTTTGAATAAGACATTTTAAGTTTATTTAATCTCAAAAATATTTTTCCTAAGTTTTTTAATTGGTTTAATTAGATTTTAAGTGATGAATATGTTCTCCTTCCTTTTATGCTACCTTTGCATGTTTCATGTGATGGATATCTCTTCTAATAGGTTTCATCAAGTGTATGTGTTTTTTGAGTGTACCTTAAAGTGTGAGAGGTACTAGTAGTCTCTAATATTAGACCATATTTTCACCCACATCTATATGTGTATAAAAATATGCAGTGTGTGAAATTAATAGACTAATCTAGGGAACTAGCCCTTAAACCTAGAGGTCTACTTATACTATAGGAAACCCACAGGATTAGAGGTAATGTAATGTTTCAATCAATATAGAGTAGGATTGAAAAAAAATCTCTAGGGTACAATATTGAGTGACAATAGTTATATCATGCCCAGTAAGACCAAGGTCCAAAATAATAGAATAATTATTGGTGTGTTCTTATTACCATCGAATTTTGAAAGAATTTAAGTAAACACCAATGGCGAGTCTGAATGTAATCATATAGTTATAAGCATCCTAGGTATCTATTATTGAATATTTTTTATCAATTCTTAGGTTTCATACAACTAATGAAGTTGATATGGATGGTTATGTTGATAATCCCTATTATATACCTCCTTATCAACCTTGTTATGACCTATGTTATACTCCTTAACAACCCTATCAAGGTTTTTATTAGTCTTATGAGCCATGGTAACCCTATGACCATACTATTGCTTATCCATATGAACATAGTGCTCTTGAACATCCCTATGAAGAAGTATATGAATAATCTTGTCAATAACAGTACCAAGAGGTATAAAGATATTGGAAAAAAAGATATGAATTCCTACAAGCTCAAGCTAGGCAACTAATTCAACAAATTTAAGCTCACCAAAACCCCTACTCCTCTCCTCCTCATAATTCAATCCCATACCATGCCAAATACTTATTACCACTCATGCCAAATCTACTAGATAATGAATAAGATATGAAAACATGGGATGAAGATTTTGATGTGTTCCATATTCATCTTGTGGAGTGGTTTAGAGATTTAGTTCAAAGGTTGATGAACATGTGGAGGTTGGTTGAATAAGAAACCCAATATAATATCAACAAGCAACTGTACTTGGAAATAAATTATATCCAATGCTCAATAGATAGACTAAAAATGTGGGAAGACCAAGAGGTGGATTTTCATGAAGAAAATATTATTTTTGATCAAACTCTAGTTCCCTCTCCCTAAGAACCTTTATCTTACTCCTCATGGAATTCTATCCAAGAAGAGTTTCAACATGAAAAAGAGGATTTAGTGGAAAAGGTGGAAGATGAATTTAAAGTTGATGAAGAGCCTAAAAAGGGATATGAGAAAAGTGAGGTAGTTGATGGAGAAAATGCAGTGTTAATATCTCATCAAAACCTTCTCTCCCTCCAAGAGTTCTTCCAAGTGTCCCCTTCCATACCCATGCCCATCCATGAGATTTCCACCTCATCTTCTATTTCCTCTCCATACCATGACCAAACCACCACCCTCACACCTCATCCCCTCTTGAAGGAGAACCCATATTATGGGAGGCAAGTAGAGAAGAACAATCTTAGTTTGCATCTGATCAAGAAGATGACATGAACATCTATGATGAAGAGATCACTATATGGACTCCCCTTGGTGAAGACAAGTGTAATTCAATCATATTGATTGAAGAAAAAGATGTTAAATATCATGTTGTAGCTATCCATAAAGAGTATAAGAAAGAAATGAATGAGTATGTGCTTGATAAATATTCCACATCTACTAAGTTGCTTGGTCTTCATATGTATGAGTAAGAGCTAGAACCTTAAAATACAAAAGAAGAGGCTGCTATTGTAAATCTTATGGAACATGGTGATTTGTGGCAAATATTATATGATGTATGTAGTTAATTTGAGGTCATTAAAAGGCATATAACTCATGATATTCAAGTTTAATATAGTATTGAGAATGATTTACCCTTTGAAGTAAAACATGATAGATCCCAAAGTATCAAGGTTATTGAAGTGGTAGCTAATGTGCTTGCAACTGATAAGGAGTTTGATATCATTCAAAACACTATGGAGGTCAAAGAGACATGCTTTGATAAAGTGTCATTGGGTCAATTTGTAGTTGAGGAGTACCATGAAGAGATGGTTAAATCAAAATAATTTTTTTTGAACCTATTGTTGTTGCATTGAAGACTATGCTAAGGTGATTGGCAAACATCATGAAAAAGTTGGAGATATAAATGTTAATCATTAAAGGGAAACATGATTCATGTATTCCTTAAATTTGTGGAGCAAATAATGGTTCAAGATTCCCCTTCGATCCAGGAGGAAGAGTTACACCTAGGTTAGTCTATGCATAAGTTAGTTTATTTGAGTTGTGTGGTTTTTCCTAAGTGTTCATGAGAGCAAAAGTGTGCTTGATTTATTGTCTTGTCTTGTGTATCTATTTAAATAATATTTGGTGTGGTTTTATGTCTTTTAAAAGGCATTTAAATGTCAAATATGGTGTAGAGGTGATTCCATATCCCAATGTATAGGAAAAAACAATTGGTCTTTTGCATAACAAGCATGCTACCCTTAGGAAATCACCAAAATATTGACTAATTTGACCCCTTAATCATATAATTAAACTCCTCATGTAAGTTAAAACCTCTTTAGGAATCCCTAGGTTGAAATTTTCCACCATAATCATGACTAAATTCAAATAATATGTTTTATTCTTGTCATATTTATATGGTTTATCTCATGTCATACTAGGCTACCTTTTGGGTCATTCTCATAGGTCGTACAGTTTTCATAAGAAGAAAAGTGTGTCAAGGAGTTGTATAATGTCTCATGTGTTATGTAAGTGTTAGGGTACTATCTTATAACTAAATTTTGTAGGTTAAATGTATAAATAAAGGAGATAACTACAAAAAGGGGGAGTTTTTGAAGTTGTATGGACTTTATGATAACTCTGGCATGTGTGATCAGTTTAGGAGTGTCCTTTCATATCCCCATTACTAATATCTAATATCAAGTTTATTTTATAGGACTAAAGATGGTAAAAAAAAATTCATCTTCCATACCACTCTCTTGTGGTTATCAAAGAAGTTCATCAATTTTCCTCTAGTACATATAGGTTAGGCAGAGTCAAGATGAATGTAATTCATGGATGAAATTAATCTCTTTATAATTCCATGCCATGGATATTGTTTCTAGTTTGGTGGTTTTTGATGCATGAATCATATCTAAGACTGTTATTACCTCCTAGTTGACTATGCATTCCCAACACCTCTAGGTTTTCTCATTTGTTTGGATTGGTTTGATGTTTCCAAGTTGTGTGTGTGTTATATTAGAGATGATTCACCTTCTTCATGTTGATTTCAGCTTGGTTGACATACGTGAACATGGTAGGACAATAAAAACCATCTCCTTGTGATAAAGGTCAACATATATTGATCTGTAGAATAATGTTTCATTAGTTATAGGGTTTGTCTTCTAAGAAATGGCTTTAAATCAAGGTAATGCATGTATTCATTCCATTAGAGTAAGAATTGTAGATATTCTCCATTAAGGGACTTAAAGGTTGATAGAAATGGGTTCTCAATATAGTGAGTAAAGATTGATTAGATATCTAATATACATAGTCATATATAGTTATATATAGTCATGTATGGATAATGGAAGACCATATGAGGCCTAAGGCACAACATGAGTACATTTCCAAGACTTGAAAGAGTTTATCAAGTCACTCAAGGTTCATAGACTAGTTGTAAGATCTCCTCAAATAAAGTATGAAAGTGAAAGGTTAGGAAAGACAAAAAGTGGGAACATTTACCTTATTCTCTTTGAATAAGGTTTATATTGATGTAAATGTCATATATTAGTGAAGATTCCTTAGGTTAGAGTAGGTATAGTTGTTTAATGCTTGTAGCCTAGACCTAGATGTCATATCTTGACACAAGAAATAAGTTTATAGGTTAGGAGAAATTATGGTGGAGTGATGTTTCTCTTAATTTCCATTACTATATTTAGTAAATATAGTGCCTTTTTAGGCTAAATAAACTTGTGGAAACATAACTTACAAGTAACAACTAGTCCATTTATATTAATGGTATGGGGGCATAAATAAGTTTATTCAAGTATGATGTCTCCAATTATTGTAGTTAAAAATATATGTAAGAAAATTCATTCATATGACCACCTACAAGTCTTATATCCCCTAAAAAATATCCACAATCTAACTATAGACCTATAGTGCATTGATAGCGGTGAGTGATGGCATGATCTATAGGAATATATGATCTTTCAATTATGGAATGGAAAATAATCTCAAGAGAAATAAAATGTGTTGAAACATGGTGATTTCATGTGAATAAACACCTATAGGATCCTTTTAAACTCTACCCAATATGCACCTATAGTCTAATTGAAGAGACACACTTGTTCAAGCTAATGGAAATATAGGCGTGAAAGGTTAGTAGTGGTTTAAGATGGGTAAATACATTGAAAATATTCTCACACTTATATAATACATTACCTAATAGGGGAAGAAGTAAAGTATAAGGATTAATCAAATAGGGTTTTTAACCTAATAAGCACCTACAGTTAATTCAAATCCTACACAGTCATTAGTCTAAAAGCTAGTCATGAGTGTTTCTAATGTTGAGAGCTATAAAGAGGTGACTAGGATTTAAGACTTAACATAGAGGATTACCTAGACCTAAGATAATTCATCATAGTCTCCTTTAGGCTAGGAAAATAGGGAGATGCCCTCTATTTTTTCTCAGACAGAGGGTACTCCACAGGTAGTCTAACCTACAAAAAAAGTATATGAATGAGAAAATATGAATGGATAGAGATTTAAATAAATTTTTGGATGACATGCAAGGTTGATTTTAAGGTGAAATAATTTTTAGAACACTCCATAGTCAATGGACACTCCTATAGGTGGTCATAAGCTCATTACATAGTTAGGCCTAGAACTAGGCCTAAACCCTAAAAGTTTCTAACTAAATCTAGATGACTAAATTAACCTTAAAAATAATTTGAGGAATTTCAAGGGGAAGTTGAAGTCATGTTAAAAAAACTAGTTTGTAGGAGAAGATATATAGATGGTCAATTTGACCTAAAACCATCTTAAACCTACTTAGAGTGCATTGCAAGAGCTCAAAAACCATCTTCTTCTGCTCATATTTGTATAGACACTAAGCATGGTACCCCAAGGGGTTG
Source organism: Torreya grandis (assembly GCA_037957365.1). Taxonomy (NCBI): domain Eukaryota; kingdom Viridiplantae; phylum Streptophyta; class Pinopsida; order Cupressales; family Taxaceae; genus Torreya; species Torreya grandis. The sequence goes on along the minus strand of JARHVA010002759.1, from coordinate 1,271,870 downwards.
GGAATAGTTTAAGGGGGTACTTAAATAGTTCTTAGTGGAATTGGTTTATGTATTGGATGTTTAGATTTTATGAACTATCACTAAGAACCAAAACAACTCAAAACTCTCTTATAACCCTTGTGTGGAACCAATGAGAAAGATATGGTGGTAAATGATTTCATAAGGAATTAATTGGTATTGAAACTAGTTTGGAATTATTTTTCACTCTCCCAAGATCCTTGACACCTAATTGGTTTATACTGTCTTCTATATGAATAAACCTAATATGGGGTTTTCTTTAAGTTTTAATGTTTTCTACAGGTATAGAGGATAATTGTTGAATGAAAATAATTGAAATATGTCTATAGAGAATTTTTTAATCCATTAACACTAATTTATCACCATAATTGTTCATGAAAATCCTCCTTTTACACTTTTCATTATAGGCAGTCTAAACAGATAGTGAGAAGTTAAAAATGACTATCAAGGATTGAAGTGAGAAGTATGTTTTGAATTTAATTTAGGTATATGATAGACAAAAGGAAAAATATACTTTAAAAATATTTCATAACACCTCTTTAAGATGTCTCTTGGATATCCACAAGTCATATAGGTAACAAGTGTGAGGATAAACCTGGAAGGCTAGTGATGAATGACTATAAATAGTGAATGCCAAGTGACAAAGGGGAAATCATTAGTTTATGGATGTATGAGAGATATTATAACCTTTTTTACACCTTCTCATGAAAATAAAAATGTGTTAAACATCCATATGTATTTTTATATGGTTAATTAGACTCATTACCAAAGGATAGTTTCAAACAAAAAGATGAAGAGTCTATACACCAAGTTGAGAGAGAATGATGCATTTATGATGGAAAATTGTCCAAGATCACTTCATGGTATATTATACACCTCATTATCTTAGATTGTATATATTTATCACATCTTGACACTTGTTCTTGTGACCCTTCAACTTCTCTTCTTCTTTCTCCTCTCCTATGCTCTATGAATGCAAATCATTTTGGTAATTTTATCTAGTACACACCTAGTATGGCGATGCCTACTAGTTTGGCACCTTGTTTTGATTTTTAATAAGACACATGAAGTTGATTTTATCTCAAAAATATTTTCCTAAGTGTGTTAAGTGGTGTAATTGGATGTTAAGTGATGATTATGTTCTCCTTATTTCCTTGCTACCCTTCCATGTTTTGTGTGATGGATATCTCTTCTAATAGGTTTCATAAAGCGTATATGGTTGTTGATCATGTATTGAAGTGTGAGAAGGACTAGTAGTGTCTATTATCAGACCTTATTTTCACCCACCTCTATATGCCCATAGTGATCTACCTATATTAGAAATACTTATGCTAGAAGGATGTGAGTTAAGGTCAGTTTTGGTAGTCTTCATTCTTAGTGTATATGAAAGTGTGTACATGGAATAATATTTGGTATATCACCTCCATTAATATAGGTTAATTTATATTTCCTTCTTCCCTTTTCATCCCTAAGTGATTGGTTTAGTGTAATATGTGATTTAAAGAGACTAATCTAGGGAGCAAGCCCTTAAACATAGAGGTTTACCTCTGCTATAGGAAACCCATAGGCATAGAGGTAATCCAATGTTTCACTAAATATAGAGAAGGCTTGAAAAACCATATCTAGGGTGTAAGATTGAGTGAGAAAAAAATTTTATTGGCAAATTTCCCATATTTATAAATGAGGAAGATATTATATGGCTTGCATCCTTGAAAAAAAAGGAATTTTTATTTATTTATCTCCATGTTTCTGATAGATTTAAAACTCATATTGAGAGAACCATATCACTTAAAGGAGATTGGGACATTATTTTATGAGGTCATTTCACCTCCACATGTTCCTCTTTCTTCTCCTTCCTCTTAGAGTGAGGATTCTTATGTTGGTGACATTGTTTCTCTACAATTTTCTCTTGTTTGTAAAAATGAGATTCTTGATGGTGATTTGCATGAAGAATCTTTGGCATCTTCTTCTCCTATTATTATTTCTTGTAATATTTCAATTATTAGTGAGGACAAATTTTATAAGGATGAGACACTTGTATCACTTCTTCCTACTACTCATGATGTAGATTTGATTATTGGTGATTAGTTGGATGAGGTACCTTTACCTTCTCCACATATTGATGTACATTTTGATATAGTGGTTATTGCTCTTATTTTTGATTTTGGTATTATTGTTGACAGTGCCCTACCAAGTCATAATTAAACCATAGATCCTATGGCCTATTTATTAGCACTTTAGGAAGAAAATAGGAAACTCATGATGCAGAATTCTCTTCTAATGCCCTCATTTATTCTCTATAGAATAAAATTGTTAGAATACAACATTAGTATAATACCCCATCATGTTGTGTTACTGAATTTGGTACACATCCACTTGATGGACTTCTACAGTGTGATCTACCAGATTCTAAGCAACCCATTGTTCATGTTTCTCATATTATTAAAGATGATACTTTTATGCCTACTATTATTTCATACTCTACACATCCCACTCTAGTTCCACCTACACATATTCCTGCTTCTTTTAAGAAACATACCACTAGTTTTGGATCTCACATGCTTCATTCCATGGGTCACGCTACTAGACTTGTGGGTGTTGGCAAGCATCTATAGGGAATTTTTTACCTTATTCAACCTATTATGTGGATTGATCAACATGGCCTTGGTTATGATGTAGGTGATTCATATTCATTAGGATATGTTGATAGATCTCCATATTTTGTTTGTTCCACTCTTCATGAGGATATTTTTCTAATATGCACTCTTTTGCACCTTCACTTAGGCCTAAGAATACAGTAGTTAGAAATGCTCCACCTTCTACTTATTTATATTTTACCTCACATACTTCTACTATGGACTTTACACCCAGTCATATGCATGCATCTTCATCCACCATTCTTGTCCATTTGGGGTGGATTTATGCTAATTATTGGTGGTATCAACAACATTTTTTGAGAGGAATTTATAGGTGATATTATTATTACACTCATCTTCTTTGACTACACATTGCTCCTCCTACCTTTTGATATTCCTTAGATATTTGAGCTCCTTGTTAGGCATATATGCTTTTTGTAGCCTAAATATCTCATTTCATATATGAAATCTAATAGACATTGACTACATTGTGGAATTTATTACATCACTTGGTGATATTATTATTACATGGGACATTTATTTGTAGTCACATTAAGAGTCATGGAGTTTTTTCTTCATGTTTATATACTACATATTAAGCACTTTAAAATTTAGTTGTTGACTATCCCATCACCATCAATGACATATTTTTGAGATATTTTTATCTGTACCTTTGATATTTATAGTCTCCTTATGATTTATTATGGAGTTTGATCTCCCTCTAAAGAGGTACTAGTCTGGTGTAAACTAGTGTCAACATTTTAGTGTTTTGTAGTGGGATTGGACCACTCATAGAGATATGTTTTTTGAGTCACTACACCCTCTTTAGCATTATGATTTGGGGGTGCATGCACATACTAATTCAGGTGTTGTGCTTTTTGATAGCCCATGATACACACCATTTCATTTTGGAGGTAGTTGATTGAGTGCATCTTTTGTTTAATGGGTTTCATTCCATCAAGTGTACCTACTATAGGTTTGTGTTAAGATTTTATGTATCATGATTCTTAGGATGCCTTGTAACATATGCTCTCTTATTCACTCTCATTATGGTTTTACTAGTTTTTGGGTACCTTGAAGTGATACATTTCATTTATGGTAACTATTTTTCCCTAGTTTATGATCAGCATTTTTTATAGAGTGGGCCTCATACAAAGTACCAGTTCGTATTTGAATTGGTAGTTATAGAAAATCAACATCCATGTATTCTAATAATATGGATTGGTTACCATAGGGACACTTTCTATTTCACTATGATTTGTACATGGGTACCTGATCAGGCCTAGTTACCAAGACCCATTAGTCTCTTTGCTTTCTCTTTTCTCACTCCCTATTATACACTTAAGGAGGGTGTTAGAGTGGACATGTTCACACTGGCTAGTGGTTTGGGATTTTACCAAACCAATTTTGTTTTTATCTATGTTTGAACTCACTTACAAGTTAAGCTTGTTTTTTGGAGTTTGTTATTTAGTTTATTATGAGAAATATTTGCATGAACCAATTTTGGTTGTGCAAAATATTTCATTCTCCCTATTGTTAGCTTGTGTAACAATTTTTTTTTCGTATAAAAAAACTTATTTTCCTATTTATTAGGCACTCATTATGTTTTCTCAGGACCGATGGTGGAGAGAAAAAGATATATATGTTTGTATTTTATCATTAAGATAATAATAGACTTTGATTATACATAATGTTTCTATGTCTATGTAATTAGTTCATGTAATAGCTTCATGATGTGGTGATGGTTTGCAGGAAAGATCCTACTAGTTATGAGTTAATTTTAATTTTGTTAGATTATCATGAAAGTAGAACTTATAGTACATATTAAAATTAGTTTTCACATTATAAGTTGAGATTAGTTCCTTCATAGTGGCATGCTACTTTCCATTCATCAAAGTCATCATTCCTATGATAGCTACAAGATAGATTGATTATTATGTTCTTATGAGAGTCATTGGTTAATATATTATTTTTAAAGTGTCATATATTCAAAAATATATTAAAAAAATATATGAAATTACAAAAAAACTTATGAATGATATGTGTAGCTCATTTACATCATTATTTATGATAAATATATAAAGTATATTTATATATCTTGTTTATATAAAAAAATTCCTCACAAGTGTACTTATGAGTTTTAGAACATATAATTTGTCATTACTAGATGAAGTTATAGGTGGTGATACTGCCCTAGACCCAAAAAATTAATAGTGACAATAATGCTCTATTCTAAAAAGTCAATCACTACGCTCATGTCTTATTCTAGCTAACTTATCCCATGAACATAGGATCTACATTTTCATATCCAAACCAATCACTTGATTTCTATAATGTATATTCATCACAAGTCCATTGGGGGCATATTTTGTCTTAGGTTTTATCATCCTATTACTCTTCCTTTCATTCATACATGAATTCAATACATTATGAAAAATCTATCATTATTTCTCACTTAATTTTACATTGATATCTTACTAGATACTTGAGTTAATAAATATACTAATGCTATTAATTATTTATGTTGATAAATTAAATTTATTCATGCATGGTTTTCATGTTTACTTATATGTTTCATGTTTTGTGTGTGTTCATTATTTGGATTGTGGACATTTGAACAAGTCCTTATTTTTATCTCTAAGCTTTATTGTATGCTTATACATGTGTGGGTGATAATTGAACATGTCTCTTATATGCACCCCTTAGCCATTTTATTTTCTTTTTGTTCTTTTTCATATGTTTCTTGTGCATGAATTATGGCTGTAAATCTTTTTTGTTATTATTCAATCAATTTGTGATGCCATGATCAATATCATGCATCTCCCTAATTTATTGATGCTATTATCTACATCAAGAATTTTTTTATGATTTGTTATATTATATTTTAAGTATTTAGATTTTGATCAATTATTTACTATATTTCTCATTGCTAACATCTATCTAGACATGAAACTATGTATTCTTGGTTCAACATGATTATTACATTACTATATTAATTAGTTTATCTATGATGATGCCGTGATCTCTAAATGTTATCATTACTACTCATATTTTAATATTTTACATAAAATCACTCACATAAATTACTATTTTGAGTTAATTTATTACATAGGATTGACAAATCTCCTCAAAATAAGGAGCATACATAATGGATTCTCTTAGATTTAACTTGAAACAACCTAGTAAACAAACAAAAATAGATATATTTAACTCTATTGTTCATTATTTTTCTAAAAAGACACTTTTAGACAATAATGTTCCATTTAGACACCAACACAAGCCAATCATGTCCATAATAGTGTATTGTCATCCCATGTTGGACAAGGAATGGAGCTTAGTAAAATTATGAAGTATAATAGATGGACACATGTGTGAAGTGTATTATTTTGTCTTTTATATAATTTTTGTATGTATTCAACCTTGTAAGTATAATTAGGCAATAGAAGAATGAGAAGAGTCTTTCCTTTTATATCTTGAAATGTTAAAATGTGAAAAGATAATAGAATTGTAAAAGACTATATATATCACTTTGATGTAATATAATCTAGTTTAATGTGTTGATACAGATTAATATAATCATTCTATTATGGTTTTCCTTATCTTCTTTTATATATGGTTTATATGTAGTGAGTACTCTATTTTATTTTAATCTATTATCAAATACTATACTATTTATGGTCTGACTTTTATTAGTATATGTTTCTTCTTACTCTTAAGTGCATATATGTACATTTTAGATGGTAGATAATATTGTTGTCTCTTATGCACCTATTAGTACTATCCACTGTGTAATATATCCCTATAATTACAATGTTATTAAGTATGTATATGATCCTCTTCTACCAATGGTGCGATGAATGTGGTACCGATTTGGATGAAATATGCTGAGATAGTTACCAAGGTAGAGAGACATTAAAATATGGATAGATGGTAGAGTATAAAACTTTGTAAAGGAAGAAGCATGAAGATTCAGAAAAACTACATAGTATATTATTTAAGAATACCTCTATAGAAAAATCTATGTTTTTTTTTGTTTTGAACTGAATAGATTATTAGCTGCATGGATAGATAAATTAGAATACTATTAATTTAGTCCAAGGAAAACATACTTTATAATATAGAACAAAGAAATAATGGAAATATTATGCAACCTAGATACTGATTGGTCTTGAGTAGTATATTATTAGATGAAGACTACAATCAATGACTATTTTAACAAGTTCATAGTACAATGATAAATAGCCTTTGAGATTACACAAGATATATTTATTCAAGGAATCAAAGGGAAATTTTTGTAGTGAATACCTTTACTGATAAATATATTGGTTGTGGAAAAGGCCATGGTGCATACTCTAAAACATATGGAGTAGTCACTTTCGAAACATGGGGGTGCATGCAAGATAAAGTGAATGATGAAGATTTGAGTAAAATGAAATTGAACCCAATCCTAAAAAAATGAAGGTGAAAATAATCAAAGCAAGAATAAAATTATGGGACTAGAAAGAGAAATTTGACTATAAAGAAGGTGGAATAATACAAAAGACCCAAGAGTAACTACAAATATGAATATGAGTAGAGAAGAAATTGCTAGATCTAGAGAAATAAAAGAAAATATTTCTATAGAAGATAGGTTTCTAAGAGAAGATGTGGAAAATATTGAAATAATAGGGTTTATAGAATATGATAAAGGGCCTAATGAGAAAGAAGATGTGGGAGGTAGTTATGTAGAGTTAGAATATTTAGGAAGTAGAGGTAGATTACAATTAAGGGAAGGGTTTTTAGTTGGAACCAAGAAAGAAATTTCCTAGGAAAATGTTAAAATTAAAGGTAGTAATATTGAAATTTCAAGTTAAAAGTTAGGAGAAGTTAGAAATAAATATCATTCATTTGAAGGGTACACATCTCCCAAGCCCACTTTATTTATTAAAGGTAGAAAAAGTACATAGAGAGAAGCTAATTCAAGTTGGTTTGATTACTTTACTAATAAATTTGGAAGGATTAATGTATAAACCAAATGGGAATTAGAAAAAAATAAGTTAAATGAAGTAGGATTTATTTTTACTCCTAAAAATATTAGTGTGTAATAACCTATAGTCACAATAAACACTACACATTCACCTAATAGTGCAATAACTAGTGCGTAGTCACCACCAGTCACATATATAATAACAACTACAAGAATACCAACTATGGTGCTTGATGTAGGTATGTTTGTGCCTTTAATTCCATGTGATGGGTATTTAGATCCTAAACAATACTTGGTAACCTATGAAATGAAATGGATTATAAAAGGGGTAACATCAGATGATGTGAAGAAGTGCAAAATCATAGGGGATTTAGAAGGACATGTTTTGGAGTTAATTTGAAAAAATAATGGAATCCCATCAATCTTGAAAAATTTAAAATTTTTATAGTATTAAAATTTAAGGTAAAAAATGTTCTAGTCAAGTTATTCAAGACCTAAAGGAAATTTAGCAAAAAATTAGAGAAATAATTGGAAAATATAATAATAGGTTTTATGATGTGATGAACAAAATTAATTTTATTTTAAAATACAAAGATAAGACTTATTCTCTAATAGAAGGCCTAAAACCAAGAATAAGGTTTCATATTATGCAATCCTAGTTCTCTACCAAGGCTGATTCTTGGTCTACTACCATATGAGTAGAACAGATAGAAGACTACACAAATTTTCCATTGATGAGCAAAAGTAGAAGATAAGTTAGATTATTCTATGAGGAAGATGAAAGAGATGCATGAAAATGATAAGCCTAAATTAGGCTTATGGTGCATAGAATGTGGCCATGAGGGACATCATAGGAATGCCTGTCTAATAATTAAAATAGAATTTTGTGAAATCTAAAGGGTAGTTGGACATACTACATCAAAGTACCATATTTTTCACAAATATGCATGATGAGACAGTTATAAATATTTTAAATAAATAAAAAAATATATAATAAAGGTTATCATAGTTGTAGCTCAATAAATACCCATTATAAAGTAAGTAATTATAGTATTAGACATGGAGATGACAAATGTGCTCATGGTAGTCTAGGATAGATTATTCCATCACCTTAATACTAGATGTATTCTTCACCATAATATAAATCAAAATTTATATAAAGTTGGAATAATACATCATCTCCCTCATATTAATATTTTGGTAATTATACACAACTTGAGAATAATATGAATCTTTAACAACATCAGGGAAACTAGAATCTAAGTTCCCCTTAGCATCAATGTGGGGGATATGATGCATAAATGATTCAATAATGAGTATATTTTGGAAAAAAATCCCAAGGGTGGGGATATACATGTAATATAGGAGGCTATATAGGGGGATATAGGGGAGGATATCGTGGTGGATATCAATGAGGTCACAATAATGATAATCAACAAGTTTCACCCCTATGCAATGTCATCTATGTAGAAAATTTAATCATTATGTGAGGAATTATCCCAAAAATACTTAGAGACAATTTTATTATATATACTATAGGGTTAAATTTCAACATCAAATAGAATATTTCCCTATTCTAGAGAAATAAAGAAAGGATAAGCTAGTGTGCAATGTAAATATGATCTATGCACATCCAAAGGAATTTACATTTGTGCAAGTTGTCATAAGGAAAAAAAGATTGGAACAAGGCTTACATCCTTTAAAAAAAATTAATATCATGGTATTAAAAACATTCAGTGGGATACATATCCTAATACTACTATAGATATAAATTAATGCATCAAGCTGTGTAGGTATTACAAGAAATACACTAGAAACCAGTCTCTGATGAGAATAACATAGATATTGATGCTAAAATGTATGGGAAAATTATTAGGATAATGTGACAAGAGGGTGTTGTGACTAATTTAACATATTTGATGAAACTACTCAATATAATATGTAATGAGGATATATCTTATAATATCAGTAACCTCCTATATAATCTCCTAAAGTGTGCACATTAAGGAAAAACAATGTTTGATAAAGTAGTTTGGTATGTCAAGACCAAGAATCCTTGGGATGTGGATTTATGGATGGATATTGAGGTAGATGGATATGAGACCCAAAATTTAGTATTTTAATTTAGATGTATAGTTAATATGATTCCTTGATCAACATGGGAAGCCATTGGTCAATCAACTTTGAGATATAATCCAATAACATTAAGTTTAGTATATTATGGTTGAGTTAAACCCATTGGCTAGATAGAAGATGTTGGAATTAAAGTCACTGAGCTCAACTTGAGAAGATATTTTAAGGTTATTGACATGAAGATAACATAGACCCATTAACCTACTGTAATTGGTAAGAAATGGGCATACAATGGCCACATGACTATTAAAACTATGTATAATCAGTTAAAAGTGAATTAGAAAGATAAAATAGTGGTCATACATTTAAATAAGTCTAAATAAAAACCATATATCATCCTAAAAGAGCCAAAGTCTCCTTATTCTTATGGGGACAATAGTTGGTTTGAATTAGGTACAAACAAAAGGTAAAATAGGGTGTGGTTTATAGAATGTCAAAAGTGGAAACTAGGTATTGTACAACAAGAAAAACAATTGGTATTCAAACCTACTCTAACATAGTGTCCAATCAGGTAGGTTCACATCAAAGATTGTGTTTCTCCTTTAGTGCATTCATTGATAAGATCTGAGGTAGACTTCTTGTATAATAATAGTGTAACTATGATGGACTATATTGAACTAACCCTAGAAGGTATTCTACCTTGGGATTTTGCATCATCCATAAATGGTGACTCAAACACACACCTATTGAATTGGTCTTGAAAATATCATGAGTTATGACCTCTACACATGGTGCTCACTGTAGAATGCTAGATACCTCAATATTTTACAATAAAAGATCTCAATCCGCTCATATTGAGGATTTAACACCATCTATCAAAGGTGGAATAGTGAGTCAGTGCATTCAAATATGTGTTAAAGGGAACTACTATGACATGGTGGGTCATACACATAAATTTAGAAATCTAGTGGGAGGAAGCATGCAAAATATTACATTCAAGGTTTCAACTACCAACTAGTGTTAAATAAAAATAACCTTTTTTTTTAAGAGGGTCAATGTTCATAATTACACATCCATTAATGCTTGGGTATATGGACCAAACAAGGAGTATAACCATGATACTGGTACAAACATTTAGTCATACCCTTGCACCTCTTTTCATAGCTTGGTATATGCATCAAGAGAAAAAAAGGGAAACTAAAAATTGGGCACCACTTTAAGAGTATTTCATTCAAACTTTTGTGTTTAAAGATGATAACCCACTAGTACATAATGAAATGCATATAATTAAAATATGTTTATGTCATGGATGTGCACAAGATTTAAAAAATGTTATCAAATCATCATCTCATTAAGAGGCTACATAGGACTTGGATCTCATACTATGCAATTACAAATCCAACCAAAAAGAATAACTCCTAGTTCATCTATATAGAATAATCAATGATCTAACAAAATCAAGTGATAGTGATAGTGATATTGATAGAGATCTTGATATATAAGGGTTATTTGAGCCCCAATATGAAGGTGAGCCCAAAATAGTACAAAGTGTAAAGCAAATGGAAGAGGAGAAAATGCATAATATCAACATTCTATAATGTAAATGCAAACACATTATAAAAAATACTTACTTAGTGGACCAGGCAAGATATATTAGGAACCATTGTGAAAGATTGAAGGAAATATTGGGATAGAATCATCCCATAATATTTTCATAATGAGAAATTATTGGGGACAAGAACAAATCTTTAAGGCCTTCCAGTTGTTAAGAGATTATTAAGATGTGTATCCAAGAAAATTATCAGAGGTAAAAGGCATAGATCCATATTTGGGATTCACATATAATTAAACTAATGTGTGTTCCCTATAAAAAAATAACCTTATAGTCTCAATCCTAATATGAAGACCAAAGTAAAGGAACAAATAGATTAAATGTAAGAATATGGAATTATTTATCCTTAGGGTAGGGTGAGTCCCATGGTTGTTCAACCTAAGAAAACATGAGAAATTTAGGTATATGGGGACTACCATGTAATCAATGATGCTTATGTTAATGATCCATTTCCTATTCCTTTCACAAATGAAGTCCTTGAATCTGTGGCTGAGCATGAGGTATATTCATTTATAGATGGTTTCAGTAGATATCATTAGATTTTGATTGCCAAGGAGGATCAAGCCAAGACCACCTTTTCTACTTAATGGGGATCATTTGCATACAAGGTAATGCCATTTGGTTTAAAGAATGCACCTAATGTATTTTCTAGAGATATGGTAAATACATTCAAATATTTCATTCATGATTTCTTAAAAGTCTATCTAGATGATTAATTTGTCTTATCTCTATTTAAATAACACTTGTCAAAACTAAGATTAATTCTAGAGTGATGTCATGTTTTGTACATCACTTTAAATTTAAATAAGTGTCTCTTATTTACACCTTTTTTTGTCTTGCTTGGCCATGTTATGTGTAATGATGATATTTTGGTTAACCTAGATAAAATTTATATTATATTAGGAATTCCATCTCCTACTAACTCAAATAAAGTGTGCATCTTCCTTGGTCATACTAGATATTATTATAAGTTTATAAAAGGGTATGCAACTATATCTGCATCCATGGAGAAAATGTTGTGTAAGGATATCAAATTTGAATGGACACTAGAATGTCAAACAACATTTATTGAGTTAAATCAAAGGTTAGTAAAAAGACCGATATTAGTATTTAATTATTAGCAGAAGAAATTCGATGTACATGTGCATTTTTTTGGCATTAAAGTAGGAGATGTCTAAGTGTATCCAGGTGAAGGTGGGTTGAACCACCTAATTTATTTTGCTAGAAAGAAACTATGAGATATATAAAATAATTACACCACCATAGCGAGAGAAGCATTAGCCATGGTTTTTTCATTACAAAAATTTTAGGTATTACTTATTGGATATTCCTTTTGTGTTCTTCATAGATCACCAGGCATTGTGATACTTGGTTAATAAACCAATGCTAGGAGGATGCATATCAAGGTGGTTGATGCTATTTTATGAATTTAAATTTTATATTATTATGAATCTAGGATGGGATAATGTGGTATGATATCACCTCAACCAAATTTTTAATGGGGAAAAACCAAAGGAACTTAAATATGAATCCCCCAATGCACATTTATTTAAAACCTTGACAATTCCTGATAACATTAAGTACATTGCAAATTTCTTAGAACAAGGAATTTTTACTATACACTACACTAAGTGGGATAAAAATAAAATATTTACCTAAGCCATAATATATAGCCTCATTAATGTATTATTGTATAATATTGGTAAAGATGATGTATTGTGGAGAGTAGCTCTAGAGCATGAGCAACCATATCTACTTCAAGAGGCTCACCAAGGAATTGCAAGGGGTCATTTTTTAGAAGAATACATTATAAGAAAAATAATTTAGAGTGGTTTTTTGTGTTCTAAATTATTTTATGATGCACATAAAGTTTATAAACTCTATGACATCTGTTAAAGAATGGGCAAGCCAAACTAGCATGATAAAATGCCTTTGGTACCCATATTTGTAGAATAACCCTTTGATCAATGGGGAATTTATTTTTTTGGACATATAACTCCCCCAAGTAAGGGAAATCACACTTGATATATTATTACTATGACTAACTATTTCATGAAATGGGTGGAAGTTGTTGCAACTCCAAACTATGGTGTGAAGGATGCTACCAAGTTTTAATATGAAAATATCATCACAAGGTTTGGATGTATAGTTAAGTTGGTAAGTGATATAGGAATGAAATTTATAAATAGTATTATCAATAATCTCATTGAAGAGTTCATTATATTGCACCATAAAACTAAAACTTACCACCCATAGGCTAATGGATAGGTAGAAGCATCTAATAAAGTTTTGGGGAAGATGTTAACAAAAATTTGCAATGTTCAGAGAGATGATTGGGAAGATCAATTTATTGTGATTATATGGGCTTATCAAACACATTACAAGAGAGATACTAGGTTCACTCCAGTCCAATTGTTTTATGGCCTTGAGATAGTAATTCCTATGAAATATATTATGCCTATTCTATGCATTAAGATGATCATGAGATTAGGAGATCACGATTCATTAAATGCACAATTGATGGATTTCACTAGGGTGGAAAATATAGATTAAGAGCATAGTGGATATAACAAATCAAAAAATAGAGTAAAAAAACATGGCATTATTGTAACTTGTGATCTAATAAATTTTACCTAGACCAAACAATATTGATTTACAAGAGCAAATTTGAAGCATTTCCTAGAAAGCTACACATTATATGGAAAGGATCCTACATCATTCATGAAGTATCACCACATGATACCATAATGCTAAAATATTTTTAGGGATCCATATTACTAGGATGCATAAATGGCTATAGGATTAAGCCATATCCTCTTTAATTTGTATCATTATGCTAAAAAATTGATTAGGTGATAAGTACCAACATGTAGTTAGGATTTCATTTAATGTTTTTTGTTTCCATTTTGTTTTCTTAGGCTATAATGTTTGTATAACATGTTTGTTGTTACATAACACATCACAACCACCAAGAAGCAGTTATCATCATAGGATGTGATCACATTACAAACATATCTCATCAAAGATAGCTATATAAAACTACATCAACAATTGTAATTAAGTTTGAGAAGGCAAATACAAGATAGGTAAAAAAAATTGAAGGCCAATGGTCAAGTCAGACCGTTAATGATGTAACATTTCAAAAATATTGTATTATATTCAAAATATATTTGTTAATAAAAGGACAAGTGGATATATAAAACAAATGGATTAGCTAAAAGGACAACTACTCACCTATAATAAATACAAAATAATTAAATTCAATATCATAGGCACTAAAAATACATGTCAAGGTGATTTACAACAACTAATATTAATTGAAAAGGGAACATTCATGTGCACATAGTTAGTGAATTCAAAGAAGGAAGTGACATGAAATTGGGTGGCAAAAACTATAAAAGAGTAGGATATAAACAACAAAAAAACATTATAAACTTTATCTAATAATAGAATTATGAAATATACCTTTTGAATACCTAATCATGAATGAATTTCCAACTAGAGTAAAAGTAATCAAAATAATCATTCAGTCCAAACCATTGATCGAGACATGAAAAAAGGTCATTTATTGATTTCACTATCAGATGAATAAAAATATGAAATGGGAATTGGTGTAGGTATTTGAAAGACTAAATATAATCATCTAAATCTATTCAAATTCATAGATGCAACATAAACTACTCTATTTTCATAAGATACTCAAGGAGTAAAATAAGAAGGAGCCCTAACACTTCAACATATGTTATGAGGATCTAACATTTCATGATTACTTAATATGCATATATTTAGGTGTTATATGAGGTTATAATGACTTTGATAAGATGATATAATCAAGGAACTATCCATTTGACTCAATATGTTACCATCTAGATTTTTGTGCACACCATGGCATGAATAACAAGTCTACCCAATCATGGTAAATCTCTCTTAACTTATAAGTCTAAAACACTACCAATACATTTATATATAAGGGAAATATATACCACTATGGAGGGGTGAGGAAATTTTATTGACTTAATTTAGGATTCTTCACTGTGCATCATGGTTCAATGTATCACCAAAAGATTTTGGAAAACCACTAAGCAAATAAATAAGTGATAAGAGGCATAATTGACATTGCTTATTACATGACAAAGCTATAAGAGGATTTTAACTAGCCTAAATTTTTGGTATTTTATATCACCACTAATATAGATAAGGTACTTGAAAGAAGCACATAGAGATTTCAGTATCAATTTTTTTCCTTTTATTGTGTTTCATGTAGTGGAAATATCCACTAGGACCGGTTAATGTAACTCTAGATTTTTGGCTTGGTAATGCCTTCAAAAGTATTACATGGAATAAAATAAGACAATATTATGAGTAATTGGGGTGATTTAACACATGGTGGATAAAATCCCTAGCCTCAATCCAATCATACCATAGGATCCCATAATATGTAATGTAATATCTAAGATAACATGCTTTAGTTACCAAATTACATAATGGCATACAGAGCAAGGTTCATGAGTTGGATACTCTAACTATGAACCTTATTCCATTTTTAATTTAAATGGTCAAATTAAAGGATGGATTGTATAATCAAAATGACCTAGATGCAAGGTTGGTGCCTCTATTATAATTCATGCCTCCTTAGGTGTAAAAACCACAAATAGAGTAAGCACCTTATCAATAATAAACATAATTGTAGGATCAATTGACACAACCATCATAGTCATAATATAAAACATAGTAAGATAAAGGTAAGAATAAAACCTACATGTATATTCTCACCACCTATATTAAATAAAATAACCTGACAAACAAAGTGATGTCTCAATCATCCCATGGTTCCATGGATAACTACTAAGTGTGACCTACCTGAGTTGGGGGTAGAATAATGGGAAGTGATACAATAAATGTTGGAAGACATTATAAAATATGTGTATGATGTATAAGTGGAGAATAAGTTCTTTTGGAATGTAGTGCATACTTACTAAGTGCAAAATTAGGTAAGATAAGACCTTTGGGTTGATATTACTCAACCACCTCTTTCTAACCTTGTTGATACTATAGGATAAGATGAAGCTCGACACAAGTTAGAGATTAAAATATTTTCAAAAAAATTATCCATAAGATCATTAGTTGCATCATAGGTGGTGGATTTACCTATAGAAGGTAGTTTTACACAAGTCTTATTCTAGTGACCACACACATCCTTCTGTGACACCATCAAAAATTATGTGGGAGAGGATGGTGTCCTTCAGTGAACTTGTAAAATAAAGTAGTGTAAAAAAATCTTAATCAAAACAATAAAAACCTAAAACATAGGGGTTGAAGAAGTAAAATAAAAAACTCATACTTATAACTAAATCTAGGAAAAATAAGTTGATACACAAAGGCTAGCTGGGTGAAGTATAATCACCTAAGCATACCAAATTCAACATCAAGATTGAAGGGGATGAGGAACCCATGGATACAATTATGACTAAGGAAGTTTCTAAATAATAAACTATGCAAGGCACACCTAAACTTGAGGAGGTGAAGGAGGAAGAAATAAATAAGAAAACACAAGAATAAACACAACCATTAGTGCCATAACACAATAAGAAGTTGTAAAATGTCAAAAATATAAACAATAAGATATAGGTGTTGAGAAACAAGAAAAAATCGAGGAAGTAGAGGCTATGAGGAATCAAGCCAAAGAAGTGAAAGTTGTAAGAAATAAAATTGAGGAATAAGAGGCTATGCAGACATACGTTGAAGAAGTTGAATCTATAAAGAAGAAATTTGTGGAAGTAAAATCCATGCACAAATAGGCTAAATAAGTAGAGGTAAAGAAGAAAAAGTATGAGGAAGTACAATGATGATAATAAGAGGCACAAGATACATAATAAAAATAGGAGCAAGAAGCACAAGCTAAGGTTAAAGCTAAGACTGAAGCTAAAGCTAAGGCTGAGGAAGATGCTAAAGCCAAAGTTTAAGCTAATGCTAAGGCTAAGGTCAAAGAGGAAGTTAAAGTGAAAGCTAAATTTGAAACTAAGTCCAAGGTATTAGTAACAACCCAAGCTTAAGATCTTAAGGACACACAAGCATAGGCAAAATAAAAAACCACAACTCACACTAAGGGTACTAAAGAAACATCATAGATCTTTAGCCATGGCTAGGGGGTGTCCATACTACATCAAGATGGTAGAATACTTTATTTATTCTATTTGCTCAATTCACACCTAATCTTGTGACACCTATGACCACATCCATAGAACTTGACACCACTATGATGGAAATATCATTGAATGTGACCCATCTGCCACTCTCAAAACAAATTGAAGGAGCAGTCACCTTCTAATAATCCATTACATAAAATGCCTTAGATTTGGAACATGAAGTCTTAAGGCTATGAGAAGAAAAAGATAAAGTAGAAGAGTAGATGGAAAATTCATGGTAATTGATCAATAATGCTTGTCCCACCTTAGTTACATAAGTACTAGGTGATTAAGTCATGCTAGAAGATAAGAAATTCACTACTTTATTGACATAGCTCATAGAGAGTTAGGGAGTTATATAGAAAGTTTTGGCATTGTGAACACAAGAGAAATCTCTCAAGATGGAAACAAAGGTCAAACACTAATTTGTTGATGAATATGAGTAGGTTATAGACACCATTATGAGGTAGGCCAAGCATATAACCCAAGGTATGTTAAATTGGAGACAAAATTTAAATCAATCTTTGGCTATTGTGAAGCTTGAATTTGCCATTGTAGATAAAGCTAAATCCATACTCAAGGATTAAAAATAAACTAAAAAAAAAATGATTAGTGAAATTAGGCAAATTTTGGATTTTATGGATGCTACCATTCATAAGATATAAGTATGGCATAATGAAATAATACACAATACTTTTACATCCATCCAAGCTCAAAGGACAATTGATAAATTGGATGAACTCATCTTGGAAATTCAACTATAATATTATAATGCCAAGGAATTTATTACAATCATAGATCATGATGATCTAAAAAACATAATAATGATCTAGGTACCATTATGAATTTTTATTTCCATGCTATGTGAAGTTCCCATAGACTGGAAAATACTCAAACAAGATCTATCTCATGCCAATCTAGATATTGCCCAGATAATAAATGATCCATATTTCATTCTCTTGTAACAACTTTGAAAAATCATACATGAGAGGAAGACAAACACAAAGACACAATCTATGTAACTACCTTTGGTAGTGGATACATCAAAATCCAATGGGTCAATAGCTTCCCAAACATATCAACCTCTACAACCACTTTGTCAAACACCTCCTCAACTATAGCAGTAAGTTTTGTGCACATTCTTTTTTTGAATTTTGGCATATTTATTTTTTTAAAGATAGTCTAAACATTAAAATCAGGGCCATACTAGTTGAAAACCCATAAAGGGAAACCACTTAGTTATGTTAGTCTATTAAAAAACCAAAAGGTTGATAAGCTAGTATGCTACTTAGTTGAAAACCTACAAGGCTGGATACGTAGTGCATAATGGGTGAAAATAGATAAATGACACCTAGAAAAATAACTATGACTTTTGTTTATAACTTATCTTTTTATCTTAGATTAAATTATCTTAAAACTTTGTCTTAGGATGCGATAAAACTTTAAGTCTGGGAAAGTGTTGGATGACTAATAAAGCTTAGTAAAACTATGAAGTATAATATATAGACACATGTGTGAAGTGTATGATTTTGTATTTTATATAAATTTTGTATGTATTCAACCTTGTAATCCTAATTTGGAAATATAAGAATGTGAAAAGTCTTTCCTTTTATATCTCAAAAGGCTAGAATGTGAAGAGACAACAAAATTTTAAAAGACTATATATGGAACTTTGATGTAATAGAATATTGTTTGATGTGGTGATAGAGATTAAAAAAATCATTCTATAATGGTTTTCATTATCTTCTTTTATATATTTTTTATTCATATTGAGTACTCTACTTTACTTTAATCTATTATCAAATGTTATACTAGTTATGGTCCAGATTCTATTAGTATATGTTTCTTCTTGATCTTAGGTGCAGATGTGTACATTGTAGATGGTAGGTAATATTGTTGTCTCTTCTGTGCCTATTATTAATTTCCATTGTGCAAGTTATCCATGTAATTAACATGTTATATAGTATTTACAAGAGCTTATTCTAACATCCCAATGTTTAAAAAATAATATTTTATAGAATTTATTATAATCACAGTCAGTTATAGGATAGTTTTTAATAGTTATCCAAAATCATTTTAGATAAATACTCAGGTTTGTTTTAGATTTTTCTCAAAATTTTGGAATCATGTGTAACATGTTCTCCAAGTTATCACATATATTTTTTATTTAAAATCATTTGATGTTACTTAATTCCATAATAAATATGCTTAGATACTAGACTATGGGGCTATGTGTAACCAAATGTTCACCTTCTTACTCAAATTTTGCACTAGTTTCATAGAAGGAATGGAAACCTATGTCATTCTATATTATATATACACATAAATTAGATCATAATATTTTTTCACCAATTTTTCACTAGAAACAAATATTATTCTGTTTGTAATGGTTCATTCACTTTTGCACCAATTTTTCACTAGAAATGATCCATTAGAATTCATACAAGGATTTTAAGCCACTTTACTACCTTGGGTATGAAATGATGGAGTTAATCACACCTTGAGTTATTAATAACTATATTATCAATGATAATTAGGTCATGCACATTCCAATCCAAGTTATTTAGTGAAGATAAATCTCTAAGGGGCATACCCTCTCTAGTCACTAGGTTTTGCATTAGAAAAGAACAATGATTCATGTACTCAATCATGTGTATTCATTATTTTTTATTTGATCTAAAATTTTCTTGTCTTTGATTTTATATTTTCATCTTAATTAAATACTAATTTATACATGGTTCATTGTAGGTTTTGCATGAAGCATAGTTTAGCACGTGGTCTACATTCACATTTACTCAATAAAAGTAAACTTAGGTAGAAATATCTTTATTTTACTCTTTTAATATTTATTTGATACATTAATAAATTAAAAGGTGGCAAATGTAGTCATATAAATTATCATTTATTGCTAAACAAATGTACTTGTGACCAACTCCCTATACACGCTTAACTCATGCCTATTCCATTATTCTAAGTCACTATTCCTTTATCTCTATGTGGATGATCCCTACCTTAAGCCTACTATGAGACATATTTATTCCTATTATTAATTATAAGTAGCCTAATCTCATCCTCAAACTAATGCACACTTCCATCTTAGTAGTCTCTTCTTTCTAGATAAGGTCCTTCCTTTAGGACTATCCCACCCACTGGTATCATTTGAATCCACCGACCATGTCCTCATTCTGAATAATGGTTAATTTATAATATTTTAATCACCTAATGAGTCATGTTACATATTTAGAAAGCCTCATTTAAGAAATTTACAAATAGATCACTATAAATCCAAATTTATAACCATTTTACATGCAATATTCTCACACATGGAAAAATTAAAACATCTAACTACACATTGAGTAAATAACATCTATTATTCCCAATTCAAAGTCTACATATCCATAATATCCTTGAGATAAGTATGAATACACCTTAAAGGTCACAATTCATTGTTGAAACACATTTATACACCAATATTGAACTAACATTTAACATTACACTAGTATTTGACAAACATCATCATGGCATGGGGGAACTATATTGAGTGTGATCCCTTTTTAGAGTATTGGTATGTAAGCAACACTCAACACATGAGAGTTGAAGTCAATAATACATTTAATATCTAACCCCCTTTTACCATCTATTCATCATTATTTATCAAGTTAGGGTTCCAAGTGAATAATAAGGTACACAATGGCTTCCACAATATATCATACATCAGAACACACATAACATGACCAATAGGTAACAATGCACAGATCCATTTTTACATATAGGTAAAAGACCTACTATATGTTAGCACTCTATACAAAATACATGATGTAGCCTTGTATAATTAGCATATCCTCACCTAGAGATCAAGTGAATCCCTATTTTAGATTTAAAATCATCTCATGTAGTCATATATTCATATCTATAGTCTCAGTCTCAATTCTACATATATGTGTAAAACTATATTATTTATTTATGTGCATTTTCCACTTTTAACATCTTTCAAAATATAGTAAATTCCAAATAAAAAATACTTAATTTATTACATATCTTAATATTATGATTTTACACAGAGGTTTATCATAATAGGATTTAAGAATTTTTTTATTTGTGTAATTTTGATAAAATAGTAAATATATAGCATAAGATATCTCCAAAATCCCCCCTTTATTACAAACATAGGGAAATTAAAAACCACACAAAAAACTAGAACAAAAATTTAATTTGACACAAATATTGATGGATGGGAACACATCTTCTATCCAAGTATGAATTAAGACACACTTTGATTTCATACTTTGCATTTATGTGAACATGCACATTTGTTTACATTGCACACATCACATATTCATGAATTATGACACATTGAACTATTATTCATATAATTAATACACACACATCAACTATGAACTAATAGGGACACACTTAGTTTTTCTTCATGGCTTGATTACATACATGTAAATAAAGACACACATTGTTGTTTATAATTATTCTCATTGAGAACACATATTCATTGAATAGCCATAAACACATCAATATACATAGATATAATGGAACTAAATTCTCTCTATGTCTTCAATGGGTTTTCACCATCTCAATGAACCATGCATTTGTAGCCATTATACTTGATCATTTCCACCTAATCAAGAACAACAAAAACTCTCACCACTACCACTAGACACCATGCTTAGATTTAATTGATTTGGAATAGGTTTTTGAATAATATGTATCTAGAGTACATAATTACTACCAATTATTATTAACAACTCTGATTCATTTAGGTATATTTTGATTTTTCCACTATAATAGATGTAACCTCTATGTTAACAATGAATGATAACTCAATATTAGCTTGGCCTCCTTCCTCTATTTCCTCCAACCTCTTATGAGCTCAACTAGCTAATTTGAACTACATTTTTCAAATTGTACATTTATGATAAAACACCCCCTATAGAATGGAATTAATATTTTAGCAGATGTCAAGTTCTCCCAATAATGCATCCTTACAGTATGATTTTTTTACTATGATGATTGATGCACAATTAGTTATTCAAACTTGAGACTAAAAACTTTACTTTGGTAAAATATATTTATTGATGAATGACCCAAAATTATTTTAACCTAACAAACATAGACTATGAAAAGTATTAGAACAAATTAATAAATTATTATTGACATCTAAAAAACTATATAATCACTTGACATCATAATAATATATATTATAAACAAAATATGAAACAATATAAATAAAACTTTAAGCTAAAAACATATTATAGTTTATAAAAACTATATATATTAAATAAACTATACTTAAATGTATATCACTAATCACTTTATTATGTCTATATCTTAAAGCTATTATGGAATTAATCATTTAAAAATATAAATTAGAATCTTCAATGCACATAATTAGATGATGATCAAAGTCAATTTGAATAACATAATGATGAAGATCATTATAGTCTTATAACATGTTATAACCGATCAAGGATGTAATAATTGGTAAATAAGTCACCAAGCATAAATGGTAGAGGTGTAGATCATCAATGCTAGGCAAGATGATACATGTGGGCCATATAGCATAATGGAAATCAATAAGACATGCTATGCATTCACTAGGGTTTGATACACATGTGGTCTGAAACATTGATAATGTCTATTTACACACAAATGTATATTTATAATAAATAAAACATGAATTATAACATTAATTTTTTTGAAAGGAATAATACACAATGTTTTCATATTATCACCTTTAATTAAATGCACATATGTGGATGAAGCAGTGGCAGATCTACATAGCTATCAAAAATATGTTAGTTGATCCAAATGGAATACATATAAGGTTTAAATGCAAGCACTTCAAGGATGAATGGATTTTATATAAGATATATGATATATTCATTGATAGGTAAAAACTATGATAATGAATGTAAAGATTCACACATGGGTATTTGACTTAATAATGCATACATTTTGACTTAGTTGATGGTGTCAATTTACATGGTGATAAGAATATCTTCCAAGGTGAATGTGGAGTGGATCATATGGTTGACAATCCCAAAAGCTAAATAAATTCATGAATAAATGTGCATGGGTGAAGACTGTTAAAAATAGATCCTCACTTACAAGTTTTATTAAATTTTCATAAAAAACTCCCAAAAACCTCCTAATTTATGTACACTACAATTTAAAAACAAATAACAACTATTATAAAAGGGTTGATAATGAAAATAATGGATGGACCTTGGAATTTTACTTATTTTTAATCAAAATTTGAATTAATAAGTGAATTAACCCTAATTATAATAAATTAAATAAAATATAATATAATGTTATAAATGGAACTTTGACAAGCAAAATAGAAGAAAAACATTAAATTTGACAAATTGCAATGGAAAGAAGGAATACTAACTATGGATGAAATGGAAAACTTATCTATTTAATAACTAATATTTGATTGTGTGAATTGACAAAAGGCTAGAACAAATGACAAGGACTGATTTTACAAATTCCTAGAAGTTGTGAGTGAAATTGGTGAAGGATAGGATCATATAAATATAGACATGATCATATACAACTATTGTCCCCTATTAAATGTTTTTATCCTTAAGCCACAATCATGTAAAATAGTTTGAATTAGGTATGTATTCATATATTTAAACTTCAGAGATGAGTGAAAGACCTACAAATAAATTATTCAAAGTTGAAACCCTAATATGGTTTACAATGATTAAAAACCAATAAATAGTGAAAAGGGGAGTGTAATGGGATGATCTAACCCTAATCAGCCCATGATGACTATACATTGCTTATGTATCCAATACTTCAAAGAGGAAATAAAACCCATTTAGTTCTTCCACTTAGAGTGCTTTATGAAATTGTGCTCCTTTGATTATATGAATGCATCTAGAGATGGCTTGAATACGTGATCCTATTTTTCCTTGGATTGGATAAAATAGGATTTATACTTGATTAAGGATTTCTTCAAATGATTAGAATTATAATTGGGAAGCATGGGGAAGATTTTAACAATGTGAATTAGTGAAAGTGTTCCTTTATATTGTATTACCAAGTGGTAGAATAAGTGACTTAAGTGTGCCTTTATATAAAATCAAAAGAAAAAACCTCACACTAAGAAACTCAAAAACATGGATAATAAAGTAAGGGAGGTTTTAAATTTAAAAAATAATTTTTAGAGGACCAAGGGAAAAAATTTACCATAGGGGATGATAACTTCTACCACTATTGTCCCCTACTAGACTTTTTTTCTTTATATAAATGTGTTGCTTTTCAATCTAGACTTGTCCAAAAATATGATTAGGGGTGTTTTTAACTGTCATAACATTTATATAGGAAAAAAACAATAATTTAGAATGTAAATAAGTCCATATAGGTGTATATGATAGAATTAGATGTCAAAATAGGTCTAGATTAAGTGTGCAAGTTAATTAAAGTGAAATTAGGTAAAAAATGACATAATGAAGTATTCATGAGAAAATTAGAGTGATTACATTCCCCCTCCTTTAGTATAAAAATAGAATTATTAGAGTAAATGAGAAATAACACCTAAGTGTGTAAAAAAAAATTTGCCTTTGGGAGAAGCTCTAAATCATGCAAGGCATTCCATGGAAAAATGTGTATACATGAAACCAATGCATGATCTTGTGACTTTGCTTGGAGATGATGCTTCCTTGAGGCATTGGACAATTGGATATTCCCATGAATAATTTAGAGAAATTATTTCCTTAACTAAAATAGTGGATAATTTGAAGGTGATCAGTCCCCAAATTGTATTAAAATTTCATATAAAATAAATCCCATTAAGGGATGTAAAAAACTTAAATTATTATATTGGTATTTGTAATTCCAAGACCTGAAATGGGTTGAAATCCATAATGGATTTGAACACATAATTATAAAGGGTAGTGTACCTATAAGTTATGCATTATAAAATTTAACTGAATCAACCACTACAAATGGCATGTGAATTAAATTTCTACTTTGTTCCTTATTTCATGATGAAAATAGAATGGAGCACATCGATGCTCCTAGCATGTCCACAAATAGAAAATATTATTGAATTTTTTTAAAAGTAACATAGTTTACATGAATATGTACCATATTTTTAAACCATTTTTATGTTAAGGGTATAGGGAATTACCTAATAAATTATGGAATAAGCTATTCTAAAATAATCCAATTAAATAATTCAAATTTATAATATTTTGATAAATATATTAAACTTGAGATTATAATAAATATATAAAAGTACAATGTCAAAAAATATTCTACAATTAGCATTGCAAAGGAGAATTAAAACTTAGATCATGCAATGATGTGAATTTATATATGATATCAAAATTTTTGGAAGAAGATATGTTGATGATTCACCTTGATTCATCAAATTTATAAAATTAACTTTTTTTCAACTAGGACACTAGCATTAGATTGTAAACACTACCATCAATGCTTCTATGCTAATATCGACACTTTTTTCTAGATCAACATACAAATAATTTTATGTAATAGTTAATTATGCTTATTAGGGTTTAATATCCCCTTGTATTCTATTAGTTTATGTCATATACACTAGTTCCCAAAATTAGTATTTTGATCAAAACCCTAGGTCTTATAATTAGGGCATGCTACCTTGAAAAATATGGGTTAGTGGGATCAAGTGAACTTGAGTGGACCTGTAATATCCCCTTGTTAATGAATATTACCTAAAAATCCATATAATTTGAATAGGGAATCAGATTGATGTAGCTCTCCCCCTTATATATGCTTGTATTGAATAATTATGTAATATGTTATATGCTAGTGCATCTAGTGATCTACTGTTTTATTATTTTTAGTAATCTAGTGTTTAGATCCTAAATAATAAGGGTCTAAAATGATATAAAAATATAATTTGATAGGTAAAAATATAGATTTTAACTGACAATTATACAAGGGAAATAGAAATGAACTTATTTGGATATAGACTAAAATAGAGGATTATGGGGTTGGAAATTAAAGAGCAAGATTGAGACAATATCAAGAATTAAAATCTAGCATCTATTTTTTGATTGGGTAGGAGCACCAGAAATAAGACACCCTAGTGTCTAGTGATATATTCCTTCCCAACACTATTATCCTAAGGATCTAAGCTTTTTGGGTTTTATTTGCTTGGTTAATGTGAGCCTATGTACCAAATTTTAGGGGTTGGAAGTCATCGAAGCTCACTGTAGGTCTATTTCAATCTTCAATACCTATATTCATCTAAACACATGGAAAAAAAATACATCAAAAGTAAAAGGGGAAAAAAACTAAGTTAGAGGAAGATGATTTCATAATCAAGAATGCCTACTATTTTGATTGCTACCTACATTAACCCTCAAGCTAGGGTCTTAGATCTGATGTAGTTTTCCCTTAGGGAACATGCATAATTAACGTGTATGATAGATGCAAGAATGAATTTCTCTTAGGACCTTCCTTGGTCAATAATTCGGGTCTATGTGTGACTTAGAGAAGCTCAATTATACTATTGATTGATTTTTATTATGTCTAATGTGCTAAAGTAGTAAGTGCTAGATATAAAATGCCTTGGGAAGTCCTTTATAGAGGAGACTCATTATTTCAAAATTGGGAGTTTTATTCACATTTGTCCAACATTGGAAAACTTAATAATGAAGCAAATAAAATGGGTAAGACTTATCTTGTAAGAGAGATTAGCCATTGGAATCAAATTTACACTTGGACAACAATGCCAAATAGTAGACACCTTAGGTTTTAGTGCTATAGTCTTATTTGGGCACTATTATCTAGAGGGTCTAGGACTTGGGGGGAATGGAATATGCATCAAAAGAATAGATTAGATTAGTAAGGGTTAAGTTTGGAAGGCTAAAAATGATTGGGAATGGTAAAAAATGTATCTAGGGTATAAAACAAGACCAAGGAAAATCAGACAAAAAGATATAGCTAGATGTGAATAAGACTCATATTCTCTAGTTAGAGTCTCTTTTGAAAAGACATGATATGTGTGGTTTCTTGACCAATTTAGGATGTAGATATTTTCCCCCTTTTAATCTAGTGATGTAATGAAATGAAGTACTAGATTAAAAGAAGAAGATGCATACCTAAACTTAACTATGTGGAAATAAGTGTGATAAAAAAGGGGTCAAACTTCCTGGCTAGGGAAGTGGATGGAGAATTGATAATGCCTAGAGAAAGAAGGAATACCTGAAATGGATGACCCCTGTACTAAATTTGAATAATGCCTAGATAAATAAAGAATATCTATAATAGATGTCCCTATACTAATTCTAAATGAGAAATGCTTAGAGGCCAAAACCAATATCTACACTCTATCCCACATAAACTCATGTAATCTAGAATATGTGTATAGAATCTATATGCAATGAAGAGAAATATCTATCATTCCCCCAATTTAAATAATATGAACTAGAAATGAGAAGTGCTTAGAGGTCTAAAACCAATGTCTGCCCTATATCTCACACAAACTCCTATGTCTGAGTAATACTATGGACCAACCACTATAGATGATCATATAGTCCAATGTGGTGACAACCTTGGTATGCTTATGTGTAATCTAAAAACTTTGGTAAAATGTGTAAGAGGAAAATGGCTTGTATTTCCATTATAATTTATATAATCATGGATGTTGAAGAACATGATCATTTATGTCATGCCCCCAAATCTGGTATGTGAGTGATGTGTCTAGATAGTTTGGAAATCTATATAACCACATGTGCTATGATCTATCATGCTATGCCCCATGTGTAAAACTAAAGATAAAAATAATGTGCTCTATATTATGCCTATAATCTACTATCTGGTCATTAATTGTGTCATGCTATATGAAGTTGTATGTATGAGATGTGTAGTAATGTATAAGCCCCCCAAATCTGGTATCTGAGTCTGAGTCTATATCAAAGTCACTATGAGTCCATATAATCTAAACCACTATATCTAAATAGTTTGTGTATCTATAAACTAATGGTGTATCCCTCTAGACGTCCAAGTTATGCTAAGTGACTTACATGAGCTAAATCACTATATAATATTTCCCAATATAAGCTGAGTAATGATGATAATATAGATTTTAGAGGTGTTAAAACCATGTTGAGTGACCCATTATAGTCTGAATCACTATATAATATTGACCAATCTATATTGAGTTTGATAATCTGCTTGCTAGAGTTATGAGAATCAAAGAGGATTATGGGACTAGCACTGTAGGAGAGAGTGAGACTAATAGTGAGGGCTTGATGCCCATTCATGATTGAATGTACCTTGACATGATGTATATGTTTTGAAAACTTTGTGATATATATATATATATATATATATATATATATATATATATATATATATATATATATATATATATATATATATATATATATGGATACTTGTTTTATGTTGATGGCTATTTATTGTGTTATTAGATTTGAAGTGTGTTGGTATATTGGTATATTCATTG
Organism: Torreya grandis; assembly: GCA_037957365.1. Taxonomy (NCBI): domain Eukaryota; kingdom Viridiplantae; phylum Streptophyta; class Pinopsida; order Cupressales; family Taxaceae; genus Torreya; species Torreya grandis. The sequence goes on along the minus strand of JARHVA010002759.1, from coordinate 1,242,904 downwards.
CGAATGTTTGATTTGGCAATGATGTTTAGATTTTATATGTTTGGTGATTTGAATATTTTATTTAAATGCTTTGTTGATGAGTTGAAGTGTGATGTTAATTTTTGATTTATAAGCAAAAATTTGATGGTTTTTGTAATTTGTAAATTGTTTAGATAAAATGAGCTAGGTTTAACATTTGGAAATTGTTTGGATAAGTTGATTGGGTTTAATAGTGGTAAAATAAGATTTGGTAAGATCTAGATTTTGATAGGCTAGTTTGAGATTGTAAATTATTTAAATGAGTTTATTGGGTTTAATATTAGTAAAGTGTTTAGATAGGTTGAGTTGGTGATATCTAGATTTTGATAGGCTAGTTTTTGGATAGGATGATTGTTGGGAATTAGGAATGTTAGTTGTTAGTAGGGGGATGTAAGATAACACTATGTGCATATTACTTCCTTGAGAGTGGCTCAAGAATACAACGAGTAGCTATACCTTTGGATCCATCATTACCCTGCTAAGTGAAGCTTACAAATTAAAACTAATATAATTTTACATTGTATTATTCTATGCTATATCACTATCTGAACCCTGTTAGCCAACTAAAAAAGTACCCATACTGATCATGCTATGTAGGAATGTCCTTGATATCTGAAACTATCAATTGAGCTCTCACTATTTCTATGTGTGAAGATTCTACAAAATTTAACTTTATTGGTTATGCAACTAAAACTAAATGCTATGGAGGAGGTTCATATATTCATAATCATAGTGGATTTATACATGAAATAACACTCTATGGCCTTTGCTATTATGTATATGACTGAGTAATAGATCGAGATGGAACTATGAAATGTGATGGGGGTTCATCTAATCTTAACCATAATGGGTTACTACATGTGATAGGACCTTGAAAATTTTCTTGTAGTGAATATTTCTCATGAGTGGTACTCTATTGTAGTGTATGTGACTCTACTAAATATGTATATGGAACTGCACTATGTATCCCTCAAACTATGATGCTATATATAAGCTATTATTTTTGTACTAGTTTCCAAACCTTCTAAGGTAGTGGAATAAGATATCTCCTATGAGATTTTATCCTAAAACTTGCATTAAACTCATGATGAGTGACTGATGATTCCTATAATGGAATGTCCTAGGATGACTCAGTCATGGAGGAATGAGGTCTAAGGTTACATAATGGAGGAGAAATCTATGCCCCTTATGTGAATGCTATGATACCATTATCAACACATCTAGTAATGCAATCTCTGAGTCCAAAACAATCATTATCTCTATGTCCACAAATATGATGATAGTGATAAAAAGGCTAATGTGGCTGTTTATGTAAGAGATGTGGATTTCATTGATAAGTAGAAGATAATGTGATTAACCTCATATCTAGTAGTGGTGATAATATGGTAGATGGAATATCCCACTATGAATCAAATTGTAGTGGTGCTTTTCTATTGTTATCTATAGTGCAGACTATAGGTTGTGCTCTAGAAGCTGGCTCTTTGTTCATGATCAATTGCTTTTATAGTTATGGTCTCTTATCTCATCTATGACATGGTAGATATTGAGTGATAAGAGTTATATCTGAAGATGATGTTGTAAAATCTAGAGTGATCTGATCAACTAAATCTTCCTCAGTCAATCCCAATTTCTATTTCAGAGATAAAATTATATAACACATGTGTCTGAAAGAAGAATCTATTTGATATAGTATATGCTCGAGGAGAGGTTGGTGAAGCCCCTTAATAAAGATATGCTAAATCTCTATATCTAATGGTTTGTATAACAATCTTAACATGTGATCCTTGAATCTTAAGATATACTCACTAACTGGATCTAGAGAATTTTGATGTAGTGTGGAAAGTTTCTCATATGTTACATGAGGGCTCATGTTTATGATGTAATATCTAAGAAATTCCTCCTCTAAGTCATCATATGTGTGCAATGAACCAATTGGGAGTAGATGAAAGAACCAATTCTGTGCTTCCCCCACTAATGTCTATTGGAATAACTTAATTAGAATTAATGGGATTGCATGAGATGGTAGAGCCATTTGAAAGGCTTTAAGGTGTATGAATGGATCTCTAGTTCCATCAAAGTAAGGTAATGATGGTATCTAGAAATGCTTAGGCAATGAAGCTTTTATGAATGTCTTCAAAATAGGGTTACCATGTATTTCATTAGCATCCATCCAAGACTTATAAGATTTTTTTTCCATGGTAAGGAGATGTACTTGGTGTTGTAATTAACCAACTACACGCATCAATGAGATAATCTACTAGGAAGGGATATTAGTATCTTGAAGTGGTTTATTTAATATTTTAATTTGATCATTTACTTTAGCTATAGGAATTCTACATTTATCAATTGGATCATAGAGAGGGGGTGTGCTCACTTGAACCTTTGGAGGAATGGTACCATAGACCTTATTAGAGAGATATGGGTTACCATCCTTTTTGGGTAAGGGGTGAGACACTGGTGCTACTGTAGTAAGGGGTGGCTTGGGAGATTCATTGGTATCTTTAGTTTTTAGTGAATCACATTTGGAATACATAGAAGATGTAGTATTATTATTGACATGTGCATCACTTGAAATAGAATCATTCATAGAAGTAGGATCCATATTTTGACATGTATTTTGTTTGAGAGAAAGAGTAGGAGATGCATTTTCTTCTTCACTATATGCATAATAATCACCATTGTTCCATTCATCATCATATTATAAATTTTGTGCATTTGAAATAAAAGAGGTAGAATTATCATTTTAAAAATAACTTTCATTCTCATATTCATTTTCATTTTGACTATCATACTCATTATTACTTTCATTATCACTAGGGTGAGGAGTAACATAAGATGTTAATTATTTTTTAATATGCAATAAATTATCAAATGAAATTGGAATGTTATGTTCATGTATATTATCCTTTGATGGAATTCATGTATTATTTTCATGTGAAACATGAGAAGTAGGAGTAAGAGAGATATAATTGTGACATTCATTTTCCATTGATTGAGATGTAGAGTTAAAAACATGAGATTGATCATTTGAATTATGTATTGGCAATTTTATTTTATTTTGTTAATATTGTTGTAATTTGAATAAATAAGTAATAAAAGGAAGAGAGAGATTAAGTTTATGTTCAAGAAAACTATCACTTATTAGAGGTTCATTTGGAAGTTTATGACTAATTTATTAATTTTGTGCATTGTGCATAGGAGAATGAGGTGAGAATTATTTTTCCCATTTATCAAAAGTATTTTCTTTAGAAGAAGGGATGAAAGAGATAGGTTTGAGAGGAGAAGATGCATCTAATTTTTCTTTAATATCACTTTTGAAAGCATGATAATATTCCTCATTACAACAATAGTAATTATCTTCATTGTAAATTAAATCATTTTCCACATTTTTAGCTAATGTGCAATTTTGCAAATTTCTCCACTCATCATAATTATGGGAAAAATTAAGAAATTTGTCTATGGGATGAGAGGGAAGAAGTGCCTTAGTGGCCATTTTATTTCTTTCACTAAAGAGAATTTTAAAAAGTACTATGAAGTAAATAAATGCATAAAGAACTACTATCATTGAAATTTTGAAATTAATTTTGATCATCCAAACAATTTGCAAAAAAATCAAATCATTTTTATAAAAATTGTAAGGGAGGGAAATTTGAAGTTTAATGACCTAGTATGGAAGTCTAAGGTTTTTAGCTAGGGTTTTAGAATTTTTAAAAATTATGTAATAACTTTAATTTTTAAAAATTATTTTAAATAGGAAAAATGCACAAAAATTAATACAAAAATCAAAACTTTGGAAATTAAATTTTTTCACAAGAAACTACTAAATTTGAAAATTTGAATCTATTTTTTTGGCACACTAAACAATTTTAAAAATTAATTTCTAAAATTTGTAAGGGAGGGAAACTTGGGTTTTGAGGACCTAGTTTTGAAATCTAGGGTTTTGGGCTAGGGTTTTAGAATTTTTGAAATTATGGCTATAATTTAAATTCTAAAAATATGTTTGAATAAAATAATTTCACTAAAAATTAATAAATGTTTAAAGTAATTTTTATAAAAAATATGAAGGAAAAACCTTAAGGGTACCTAGGGTTTTAAATTTTTATTTGAAGTAAGTCAGGTTCACCAAATATTTTATTATTTTGGTAATCTAGTGTTTAGATACTAAATAATAAGGGTCTGGAATGATAGGAAAAATATACTTTAATAGGGAAAAATATAGATTTTATTTGATAATTATACAAGGGAAATAAAAATTAACTTATCTAGATTTGGACTGAAATAGAGGATTTTGAGGTTGGAAATTGAAGAGCAAGATTGAGACACTATCAAGAATATGAATCTGGCATCTATTTTCTAATTGGACAAGAGTGCTAAAAATAGGACACCTTGGTTTTTGACACTATAATACTTCCTAACACTACTGTCCTAAGGATATAAGCTTTTTGAGTTTTATTCGCTTGGTTAATTTGAGTCTATATACCAAATTTTAGGGGTTGGAAGTCACTAGAGCTTATTGTGAGTCTATTTTAATCTTCAACACCTATATTCATCTATACACATGAAAATAATGAATACATAAAAATAAAAAGGGGGAAAGAACTAGGTTAAGGGAAGAATGATTACATAATCAAGAACCCCAGTTGTTCTATTTAGTACCTACCTTAACCCTTAAGTTAGGGTCTTAGATCCAATGTAGCTCCCCCTTAGGGAATGCACATAATCAATGTGCATGATAGATGTAAGAATTAATTTCACCTAGGACCTTATTTGATCAAGCATGCAAGTCTATGTGTGATGTAGAGAAGTTGAGCTATAATATTGACTAATTTTTATTATGTCTAATGTGCCAAAGTAGTAAGTGCTAGACATAAAATGTATTGTGAAGTCCTTTATATAAGAGACTAATTATTTTGAATTTGGGAGTTTTATTAATATTTATATGACACTAAAAAATTAAGAATGAAGTAAATAAAAAGTTCAAGACTCATCTTGAAACAGAAACTAGCCATTGGAATCAAATTTGCACTTGGACAATAGTGCCATAAATTGGACACCCTAGGCTTCAACATTGTAGTCCTATTTGGGTATTTTTTTTAGAGTGTTTGGGACCTAGGGGGATGGATTAAGCATCAAAAGAGTAACCTAAGTCAGTAAGGGTTATGTCTGGAAGGTTATGAATGACTGGGAATGGTTAAAAAGGTGTCTAGGATATAAAACAAGACCAAGACAAATCAGACAAAAAAGATATGGCTAGATGTGAATAAGAATCATATTCTCTAGTCAGAGTCTCTTATGAAATGACTATGAAAAGACATGATATGTGTGGTTACTTGACCAATTTAGGGTGTATACATCTAGCTTGTAACTTGACAAATACTACTCATGGGATACTCTTTAAATGCTTCAATCCTATAATAAGAGTGCTCCTATGGATTATTTGGAAATAAGGAAGAATAGGAAAATATAACTTAGTTTTGAAAATGATTCTTAGTAATGTAGTTGAGCTTGAGAGGTGCTTTTTAGATAGATAATGAATGACCTTTGATTTTTATTTATACCAATTTTTTTTAAATAATCTCATAGGAGGGGTAAATAAGACAAATAGATTAACCTATATATATTGAGAGATTTATAATTTTGACTATTTGGAAGGCAGGGATACTAACATCATATATGGAACACTAGTGTCAATGATAATGCCCTAATATAAATGCTAGTGTCTTACAACATGAAAAACTACCAAGGATATATAAATGTCTATGTAGAATGGAAATTAGTTTTTATGTAGACTATAAGCTATAGGTGGTCTGTGTCATTATAATGTTAGGGTTAGGATATATGATAATTGAATTGGCATAATAAGATAGTGAAGGTGAGGCTTTTAGTAGTGGGAAGGTTATAAAGTGAATGTTTGAGTCATGATTGGCATTTGTCAAGTGTACAAGACTAGTATGTCATATAAAATTATATACTGGTATCCAAATTCTGACCCTTTAATCTATTAATGTATAAAGAATGAACTTACTATGTTAAAGGAAATAAATTCATATTTTTTTGTGTAAAACACACCTTACTTATTTTCTTAAGCCTCATTTGAGTTTATTGTTTGTGTATTACCTATAAACAAGATAATTATATAGTGTAATCAGTACATATAATCTAAAAATTGAATAATTCAAATGACTAAAAGTAAAGAGAGAAAGGAATACACATGTATGTTGATGTAACCATGTTTCCCCTTTGTACTTTACTTTTTTGATGATACTTCCTTATTGAAGCATTGGAAAGAGAGAGGTTCATAACTAAACCTTGGATATGTCAAGAGGGTAATTAGAGGGTGATCATGCCACAAATATGATGCAAGGTCAAGTTATTCCAAGCCCACTAAGAGAATTTAACATCAATCACACAACTCAAGTGTAAACATAATATAGCCAATCTAACCAAGGTCAAAACTATGTAACCATATCAACTTGAAAAGGGGAGTAGTGCCAAGGTCATCAGGGGTGTTGAATCATGACTTCAATACTCAAGGGAGCCAATTACTACTGATAGATAAAGGATCAATTGGTACATTTTATAAAATTTTGTGTATCAATTTATGGTGAGAAAGGAATGAACACTATTCATTCCCCCTCATTAAATATGATATAAATGATTTATAATCTAAATATGTATTTGTGATTTGGTGTATTTACATGGCATTTGAACATATAATGGTCTTATGGTAAAGTATCTATGGAAATATAACCTCTAATATATATATATATATATATATATATATATATATATCTGTGTGTATATATATATGTATATATATGTATGTATGTATGTATGTATGTATATATATATATATGTATGTGTATATATATGTATGTACGTGTGTGTATATATATATATATCTCAAATGAAAAAAAACCTATCCAAAATCTATGAAAATTAGTGGTAAATGTATAATATTCAATCCCAGGTTTACATTTGAATCATGTAAAATGTATCAAATTCTACCAATTTTTCCAAATTTATGTGTGTGGACTCATGTATTTATGACATTCACATAATGATATGGCCCTCCTTTTCATGTGAAGGAAATAAAACTTGGTAATCACCTTATCTCAAAAGGATAAGGTAACCATGATACATTTATATTAATCATGTAGTAATCAAGCACATAGTGGTATTATGTCTAATTATATGTATCAATGAAGCTCACAATATATAATCACAAAAATCCCTAAAATTCATGATATGGATCATGGAAACATATATGATTAGCAAGAACAAGCTTAAGAAACAATCAAACACATACACAAGAGCACTCAATGTCACACAAAATGTGTCCTTGGAGAATGAAAATAAGGGTAATGTTTAAATTCCACAAACTCAAGGGGAGGTCAAGTTCAAATATTTGCACATAAAATAAATAACACTCAAGGGCACTATGGCCAATAAATAAGGAACATATTCAAATGTTCCATAATAAAAATAAGGAAAATATTCAAATGTTCCATAATAAAAATAAGGTTGAAAACAAGAAGTGCACTCATGTAAGCCATGTGATAAGATGAATAGGTGAAATATATAAGCAACCAAAATTAGCATATCATAATAGTTCATGGATATATGTGTTAGAAAATTATCATGTAGCATAGTATATCTAGCAGACTATGTAAGATGTAAACATGAGTAAATAATGTAATTGGTATCAATCATGCTTGATGAAGTAGATTCCCCCAATGTAGTGTGTCACATAGGAGGAGGAAAGGGTCTAATGTCTATGTGTTCATGTATCATGTATGTAGTGTATGCCTATATCACACTCAATTGCTCAAGAAACATGTGTGTAGAAAGGAAATGATATGCTATCTACTAACATAATGTAAACAACATATATGCAAAAGCTAGTAAACATATAAATGCTAAATATTTTTGTATTTTTTATTTATTTGAATGTTTTTATATTTTCTTGATTATTTGGATTATTTGTATTTTTTCAAATAGTATTATTAGAAAACGTGAAGAATGTAAAAATAAAATATGTTACAATAAGATGAATATGTCATCAATGGGATGTCTATATCTAGGATTTGTATCCTGTGTGTCATAACCATAAATTATATTTCCATATTCATAATGTATATTAGTTGTGTCATTCCAATCATCTTCTATATAGCCATATTCATCACAAGAAAGAATTGACTTGTTAGATTGTAATTTAACTTATGATATGTTTTTTAGATCATATGTATATGTAAAACTAATTTTTACATACTATGGTTTTGACTTTTTTGGTTCCTTTTTTCCAAGGTGCATTATGTCTTGTGTCTCTTTTGATATGCCATTACTTGTATCTATTCTTAAAGTAGTTGAAGATATTTTGAATTTTTATATGACATTACCTTCATGATAAAATAATATGAAACTAATGTTTTTTATCAATCATTGCACATATTGAGTTTAACCATGATTTTCCAAGCACAACAGTGTATGCACTTGATTGTAAATATCATGAAAATTAAGAGAACATACTTTTGAATAAAATTAAACTCTTAACTATTTTTTTATAACACTTTTAGTTTCATCAGGGGGATATAGTTTTTCATTCTTACTTTAAAGAGAGCTGAGAAGTTACATAGAAAAAAAATTTGTATCTCGATAATCCATAATATTGATATCTATAAATTTCTTTCCATCTATGTGAGAAGTGATAGTGAAAGGGTCTTGATATGAGGAAAGGATTGTATTTTTACCTTTGACAACACATTTGAAACTTTAGATTTTTCAAGTGTCTTCTAATTTATGACCTCTTTTTTTAGAAACCCTACTTTAAACATGTTTTTTTTTCTTACCTTGAATTTGATTCGCCAACTTATTATTTAGTAATTTCTCTTTTTCATGCTGTAAATTTTGTAACCTTTACTTTTTAAACCATTAATTTTGTAATTGATATTATTTATCTTATAAATTTTGTAATATTTCTTTCTCTAATTTTTCCTTTTAAATCTTTACTTGCTCTGATTATGCCTTTCAAATACTTTCTTGCTCTATTTTTTTTTCAACTGTAATTGTTTTGATTTGAATTATCCTTTAGTACCCATACTAATTCTTTTTGATCTCATGTTGTAGAATATAAACACATAAATTGAGTGGGTTTATTAATTGATGTAATTATTATAGGATCACCACTATAAATTGTCCTTTTTATTTTCTTCTTAAAAGTTACAAAAATATATGTATGGTTCCCATGAATTCTATTATATGCATAATAATTTTTATATCTCCTTAGAGGATGTAGAGTAATGAGTTTAATCAACTTATTTATAAGCATTTACCTTAGATTATCACTTGAAATCTTATTATCCTTTTGTATAAATTTTGAATCACTTATTGTATATGTATTTTTTTGTAGATTCCCATTTGGATATGAAATATTATTAGGCATAAAATTTCTATATGAAGATATAAATGCATGATTAATAGTATCACATAAGGATTCTTTTTATATGTGACCTAATTTTACAATGATGTGATAGTTGAACGAAAATATTTAATTTTGATTTTGCAACTCTTCTATTAGATTTATCATAATTATTATTTAATCCCGTAAGGGATTCATAAGAAAAAACTCTAGGTACTTTAGATTGAATATGCATACACACATTATTTAGAGGAGATGTGGGAGGTTGACGAGCTTGATAAAATATATGTTTATTACCTTCATTTGGTACTATAAGATGGGTTACCTTACCACTTAGAGTAGTGATAACATGGAACTCATTATAAAGAAAGTATTTATCACTCTCCTTATAGTTAGGAGGAGGAAGACATTCCTTTTTATTCATTTTAAATGCTACAAAGAATAAGATGAGAATAAGAAAAGAGATACATATTAATGCTAGAAAGCACTCCAACATGTTAATGAAATTAGAATTAAATTAAAAACCCTAAGAGGATATAATTTTATAAGGAAACCCTAGGGAAAATTAGGGCTTATAATGTTCAAATAAAAATAGGTTCACAAGAATGTTTAACCCTTTTTGTGTTAAGGGTAAGGGAATAGCCTAATCAATTATGGAATAAGCTAGTCTAATGTAGGAAAATTAAATAATTAATATTTATAATAATCTATTAAATATATTTAATTTTATAATATACTAGATATATAAAATTACAATGCTAAAAAATATTATAAAAGAATTAACAAGAAGGAGAAATGACACTTATCTTATTACCAATGCATAGGAAAATATATTAGGAATAGTTGTGGAAGAAGACAATTTAATGATTCATGAGAATATGGAAATTAGCTTTCTATTATTTTGGAAACTAGCATCAACTCTTCTATCATGATCTCATTGGTTCTATCTATCTTCGAACATAGATCCATTTTTATAAGAGTTAGTTTCACCTATTATGGTTCACTATCACCTTGTAGGTTATCAACTTAGATTATGTGCATAGGTTCCCAAAATTATTATTTTATTCAAAACCCTAGGTCATCCAATTAGGGAATTTCAACTTGAAAAATATATGTTAGTGGGATAAATTAAAGTTAAGATAACCTCAAATACCCCTCTATCAATGAATACTACCTACATATCCATATAATTTTAAGAGGGTCTAATAATGATGTAGTTCTTCCCCTTATGTGGGCTTGTGTGTGAATAATTATGAAATATGTTATATGTGAGTGTATCTAGTGATATATTTTGAACTTGAAAAATATTACTAATGGACTTCTCTTTGAATGATTCAAAACTATAATAAGACTACTTATATGAATGATTTGGATATAGGGAAGAATAGGGAGGTATAGTTTAGTTATGCAAGTGATTTTTAGTAGTCTAGTGTGAGCTTGAGAGGTGATTGATAGATAAATAATGAATAACATTTGATTTTTATTTATACTAAATTTTTTGAAATAATATCATGGGAGGGTTAAAAATAAAATAATATAACCCACATATATTGAGATATTTATAATTTTGATTATTTGAAAGGCAGGGAAACTAGCATTAGATTTGGGATACTAGCATTGATGTTAATGTCCTAATTTGTATGATAGTATCCTAAAAGGTGAAAAATTATTGAGGATATGTAACTATCAGTATAAGATGGAAATTGGGTTTTATGCATACTATAAGATATAGGTAGTATGTGTCATCATAACATTATGGTTAGACTATAAGATAAGAAATTTTAAATAGTGAGATGGTAACATGAGAATTTTGGTATTAGGAAGGTTATAAACTTAAGGTTTGAGCCATGATTGGTATTTGTCAAGTGTATAAGACTAGTACGTCATATAAAAGTATATTTGAATATCTACACATGCACCAATTGATAAATTTATAATATAAAAATGTGTGTGTGTGTGTGTGTGTGTGTGTGTGTTTAAACACTAAAATTAACATCTAATGCTAAAATAATGCACTTATGACCATTCCTTATGCACACTTAGCTTATGCTAAATTCCATAATTTTAAATTGATATTCCTCTAATTCTAGGAAAATGACCCTCTATCTTAAGGTAAATCTAATAATTAATGTTAATATTAACCATTCCAAGTGATGAAATGTTTTTATAAATCTCATTTAATAAATACTCAGATTGATGTCTTATCAACTAGGGTTGGTGTCTGAAGCTATTTGCAGTAAGGCTTAGGATAGTGGATCTAGATGTATACTATGTAGGGGTGTTGTGTTGGTTCTAATCTATCCTTATCTATAAATGTTCCTAGAACTAATGAATTTACTCTTGTTGGAAACAAACAAAATAACTTTGCAAGCCACTCATCTACTGAAAAGGAAATGACACACTTTGTTAGAAAAGAAAGAACACACTTGCTGTTTAAAAGAAATAACATGCTTATTGGAAAAGAGATACACACTTGCTAGAAAAGAAATAACACACTTGCTGTTTGAAAGAAATAACACACTTGCTGGAAAAGAGACACTTTGCATCAAGGAATACTTTATGCTTTATGCTTTCTGAATCTGATTGTATTAAATAAATTCAATTATTACCAAAATACTAATTAACTTAAATTTAAGAATTAACATAAGATTACCTAAATACCTGCAACAATTCTTGATTCTAAGCAGAGTGGGCCCTTGCTCCTTTCAGATTCAAGAACATAATTTAATCAACCTTGGAAATAATAATTCATATAAAAAATGGCAACTAGATTGTATTCAATAACACACCTTCTTAAAACTATCTTCTGTATTCTTTATTATCTGTTATATGGTTGAATGTAACATGTTCTTCATTATATATTGATACAACTAACTTAGAATAGATATGTAGTAAAATAGGGATTATTAGTTAATCCAATCATTTGAATATAGGAGATTGGATTTCCTAGAAATCTAATTATACTAGAAAATAGGAGTATCGATTTATAATAGAACTAGAATCTAGATGTCTTAAAATACTATGAACAAATCCTTCAAAATAACAAACAATTGATCTTCTTGGCAAACACCAGTGGGAATGATTCTTCTCCTTTTATTTAGTTGCCAGCTGGCTCATTCAACTCCTTGTCTCCATTGAGTCCTTAGAGTTGACCCTGTAAAGTAGGAAGAAGTGACCTATGCAGTTCGTAGATTCTAGCCTGTCGAGTCTATAGATTTCAGCCTATGGAGTCCATAGATTTCAACTTGTAGATTCCATAGATTTGAGCCTACAGATTTTATGGATTTGAGCCTATGGAGTTTGTAGTTTTGAGCATGCAGAGTCTATAGTTTTGAGCCTGCAGAGTCCATAGTTTTGAGCCTACAGAGTCTGTAGATTTGTTCTTTCCAAGGAATGATGTTTCTTGTGAGTCTAAAACTTTGTCAAATGGAAATCAAAATCAAACATCCTTTATATGCTGCTGGAATCACCTATCTTTGAGCATCCCTTTTAATCAGACAATCACTAAAACATGAAATTGTGTTAGATGTTAATGGCAAAGTGCAGGTTTAGTCTTTGGTTAATCATAAACAAAACAAATACCTATTTTCCATATAATAATTACTTAAAAACCTATGATTTTCATAAGATAGTATCCTATTTGAGATGATTCAAAAGAAATCTTATGTCAGAATGAGCTATATTCTGAGCTCATCATTTCCCCCAGACTTTACCTTTTGCAAGTCCCATTGTAAACTGATTATCTTTGGTGCTGATTCTTGAATATATCTTTAAAATGTTTAATCAAGTCATAGTCTTCAAATTAATCTGTGATGTGCCTGTCTGCATTGTTGGTAAAGCCTTGATTCTCTTAAATCATTTGTTTCCAGATATCAAATTGTTCATCAGACTATGGAGACTAATTATGCCATCCTAGAATAGGGATAATGAACAGAGGGGGTCGATATCACATTCCAATCCATTTATTTTCACCTCTAGAGTTTATGACTTCAATCAACATTTCAAGGATTGAGGTTGCTCTTCGCATGCTCCACTTGATATTGTTTGGAGACATGAATTATCTTCTTCTTAGGGTTACTGATAATTGATCCCATCTCTTTATAGTTGTAGAAACTACTGCTTCAAAATGTTGTCTAGAAAATAAATCAAAGGAAATAGTGCAGTCATACAAATCTTGAAAATAATGTGTCTTTACTTTATCTCTGTTGCAATCATAGATGAAGTTTTGTTTAACTAATTTTGGCAGAGAGAATGTTGGCCTAATGTATAATCCTATGGTTTTGGCATGGTTTGTATACTCCTCAAATCAAATTTTCCATACATTATGGTTCTTTAAATTAGAGTGCAATGACCTCAACTGAACTTCCCCCCACATGAAGATTTATTAGGAACTTGTTGTGGTCATGGTCTCCTAAGATGAAATCATGTAGATAGAATTCACAAAGTAAATCATGTTGGTCAGGCTATGAATCATAGAAAATTTCAAGGAATGTGGTTGGCTGCAAGATTTTATAAGGAAGATTACAAGAAATTCTAAGGAGTTGCCATCTATAAAACTATTCAAACAAGAATAGATTGTATGTAGGAGAAGGAATTCTACAGGCCAAAAGAGACTCTCCTAGTTTGCATGCATCTTGTAATCTATCTTCTAATTGTTGGACTTGAATTTCCAATGCCTATTTTTCTTTTTCTAATTATTTGTTTGAAGAATGTGCAGCTTTATTTTTTTGTTTGAGTTTAAGGTACTCTTCTTCAATTTGATCTAGTATTTACAAAGAAGAATTACCTATCTAGGTGGTTTGGCATCCTTGGTAAACATATGTCTTAGAAGGAACAGATGTGTGCTATAGGGATTTTTAGAAGTTATCATACTCTGCAGTTTCCTATTCTCGTTCTTCAGGTTTTCTACATATACCCAAACATCTACCTATTTAACATCTCTCATCTATAATTTTGCTCTCAATGTCTAAATTTTTGCCTCATGTTTAGAAGATACTATATTCAACTACTATATTTTTGCAATGTGATTTTAAGATGCATTATCTGGTTGCTATTGTAATAAAGAATTGATATGTTCTTTGGTTTGAATTTGACTTTTTACCTCAGCAATTTCAAGTGCTTGTTGTTGGATTAGAGCTTGAAGTTGGGACAATTCCAGAGTTAATTGTACAATTGGATCATTTAGACTGGATGGTGCTCCTTTCTCTTCATACAAAATTTTTCCCTTAGTGCTTCGAATGTCAACTAAAACATGTGATGGCTCCACCATTTCTGATTCTTGGGCCATATCTACAACATCTTCTATGGTAAGTTGTTCTATGATAAGTGGAGAATTCTGTCCAATAAGAATCTTTTCAATATCTAAATTTGTTTGTTCAATAGAATGAAATGCTATCTTAAGGCTACCCAAGATATTTGTAGCTTCTTGTTCATCATCATCAACTAGAATCAACCATCTTCATCTTCTGGTTACCCTTTGTGCCACACTTGGCTGAGTGTCTTTTTCTATTATAGGGCTTTTAGTCTTCTCAGGTTCTGAAGTAGCCTTCCATTTTAGTTTTCTCCTTCTAGACAAGGGAGTTGGATACAATTTAGATACCTGAGGTTCTTGTGGTGATCTAAAAGGTTTTGCAGTTTGTTGTCTTTAAAACCTTGTAACCCTCCTTGAGGAAGTAGAAGGAATGACCTGAGAGGTTTTAGCCTATGACAGTTGCTCTTGAAATGTACCACTTATTGATGGAGTACATTGAGGAAAGTCCATAGATTTAGGCATAGGTAAATTTGAAACATTTGGTATTACACTATTTAGAAACATATCCTAGGCTTCAGTACTCTACTGAAGGAAATGATGCTGAATAAGTAGGTGGATGAGATCATGGTGTCTTAGGGCAGCATTAGGAGTTGTGGCCAAGACTTGGATGGCTCTGTAAAAAAAGTATGGAAGGTTCAATTTTCATTGGGGGTTCTAGCTTCCATGCTTTAGGTGTATCAATATTTTCATGGCTTTTCCCCCTAACGAACTAGTCTGTCCCTCACAGGTAACATAATTGATCACCCATTTGGCTACTGACCTCCAAGGTTTAAGAAGTGAATTTATATTGACCCCCTTAGTTTTTCCCCTTGAATCAAATATAAAAAAAGTTATATATTGTTCATTCCCATTGAATTGGGTGATTAAATCATTAAATGGGGTCTTCCCTATTACCCTCATTCCCTCTTCTAGAACTTAAATCATTTCGCTTATAATCTGGGTCAAGATTGGAATTACTACACCATGAACAGTTGAGTTATTAGGATTGAGATTAGGAAAAAATTCACTTACCAGCTCTTGATGAAATCCTTGAAACTTGTTGATGAAGGGTAACCATCCATTTGCCCTGAATACCTCCATAAAAGCTGTCTTTGTTAAATTTTGTAGCCTTCTTCAGTTCTGATCTCATCTTCTATCCCATTATTTTCTTTTGATTTGAAATGAAATACCTACACTAATTGTGATCTAGTTAAAACAACTTTCTCTTTCAAAATAGGGTTTGAACCTGCTTGAGACTGATAACAATGTTGTTCACTGGAGTGAAAATAGTGTAGCAATTATGAGTGAGTTCGTAGAAATGATTGTTATGCACTGAAATGTCGGTGGGGTATGGTGATGTGAAAATTTGTGGTGGTGGATCTTTTTTGAAAGTGATTTAAGGACATCACATCATCATCATTATAAGATTAAGCACATGAGGTGTCCATTGAATCATTACACATAGTCATTACCAAACCATCCGCTTTGAATGTTTATCCAATCTGATGGTTCCTCCATTTTTTGAAGGGATCAAATTTAATTCAAGGCCTAGTCATCTCAATAGAAAGAATCTTATTCGAATCAAAAGTTGTTAATTAACTAATTATGGATAAATAGATTTTGTTTTATGTACCTTTACCTTAGACGTATGCCCTTCCTGCCATTTGTCTTACACAACAAATCGCATGGATCAGTTATAGATAAGAAAAGAATATTCTGATTGTTCTAAGGAAGCCACGTGTAGGGAATGCTTATACATCTATACTTTATTCATATTTATTACATTATTGTTTTTGTCTTTTTGCCCTTGCCTAGCCAGTAAAATTGGTTTTCTAGACAAGGCTTATTTTACCAGTACTTGGCTCGCCAACAAGCTAGTTTTCAAACCAAGACTACCAACAACACTCGAGGGTTTTCATTTTTAGTTTTTTTTTTGTTTTTTTTAAAACTATTTTCAGAGATCAGGTGTTACTGGAAGAAGCAGAGCCTTCTAGATCAGCAATTTTACTAGAAGTTATTTCTTTTAAAGAAATAAGCTCTTCTAAAACAACCACCTAATCCTTTATTTCTTGAAGAAATTCTTCTTTATTGACAGGTTTTTGATAAATTTTCAACCTGTGTCCATTTACAATCATGGCCCTTCTACTGTCACTAATAGGAATCAACTTAATAGATCCACTGTCAAAGATCTCCTCAATTTGATAGGGTCCCAACCATCTAGTTTGTAGTTTCCCTTTGAATTGCTGAAACTTGGAATCAAATAAAAGTACCCAATCTCCTTTATGGAATTCCCATTCTTTGATATGAGAATCATGCCAAATATTTCTTTGGTGTTATACCATTTTTGTTCTTTGCAATACTTCCATCCTCATCTCTTCCAATTGATTGAGTTGTAACAGTCTTTCTTTCTACATGTCTTCTAACTCAATTCCTACTTCAAGATTAGTCTTTAGAGTTTGTAATTCAAATTCTATAGAAAAGATGGGTTTCTTACCATAAACCAGTTCATATGGTGAAAACCCAATTATTGTTTTCCAAGTGGTGTTGTAGGCCCAAACAGTTTTTGGTACCTTATCTGCCCAATTTTTCTACTATAGTCAACAATTTTGGTCAAGATGGTTTCCAGTTCCTTGTTGGTGACTTCAACTTGTCCATTAGCCTATGGATGATATGGGGATGTCTTCCTGTGCTGAGTCTGATATACTTGCATGAAATGTTTTATCATATTGGACATAAACTGGGGTCCCTAATCTGAAACTATTTCTCTCAGAGCACCAAACTGTTGCATGATCTTAAAGTATAATAAATCAGCTACTGTTTCCTTTCTTACATGGGTTAGGACTTCCACTTCTACCCATTTAGTTACATAATCAGTACATACCAGTAGATACTCTTTTCCTCTAGATGGTAGATCCACAAGGCTTATGAAATCAATTCCCCATTTTTCAAATGGTTCTAATACCAGTTGAGGATGAAGAGGCATTTCCATTGAAAGATTTGGTTGTCCAATTCTTTGGCAAGCATCATAGTGTTTCACGTATCTCTTCACCTGCTAATGGAATTGAGGCCAATAATATCCTGCACCTAGAATTTTATGTATTGTTTGATGGACTGAGTAGTGGCCTCCTCCTAGTTCATCATGACATGCTCTCATGATATCATAAGCTTCTATATCTGTCACACACCTATGGAACACATGATCAAGACAGAGTTTAAACAACATTCCATTAATCCATTTAAAAGAACTTTCTATAATTAATTGTTTTCTTTCTTTCTTTGAAAAATGCATAGGAAACTTCCCTATGGCCAGATAATTGGCTATATCAGTGAACCATAGAGATTTTGCTGAAATAGAAAATAAATGTTCATCTAGAAAGTCATCTTCTATTGGTTCTTCTTCACCTGTAGTGTTCATCCTAGATAATAAATTTGTGACCACATTAAATCTACCTAGTTTGTCAATAATGGTAATGTCAATTCTTGTAAAAGTAGAAACCATCTGATATTTCTTCCTCATACAATTGGTTTATTTGTAATATATCATATGGCTAAATGGTCTATGTAGACAAATACCTTGTAGCCCATTATGTAATGTCTAAATTTGTTTATTGTATGGACTACATCTAGGAATTCTTTCTCAGTTGTGGTGTAATTTCTTTCTTTAAGTGTCATGTTTTTGTTTATATAGTAAATGGTGTACATGTGGTCATTTTCATCTTTCTATCCAAGAACAACTCTTATTGCTATGTTGGAGGCGTCTGTATAGATGTGAAATGGCTAAGTCCAATTTGGTCCCCTCAACACTGGTGCAGTGATGAGTTTGGATTTAATAACCTCAAAGGCTTGTTGACATCTATCATCCCATTCAAATTTACTCTCTTTTGTAAGCAAGGCAAACATGGGGGTAGCTATTTGACTGAAGTTATCTATGAGACACCTGTAATAACCAACATGTCCCAAAAAGCTTTTAATTTCAATTTGGTTTTATGGAATGGGCAAGTTGGAGATAATCTCAATTTTCTTTGGGTCTACTTGAATGCCTTTTGCTAAGATATGGTGTCCCAACACTATCCCTTTGTTCATCATTAATAGATATTTTTCATGACTTAGAGATAACTGATGTTACTCACATCTGATTAGTACCTTCTCCAGATTGGTAAGAGCTTATTCATATGTTTCACCATGAACAGTGAAATCATTCATATATACCTCAATAGAATCATGTGTAAGGTTAGAGAATATTGTTAGAACTACTCTTTGGAAAGTAGCTAGGGCATTATAGAGTCCAAATGGAAGTAATCGATAAGACAAAGTTCCCCAGGGGCATGTAAATTTAGTTTTATCCTGGTCTTCAGTTGCTACTATTATCTGATTGTATCCACTAAACCCATCTAGGAAGGAAAAGTATTTTTTCTTGATATATTATCAAGTACTTGATCAATGAAGGGTAAAGGGAAATAGTCCTTCAATTTAGCTTTGTTTAGTTCCTTATAATCTACACACCCTTAACTTCCCATTTTTATTTGCTATGATAGCCAGAGGTTAAACCCACTGACTTTCTGAGATGGGGTAAATGAACCCAACCTCTAATAGTTTTTGGATCTCTATTTTAACTATCTCACCTAATGATGGGTTTATCCTCCTTTGTGGTTGCCTTACTAGTTTGACAGATTCTATAAAAATGTGATGAGTGTAGATGATAGGATGGATCCCTTTCATGTCAGCATAATCCCAAGCAAAAGCTTTGGTATGTCTTTCTAGTACTTCAAAAAGTTGTTATTCTTCCTCATTTTTCAACCAGCTATTGATGTTTAGAATCTTCCCAGGTAGTATCATGATTTGTTTAGTGCCTGGATGATTATATTCAATTATTTTGAATTCACTCATTAGTGAGTTCAGAAGACACGAATGAGGAAGTAATTTATGGAACATGGCAATGTTATCAACAAATTCTTCTCTAGGAGGGATTACTCATGCTAAAGAATAATGGAAAATTTCTAAGAAGTGTGTTTGTTGTTGTTCAGCTAGTTCTCTCACACTTTCCTGAATCATTCTGTGGTCATAAAATGAGAAGGTGTTAGTAGAATGTGAAGTGGAAGCTCCATAGTGTTCAACAGAATCTATACTACAAAATTCCTTAGATGTTGCCCTGGCAGAGTCCATAGATTCTGGCCTGGCAGAGTCTGTAGATTCTGGCCTGACAAAGTCCATATATTTGACTTGGCAGAGTTCATAGATTCTAGCTTGTCAGAGTATGTAAATTCTAGATATATGGTTTCATTCAGTTCTTCTAAGTGCTTTTTGATAGTGATAATAGCTAAAGATGACACATTATTTAGTGTGTTATTTGATTCATCCACCCACAATTCTTGTATATGATTAATTGATGGTTTTGCAAGAGGATACAAAGAGATACACTTAGACTTTAAATCATTGGAGATGGTCATATCTCCTGATCAACAATCTATGAAAGTTGCCACAATAGCTAACCATGGTCTACCTAAGATGATGGGATATCCCAAGTTTTTTGTTTTAGGTTGTAGTACCATGAAATCTACTAGATATTTCCAAGATTCTATTAACACTTCCACATTTTATATTATCCCTTTGAGTTTGGTTACTAATTGATCTGTCATTTGTAAAATGGTAGTTGTAGGTTGTGTTATGATAAGAGACAACATTTGAAGGGTATCAATTATCATGACATTAATTGTTGCTCCCAAATCCACCAGGATGTTGGGAATTTATTTCCCTCCAATTGTGACTGTAATGACTGGGCTTCCTGGATTTGCATACTTTAGAATTAACAATTTCCCTACCAATAGGTCAGCGACCTTGCCATCTACATGGATGGTTTTGGATACTTTGTTTTCCTTCCAGGTGTTTTGATACAGAGATTCTTAATGATATGGTTCAATTTAGGTATATCCGTAACAGCTTACAATAGGGGTACCTCAATATTGATCTTCTACAATTCATGGACCAAGTTTGAGTCTAATTGAATATTGATTTCTTTTAAACTTTTAGGAAAAGGAACTATTGGTATAGTAGTGTTTTCTTTCCTTTCTTTAGGACTCATCTTGCTTTCAGTTTTCTAAGTACTTGGCTGAGATAACTTTATTTTTTAATTTTCATCAGGTATCTCAAAAATGATGACTGGAGGTTTTTGTATGGTTTTTCCTAACCTTAAGTGTATATCAGAACATTTAATAGCTACAACAGTTATTTTTTCCTCTTGTTCATTGACATAAATAGGTGTTAGTTGTTTATTTTTTGGATTTGCTATTGGCTAAGTAGGCATTAGAGGTTGGTTTACTTGCCTTTGGTGCTAAATGACTGGAGGTGGCATAATAGTTTGCTATTGGGGTGGTTTTCTTGGTTGGGAAAATTGCTATTATGGACCCCACTATGGGTTCCACTATTGATTCCATTGCTGATATTGCTATGGCATCCACTGCTATTGTGGTGACCATTATTGCTATGATGGGGGCATCATCCAAGGAGATGTTGGTTTCCACTCTTGTCCCCCCCATGGGTTTTGGATTGGTGGAATTTTAGGTTGATTCTAAAAGGGTGAAAGGACTGGAACATTCCATGGTGCCATCCATGGGTTAACTTGGTTTCTTGTATTGAATTGTCCTTGTGCCTAGTTTTGTGGGACAACGTTTTGTCTCTGTATATAATTTATTTATTCAATAGATTGGCTCTATGTTTTCATTTGATTCTTCAAAATAGGCAATAGTGAACAATTTTTAGTGTCATGATCTGTGGTATCACAGATCCCACACGATGAAATGTTGGTTTTATCTAAGGGACAATCTCTAAGTGCATTTTTTGTCTACACTTAGGATAGTAAATTACTAATGGTTTTGTTGCATTAGCCCTAGCTTGAAGGCCATCTAAATTACTATTTAATGTTACCAAAATATATATCTTTAGATTTTCAAATTTTTCCATTAGCTTTCCAACTTCATTAGATTTCCTAGCTCTCCCTCTCCTAATTCCAAGTTTTGTTCGAGAATAGTTGGTACATAGCTCAAAAATCTAATTAAAATCTAATTTATTTATGTCTCCTCCTCCCATCAAGTTTAAAGCATCCCTAGTGTCTTCATCCAATCCCTTTAAAAATACCAATTTCTAGACTTCTTCAGTGAGTGGATAATTACTTCTTTTATGAGTGAACATGAACTTGTCCAAATAATCCTCTAAAGATTCATCTTCATTCTATTTAATTTTGAAGAAGTCTTCCTTTCTCTCTCGAACCCTACAGTAATCTTGGTATTTATTTAAGAATTATATTTCCATGTCATCCCACGCCCTAATGGAATTACTAGGTAATCCCATAAACCATCTCATGGCTGAATCTTTAAGTGTAGATGGAAATAGTTTTAATTTCTGGCTGTCTGTGGTATAGTCATAGGTTTGACACAACACTTTGAACTCAAACAAAAACTGATCAGGATCTTCAGTAGATCTCCCCCAAAAATTTGGCAAGTTTGCAGGTGAAATATTTTTCATAGGGGTTTGATCAGTAGGATCTTCAACAATAGGAATAGAGAAAGTCCTTTCCTATGCCAGTTGTGGATTTGTTAGATTTTGTTGAAGAGCCATATTCTCTGCTTCAGATGAAGTTTCAAAACTAGGGTTATCTTCCCACTGGATGTTTGTGGTATTGATTGTGGGTTGTTTAAGGTTTTCAAAATTTTCCTCAGCTATGGATCTTTGAAATGATTTTTCTAAATCTTTGGCAATTCCTAAGTGATGTCTTACAATGAGAGATTGATCTTTAGGAATTTGTCTGATTGGGCTAGCTTGTGGTAGTATCCTGGTTTCTATCCTTATTTCTAGAGATCCCTGTAGATGAGTTTCAATTATGTTTTTATGATTCACTACATGAAGATGTTGAAGGAGTCTCAACTTTTGGTTCTAGTGGAGATTTTAGAATGAATCATCCTTTAGAATCTCTGGGATGGTTCATCAACTTGAATATATTTGGAAATTTTGTAGGTTTTCTATATATTTTTATTTTACTCTAGACCAATAATGGTTACCTTACTAACACTGTGATCCCTAGAAATGGTGCCAAAAATGATGAGCTATCATTATAACTCTCATTTAATCAATACTTAGATTGATGTCTTATCAACCAGGGCTGGTATCGAAAGCTATTTGCAGTAAGGCTTAGGATAGTAGATCTAGATGTATACTATGTGGGGGTGTTGTGCTGGTTCTAATCTATCCTTATCTTTAAATGTTCTTAGAACTAATGAATTTACTCTTGCTAGAAACAAACAAAATAACTTTGCAAGCCACTCATTTACTAAAAAGGAAATGACACACTTTGCTAGAAAAGAAAGAACACACTTGTTGTTTAAAATAAATAACACACTTACTAGAAAAGAGATAACACACTTGCTGGAAAAGAAATAACACACTTGTTGTTTGAAAGAAATAACACACTTGTCAGAAAAGAGACACTTTGAATCAAGGAATACTTTATGCTTTCTGAATCTGATTGTATTAAATAAATTCAATTATTACCAAAATACTAATTAACTTAAATTTAAGAATTAACATAAGATTACCTAAATACCTGCAACAATTCTTGATTCTGAGCAGAGTGGGCCCTTGCTCCTTTCAGATTCAAGAACATAATTTAATCAACCTTGGAAATAATAATTCATACAAAAAATTGCAACTAGATTGTATTCAATAACACACCTTCTTAAAACTGTCTTCTGTATTCTCTATTATCTGTTATATGTTTGAATGTAACATGTTCTTCATTATATATTGATACAACTAACTTAGAATAGATATGTAGTAAAATAAGGATTCCTAGTCAATCCAATCATTTGAATATAGGAGATTGGATTTCCTAGAAATCCAATTATACTAGAAAATAGGAGTATCAATTTATAATAGAACTAGAATCTAGATGTCTTAAAATACTATGAACAAATCCTTCAAAATAGAAAACAATCGATCTTCTTGGCAAACACCAGCTGGAATGATTCTTCTCCTTTTATTTAGTTGCCAGTTAGCTCATTCAACTCCTTGTCTCCATTGAGTCCTTAGAGTTGACCCTGCAAAGTAGGAAGAAGTGACCTGTGTAGTTTGTATGTTCCAGCCTATCGAGTCCGTAGATTTCAGCTTGTGGAGTCCATAGATTTGAGCCTGCGGAGTCTGTAGATTTGAGCCTGTGAATTTCGTAGTTTTGAGCCTACGGAGTCCATAGTTTTGAGCCTATAGAGTCCATAGTTTTGAGCCTACGGAGTCCATAGATTTGTTCTTTCCAAGGAATGATGTTTCCTATGAGTCTAAATTTTTTTCAAATGGAAATCAAAATTGAACTTCCTTTATATGCTACTGGAATCACCTATCTTTGAGCATCCCTTTTAATCAGACAATCACTAAAACATGCAATTATGCTAGACATTAATGGCAAAGTGCAGGTTTAGTCTTTGGTTAATCATAAAAAAAATAAATACCTATTTTCCATATTATAGTTACTTAACAACCTATGATTTTCATAAGATAGTATCCTATTTGAGATGATTCAAAAGAATTCTTGTGTCAGAATGAGCTATATTCTGAGCTCATTAGCAAGTAACCTATACTCATTATTTGATTTATTCATAATTCTATTTTAACTAACTATATTCTTGAGATGAAATCACTTCTTCTAGACAATCTCGTAGGTGAGTCATGTTTAAATCCATTGGTTTCATCTTTCTATAAATTAATGGCTAATTTAAAAAAATCAAATCCATATAAATGGGACATTATAAATTTTTTTAAAATATAATTCAATGACAAAAAAATTTAAAATAAATAAACACATTTTACAACCATTTGTGAGGAGGATTATAGTATTGTAAATTCTAGATATTATCTAACTGCACATTGAAAGGAAAATACCTATTCTTCCTAATTATAAGTATACACAACCCAAGAATCCTTGATCTAGGTATAAATATAATAAAAATTTCATAATTAATTTTTTAAAATATAAAATCAAATTAAGATTAAACCAACATATAGTATTTCACTAGTATTGTACACAAACCATCATATCATGGAAGAACTACCTGGTGTTTGATCCCTCTTCTGAGTATCATTATGTAGGAAATGCTCAACACGTGGGTTGTTGAGGTCAATCACAACCCCATACCATTTACCAATTCCACCATTTACAAGAATTTTCCATATTATCATTGAGTAATAATTTTAAGTGAAGAAGAAGGTACATAACAGCTCCTATAGTGAAGCAAAGACATTTACATATACACATAGGACATACATGTGAAGGAACACTAGTCATAATTTACATAGAGGTTAAAAAATATAAAGGATGAATATGCACCCTATATATAGTAGTGTAGGTTGACCAATCCTAATAGTGTGGCCTTATCCCAATATAATATAAAGCCCTATTCTTGATTCAAAACAACCTCACACAACCTCATAGTCAATTTCATAGTCATTATTGTAGTCCTACACACCTGAGTTATAGATACGTCATTTATTTATCAATAATTTTCAAATTTAACATATTTAAAAAATATTAAGTTATAAATTAGTCATGTATATTTATTGTATATTTTATGCATTCTAATTTACTCGTTAGTTTATCTTAATCCCAAAGTTTCTAAAACATATTGTTAAACCCCTATATTGTTGAATATTTAAAACCCTAACCATTAATTTTTAAAGGGTTTATTTCCTTATTTTTATTTTTTATAATTATTTTATTAGGGTTTTCATATTTATTTAATTCTTTTTTAACAATAATATTTCAAGTTTATATTTCACATTTTATGCATTCTAAGAAAGTTTCTACCTCTCTTAGAAGAAGTGTTAGACTAAGTGGTACTCAAGCTGAGCATACTCATTTTTTTTGATTAATCACATAAAATGGATAAGAAAAAGGTTATATCAAGATATTTATATAATAATTAACAAGTTGAATATGTATAAGTACATGACAATATTTTAGAATATGAATAATATAATTAGGATAACATTGACTCTTAAGATGAGCATCAAGATGTAATTCCTCCTAAAAATAATGAGCAACTAGAGCCTAATAAAGTGAAAGTTATTAATAATTTTTGATAATTAATTCATTAACAACCTCAATATTATCATAAGATTTTGTAAACTCTTTTGGAAATTAAAATTTCAAGTATAAATCAATCATTCAAGACATTTATTGATATGGGTTCCTTACCTTTCTCTACATCACTAAATACAACTTTTATATTGGCATCTACTATGGAAGAAATCCAATGGTTTGAATAGATCAATATGCTAATCCATACTTAGTAAATTTTTATACTACCTATGGTTAACACAAATTTTATTCTTGATTACAATCCCTTATGCATAATATTGTAGCTTTACAAACTAAGGTGTTACATTTGGAACAAGGTGATTTGAAATTTAATTAGAATCTTGACTCACAAACTTTACTACATATTCCATTGGTTGAACACATTTTATCCTATCCTTTATGACCTAGTTTATTGGCACCTAAGATTACATTGTATAATGGAAAATGTGACCTCAATCAACATTTAAGAGAATTTCATGTAACATGTTTGGACTATGCATTTGATGATAAGTTGTTAACCAGGTTGTTTCCAAGGATTTTAAAATGGTACTCTCTAATATGGTTTTATTATTACCATATCAATCATTTCATGCATTAAATCCTTTGGAAAATTTATTTCCTTTCACAATTTTCAATTAGCATAGGTGAAAATATTTCATTTGCTCAGATTCTTAACTCAAACAAGAATCTAATGAGCCTATTGTAGGTCATGTATTACAATATAAGACCATGTCATCTAGGATGATGAATTCTAAGGAAGATAAGGAATTATTAGAAATATTCAAATATAGGTTTTTTCCACCTCTAAATGAATATATTATGTTAATAATTTTATATCATTTGCTAATTTATGTCATAAATTTAAGGAAAGAGAGGTTAAGTTGTTAGCAATGAATAAGTTAAACTATGAAACCAACCGAGTTTCTAATTCTAATATAAATAATTTGAGTAAGCCATCATATAGGGTGATACCAAGTGAAAATAGGAGTTATCAAAATATAATAATGAATATAGTTTTAGAATCTACTTAACATATTATGTTATTAACTTCTCCAAGGAGACAATTTACCAAATTACCATAAACTCCCTATAAGGTGTTACAAAAGTTATTGGAATGCCACCTCATATCAATCCCATTACTTAGGTTGATGTGAGTGAAACTCTTCCAAAAGGATTTGATCAACGTGATTTTTCATGATTTTCATAGAGCTCTAGGGAATACTACCTGTAAATGCATTATATTGAGACATAATATACATGATTTCATATATGTGAACATAATTAATGTGAGTACATTACTAAAAGTAAAAAGGTACAACCATGTGAGAATAGAACAATGAATATGCTCACTAATCATTTCCATAATAATATAGATCAATAAACATAAAATAAATCAAAAGTGTACCATACATATAATACACATCCTCTACCAACTTTTTACATCCTCAAACATAGCCAAAAGATCATTTAAATGACATTTTTATTATATATAATGTTTCAGTGCCATCTAGAACACTTATTACATTCATATAACATGAGATTGTAGATGATGATTTTGATTTACACTCTTTGTTAATTCAATCTTACATTGATAATCAACCTATATAGATTGCTATAGATTATAATGGTTTAAGTGTGAATATGTGCACTATCACACTTCTTTCACATTTTGGATACACAAATAAGGATATACTTCTTACAACCATGGTAATTAAGGGATTCAATGTCCATGTTTAGATTTATAATAGTGAGATCACATTACCATTATAGGTTGGTCAAACACATGTGGCTGCCAAGTTTAAAGTATTACCCAATGTAAGAGTATTTGATATGTTATTGGGATGTTCTTGGATTTAATAACTTCATGCAATACCTTATACCATACACAAACATTTGAAATATATTTTTGTTAATGAGGATATCATAGTTCATAGTATTCCATATGAATACCCCCTCCAACCATATGTTATTATTCCTACACAATAAAAATTAGTTGAATAACCTAAAAAAGTTTGACCTATTTAGAGAATTTAGAAAAAAAAGGTCAACTTTACAAGGAGATCTATACTTGAAAATCCACTTGATCAACTATTTTTCATAGATTCTAGAGAGCCATTTTCTACTATAACACATACTATATTAGTATAATAGGACATTAAGAGTGTTCCACATTGAATACCAACATAAATTTATTATACTACATGATGGATTATAAATACTTTAAAATTTTCACAATACTAAAAAATATACACAACATACTACAAATTATCATCATGACAATGTGATATTTCAAAGCCAAATCAATTTTCAGATTATGAGTCGAGACCAAATAATTCATAGTGGCATGATACTTTTCATTCACATGAGGTATTATTTATTATGTTAGATACAATACCTATTTAATTCTAGGATATTGTAGGAGTGTTTGGTTAGTATGTTAATTTTGTAGTTATATATTTCTAAAAACTATAATATTTCAAAAATTCTAAAAATTAAGACCTATGTCTACTATGTGTAGTTTATTTACTATTGACCAAATTTGACCTTACAAGTCAAATTGGGACCCCTATAGGTAAAAAATTGAGTTTTAGGTGTTTATAGATCTAATATCTGGTCATAAGTTATATTATAGGTCATTTGATGTCATTTCATGTCATATTAGCCTTGGTCATTAATCATTTCAGTCCTTAAATCCTTTTGAGTCTTTTTGAGGGTCAAAATGAGCATTAAATGAGTTTTATAGCCTATTTTTGAAGTGTGAATGTGTAAAATGGGTGATGTCATGTGAAATTTGTCCTATTATGCCTTAATCAATTATTGATAGCTGAAAGTGATAGGTTCTTCAAAAGAAATAGTAATTTTTTTGGAAAAAAAAGAATTTGGCACTTGTAAAACCCATGGGGGAAGGTGAAACATGAGAGAAGGCAATGATATGACTCTTAATATTACTCATATCCATTTACATGATTTAATTACTTTAGAATTTTCAAAATTGAGCTAAAACTATTCTACTCCTTCACCCTTCTAGACACAAAACCAGTCAATAGGTTTATGCTTTGTACAGATAGTTAGAGAGATTCTAGGTTAAAATAATTTGGGAGGTTAAATTAAAATCATATATATTAATTTAAATAATGATATTTATAATAATGGTGGCTTGTGCTTTATGAACCATCCTCATGAAGTTGACTATGTTTTTTTGCTTGCTAATATGTGTACCCTACAAGTTTTGCTCTTGTTTGGATGATTTCATACAATATAGCTATTGGGATTGATTATAGAGGATGTTTAATTCCTCCTATAATTATCTCTATGTTTTTTTAATAATTTCAAGGTATTTTTATATGAAAATCATCTTAAGTTGAAGGAGGAAGCACTTTTCTATGCAATAGGCAAGTTTCCACCATTTTCAAGACCTTCATACTTTTATGGTAACTTCAAGGGGTTGTGTTAGGTTAATTTAAATTTTTTAAATGATATAATTATTAAATTTACCTTCCAAGATCATATTACAAATCATAATCTATTAGGGTGTAGTCACAAGGATCATGTATGCAATTTACCATATGATTGTCATACATAGTCAATCATGGTAAATCACGTGTATGGAAACTATATGGCATGTTCACAGAGGTGTGATGAATGTTAAAAATATTATTTTATGTTTATTAAAAAATAATTAATTTATTTATTATTAAAATGGTAAGAGAGGGATGTAACTCTCATATAGAATACTTTAGTGCAGTCTGTCATGAACAAATTCATCTACAAGTGCCTATAAGAGTTTTCAAACATTGAAACATTTTTTGAAAACTTTATTAACAATTTTTATATCATAATATATTGTTTTTTCCATTTTAAAGATAATGTATTTTTTCATACATTTAATTTCATGATATCACTGCTCATACTATTTCATCTTTACTACCTACATTATGGAATAACCACATATAAGTGGCTTAACAGAGAGTCAGAGGTCTCATAAAGAGTGTTTGATCATGAGGTTAAACTATTATTAAAGTAAAAAAAAGTTATGTAGATAATTTAAGACATATTTTAGGTGTGGATTGGTAAAGGGAAGTGTAAACTATGATCAAATCATAAGATGATTGAGTTCTAGGATTTAGTCCCCAAAATGTGAAAATAGAGCACTTGGGCCTTTTGCCAAAATCACATAAAAGGGATATAGAGACCTTTGATGCATCCTAATGGTTTTTTATTGAATCATATATCAATAAAAGTGACTCAATAAAGTTTTATGGGTAGAGGATCAATGAAAATTGGTTTTTTGGAGGCTCAAAGTTGCCTATAAAGACACTAAGTTCCTTTAATATCATCTGCAAGATCTAAGCCTTAAGAGGATATTTTCAACCTAATGTGCAATAAAAAAACATTATTACATTATAAAATGGTTTTATATGGTTAAAATATAAGTCATGACCTAGAATAATCATTGAAAAATGTTGATATAGATGGTTTCGGGTCCTGATCTACACCTACATGCATGCTTAATTACAAAATTATCCACCTATAACCAAGACCCATTTTCCATATCATTCATGAGGAGGAGTTTGAGAATTGAGATATAAATCTTGGTTGATTAAAGGAATAAAAATTGGCATAGATACTATCAATAATAGTTGGTTAGTGAGGTTTTGAGCCCTATATGCACCTACAGGTATCTCTTGCTTGGAAAGTGAGGTATAGTGGACTGTGAAGCCTTCCCTACAAGTGCATAAATTGAGCTTAAAAAAATGGTTGAAGGTATAAGTATGGATTATATTAGTATATAAATATATTATTGTGATCAATAATATATTAATGAGACTTTAAACACTATACCTATGCCCCAAATGTGCATGAACATCTACGAGAGTCACTTTCAAAGAGAAAACATAGAATACACAGTCAACTACCTATGATTGTTATTGAATGTATTTAAACCCAAAGGTGTGAGGTGGTTAATATAATACATTAGTTTCATATTTTAAGGATTTAAGAAAGATTATACATTGTATTTAAGGCCTAATTCATGAAAAGTGCACCTACAGGGGTTCTTCATAAATAAGAATTTAATCTACAGGTTGAGACAATCAAACTTAGAGGTATGACTTGAAGAGTGTTATCAAGGGTTAAAAATAATTATATGTGATTATAAAATTATAATATAAATAATATCATGGAAATAGGGGAGGTAAAAGGCTTAAGATAAACATCACATAGTCCACATCATAAACCCTACACATATCCTATTTTACATAGTCTGCCTTGGAGATTTAAGGAATTGAAGGGCCAAATGCTGTTATAAAGGGATAAAATTTAGTGGAAAAAATATTGGAGAACACAATTAACAATTTTATAACCCTTTAAAACATCCAAATGGTTTTATTAAATAGGGTAAGTACCCTCTATTTTATCTTAGATAGAGTGTACTTCCCCTTGTGCATAAACCTACAATTTTAGAAAAAGAGATGATAAGGAGTACTTGGAAGGTTTTAGTGTGACTTGGTAAGTTGAAAAAAATCTAAGGAAACATTAGGAACCTTTATAAGGAGTATGGAACCCAACATGATGATCTAGGTGGCTAAGTTTTTAAGCAAGGCTATTAAGCATGGTGAGGCCTAGAAGCCAAAGAGGAGGTTAATTTAAATTAAAAACTTATAAAATAATAAAAATGGATTGGTAAATGTTTTTAGGGTATTTAAAGACATGTAAAATCTCTTGGAATGTAGATAAATAAAAAATGGTCTATTTTTGAGATTAAAACTAACTCAAGCCTATAGAAAATGGAAGAAGCTTGATAGGCCAAGTTGAAGTGCTCACATCTCCCTTGAGGATATGCATGGGAATATAATATGTTGTGATATTGCTTATGTAGGTATTTAAATATACTCTAGTGGGATTTTTTTGGCAATTCCACTATCTAACCTTTATGAATAATGCTTAAGAGGGTAAAATAGGCTTAAACCCTTACAAACCCTAGTTATTGACTTGATGGAGGAAATGGATATGGAAAGATATTATAATGACCTATTTTTAACATTAAATTTATTTTAAATTATATAGGAATATTTCAATATCCTTCCTATCCTTTTGAGTTATATGAAACTATATGGATGGAATAAAAAATAGGGCATTTTTTTATTATTTTGTGTGTTGTGTAGGTTAAAAGAGGTTAAAAGAGATGTAAATAACATGGAAGGGAATATTAAGACTTAATATAACTATCCATGTCAATTTTATTCCTTGTAACAACCCATAAGTGCCTCAACCAACTACTTCATCTCATCCAATCAAAACTGGCATAATGACCAAACTAGTGATAAGGGTGGAAAACTTCAAGTGAACTAATTTCAAGGTTTTATTAATGAAAATAAGGACATTGATGGTGTTTCCAAGTGTCACTAAATCACTCACATATATTTTCATGGAAAACTGATGCCTTTTTGGAAGCCAAGTGTGCAGGGTGTTTGAAAGAGGAGTTTCTTAGAGTGTAGGTAGTGATAGCTCATTTCTAGATGATTCTAGATGACCAAGAATGAAACCAATACATGGAGAGGAATGTATAAAATACTTACATATCATTAAAATCATAATAACTATCCATAGTTAGTTTTGAGTTGTTTAAATATGGATAAATCATGAAGGTAGTTTTCTAAGCCAAAAAAAGGAATTTTATGCCACTTTTCAAGAGTTTCATGCCTTGAATAGCCACTTGTGCAACATAACATTGCATGGTTAATTTAAAATATAATTATAATTTATATGTAACTCCTTTAATGATCTTTAAAATTGTCCTTATGACCTTTGGGCTTATCTCTCCTCTCTCTCTCTCTCAAGTTCTATAAAAACTAGCCATTTTGGCCTTTGTAACTTATGCTCCACCTAAGTATGGTGAAGCCATACTAATTTACATAAAATTTAATAAATAATACTACTTATTTTTACCTCTTCCATGACTTTTAATAGTGTTTTTTACTTTGATGATTGATTTTTCTTAGTGATGACTTGTTGTTTTCTTGACATTATTATTTCATTCTCTCACCTATTTGCAATTAGAAAGCTTCTTCTTATACGGAATGTGAAGTTTTTTATGATGTGTCCAAGTTGAGTGAGTTAGTATATTAAAATAGTTCCATTATAGTCCTCTTATCTATTACTCCTATCCTAAACCTTCATCCATAACCTCATAATGTAACACTGATGTGAGAAGATGCAGACTGGAAAAGTGTAGGTTTGGTTAGTCCTTTGTTGTCATGTGTAACATGTAGCTAGTTGGAAGTCATAAAATTATTTGGTGTATCACCTCCCTTAGGATAGTTTTATTTCAATTTTATCTCTCCCTTTTCCTCACAAGTTTAGGTGTATTAGTGTTCTACAAGTGATACATCAAGGGAGTTAGCCTTATCTAGAGATCTACCTCATTCATAGGCTCACCCATAGCCTAGAGGTGTTTCAATTATGACAATTGGATGAGGAGAGATGAGACATATCCTCAAAGGGTGTAAACATAATTGAAAATAGTTTTTGGTATTCCTAGTGGGACTCTTAGTATAAGAGGTTGAAATATTTTTGGTGTTATATTTTAACAATCAACCTTTGGAGGCATATATCAAATCATCAATGACAACTCCAAAATTACATCAACTGGTCAAGCAGCTTCATTTTGAAGATTTTTGGGAATATATTTCTTTATGTTATTAATTTCAATGAGGTTATAGGGCTAATTTTATTAGTGATTACTATTTTATACAAGTTGGTGAGACATCTCAAGCTTATGGCACTCCCTATCAGCATTGGTGTGCTTTTTACCAATTTTTTCATGACCCTTACCAACCCCAATATGACCATTTTCAATCTTATCATGTTTTGTGTCAGCTCTATAACTATCCTTCTCAATATCTTTCTCCTCCTAGTCAACCTAATCACTTCTCAAGTATATCCATTTCAACCTTTAATCAAACTCTTTTGGTATATGAGAAGTACATGTTGGATCTTGATACACTAAGGGGATATGGTCAAGATTCTTTTAATAATATTATTCATAAGGTGGGAGATACATTAGAGCTGGTACAAAGAGAGTAGACACCTATTGAGAGAGATAATTGTCAAAGGCTCATAAGTGAGATCATAAATGTGAGTGGCCTAGTTTCATACTTGGAAGATAGGCTAAAAATTCATGAGAATAAGAATCACCAAACTTATCAATCTTCATATCCACTTCCAAGAGATTGCTATCAATCCTACTTGACTCCTATTCATGATCCCAATCAAGCTTATCAAATCCATCCTTTTCATAATCATATGAAAGAGAGAATTGAGAAGACAAACCTTTTTTTGAAGCAAATATTGATATGTATATTGAATTAGATAATATGCATATGTAGAAGTCCATTTCATCAAAAAAAATATTGGAATATAATCCCTCATTTCCCTCTCCAATTACATCTTCACCTCAAGAAGTGACCTCTAGATATGAGATTCTAAGTTGGAGATAAGGTGGAGAATCTAAGCCTAAGGAAATCCTAAGTTTATTGAACACTTCATCCACTCCTAAAATGCATTAATTCCTCAATAAGAGACTCCTAATCCTAACATCCTAAGATGGAATAAGATAGTGGAGTCATGGGGAAAGAAAGAGGATATAAGCTTTGATAATGAGTGTGAAGTTGAGAAAGAGCTTGATCCTATGCAAGTCCCTCCTACCCTTCCTCAAGAAGATTCTTATGTTCCATGTCAAACCCATTTTACTCCTCATTCTCATTAATATGCCTATGAAATTCAAGAAATACTTTTCCAAGAGAACCTTGCCAAGAAAATTGAAGAGCTAGACTCAAGGATGAAATTGTTGAGTCAAGGTGTGATGGAATGTTTAGAACCAAAAGAATATCCTATGCCTAAACACACCCAATATAACATAAATCAGATTTTAATGGAGTGATTATCAAATGGAAGGAAGAAAAACAAGCCATTTTATCCCAAGGTCTACCTCCCCTTCCTTAAGAACTTCTAAAAGAATCCCTTACATTTCACTCTCAATCTGATTTTGAGTTCTATGTGCCACCTCCACCAACTAATTCATCTTGTCCTCACCACATAACCATTTTCCTTGATGGAAATATGATATAGGAACATAAATAGGAGTATTTGGTTGACAAAAACTTAGAACTCTTGCTTGAAGAAAGCTTAGCTTCCTGACAGCTTCATTGAACTAAGTCACATGATTACAAGATGCCTAGTCTTGGCATCACCAAAAAGGAGAAGGAAAGTGAGGATCTTGCAGTCCTTGAGAACCAAAGTAATTTTATGGTAGTTGAGATACATCTTGAGAGTCCTCAAGAGGTCCTAAATTATAAATAAGAGGTGACTCAATGTGTTCAATCTTCTAATTGGGTTGATATGGAAGAATGTTTTCCTTTTGCCAAAGAAGAGAAAAACATCATTGGTTCTTCCATCACTATGCAAGATATAATGGATGGGTAAGAAAAAGTTCCTAATAAACTTAGGGATGATTTGTATATAGTCATTGGAGTAGGTTATACTCCTCTTCAAGGAGGAT
This sequence comes from Torreya grandis, assembly GCA_037957365.1. Lineage (NCBI taxonomy): Eukaryota > Viridiplantae > Streptophyta > Pinopsida > Cupressales > Taxaceae > Torreya > Torreya grandis. The sequence goes on along the minus strand of JARHVA010002759.1, from coordinate 1,207,503 downwards.
ATAATCTAGTAAAGAATGGAGAAGGCAATCTTGACTCTCAAGTGAGTATGCAAAGAAAATGTAGCTTTAAAAATATGTCCTTTTAAGAAGAATATGCATCTCAAGATGACATTTTTTGAATCTTAAAGATCATTTATCATCCTCTCAATCAGTTGGGAGAAACAAAACAGCTCTTTAAGGATGGAACAAGCTTTTATTAGCCTCAATCTTCAAAGGAATAAGAAATCACTCCTCTTGAAGCCATGCCTACCAAGAAGATACAAGTTGATCATGAAATGAAGAGTGGGCAGTAGTATGAGGTATGTGTACAAGTTTAAAAGTAATATATCTACATTATAGACCTATTTAAGGATGATCTACTTAAGATTAGATCAAGTGAAGTGCCAATGAATAGGTTTGATCTACAAAGCATCCAATCCAAGGAGAAACATGCTTGGCACTATGATTCATCTCATGAAGAAGGAGATTCAAGAAACTTTCCTTTTGATCCTAAAAAGGAGGTATGCTTAGTTTCTAGTTGTGCATAGTTATTTTCTTCCTATTTTTCCTAATTACTTTTAGCACATGTGTGTCTTGTTAGTGTGGTTATTTTGCTTTGTGCATGTCCTTTATTTTATGTGGTTGAGGTAGTCAAGCGGTCTTATCTTGATATAGATTGTTTTTAATGGTAAAAGTCCTTTTTATTATGGTTTAGAATTCAAAATGAATCCCTAAGAATAATTAACTAATAAGGCTACTGGTCTAGTTAGCATAGTAGGCATGCTACCCCTATGAGTCACCATTTTTTGACCAAATTTGACCTTAAAAGTCAAATTAGAACCCCTGTAGGTAAAAGCATGAGTTTTAGATGTTTAGGGGTCTAATATTTGGTAATAAGGTGTATTATAGGTCATTTTATGTCATTTCATGTAATATGAGCCTTGGTCATTAGTCATTTTAATCCTTATGTCCTTTTGAGTCTTTTTTAGGGTCAAAAGGAGCATTAAATGAGTTATATGACCTCACTAAGAAGTGTGAAGGTGTAAAAGGGGTGATTTCATGTGCCATGTGTCTTATTATGCCTTAATCAAATTTTCATAACTAAAAGTGATAAGTTCTTCAAACAAAAAAGTAATTTTATTAGGAAAAGAGAAGAGTTTGGGACTTGTAGGACCCATGGGGGAAGGTGACACATGGGAGAAAGACATGAGATGACTCTTCAGCTTCTTTAGATCCATTTTCATGCTTTAAGTACTCTAGAAGTGTCAAAATTGAGATAATTTTTTCTTCTCATTCTTCACCCTTCTAGACACACATAATGAGTCAATACATTTATTCTCAATACAGATAGTTAGAGAACTTCTAGGTAAAACCCACTTGGGAGGTGAAATTAAAATAATAGAGATTAATTTACATAACAAGATTTTTAAGAATGGTGGCCTGTGTTTTATGAACCATCATCATGAAGTTGATTATGTTTTTCTGCTTTCTAATTTGTGTACCCTATATGTTTTGCTCTTGTTTGGATGATTTCATACAATGTAAATTTTGGGATTGAATAAAAATGATTTTGAATTCATCCTATAATTATCTATATGTTTTGTTTATCATTTTAAGGTTTTTTATATGCAAATCATCTTAAGTTACAAGAAGCACTTTTCTATGCAACATGTTAGTTTCCACCATTTTCAAGACGTTCATGATTTGATGGTAACTTTATGGGGTCGTGTTGGTTTCATTTAAATGTTTTCAATGCTCCCATGATTACTTTTACTTTTCAAGCTCATATTCCAAATCATACTCCATGGGGGTGTAATCATAAGGATCATGCAACCAGTTTACCATATGACTATCATACATAGTCAGTCATGGTAAATCATGTGTAAGAAACCTATATGGCATGTTCACATAAGTTTGATGAAGGTTATAAATCTTGGTGTATATTTTATCAACATGAATTAATTAATTAAGCATTCAAATGGTAAGATAGGGTTGTAACAATCATATAGAACACTTTAGTGTAGTTTACCATGAATAAACTCACTTATAGGTGCCTACAAGAGTTTTTAAACATTAAAAAATTGTGTGAAAACTTTTATCAATATTTTTATATCATCATAAATTATTTTATCCCTTTGAAATAACATGTATTTGGTCATAAATTCAATTTCATGATATAACTGCTCATACAATTTCATCTCTACTACCTACATTATGGAATAACCACCTATAGGTGGCTTAACAAAGAGTTAGAGGTGTAATGAGGAGTGTTGGATCATGAGGTGAAACTATTATTTAAGTCAAAAAAAATTTATGTAAAGTATTTCAGACTTATTTGATGTATAGATTGGTAAATGGAAGTGTAAACTATGATCACAGCACAAGATGACTGAGTTTTAGGATTTAGTCCCCAAAATTGTTAGGTTGTGGAGCTAAAAGCTTCACCAAGATGCAAACAGGGGAAGTTATGGAGGTTGCAGGAAGTGTTGCGGAGTGTCACAGACACCAGCGTCGGTCAGGACAACCGACGATGGCAGGAGGAGACAGGAAGGCAACTGACGTCGGTCATGGATCGGCCGGCGTCGGCACCCCCAGGCAGCCAGGGACCGACGTCGGTCACCTGTGGTTCGAGCTGTGAGTATGTTACGGGCAGTTGGTTGACGAACCAAGTGTTTGCATGTTTAGAGCTATTCTTAGACTGAGAGCTACGGATTTAATTATTGTATTATTGTCTAATTATTGTTTGGATGAGATCTATATATGGACTCATGATTGTATTGTAAAAGTGTGCTAGAAAGCCAGAGAGCTTTTAGAGAGAGCTAGTGTAGCTCCTCCTAGTTCCAAAGGGGTGCTGAGTGTGTATGATCAGGGAGAGTTACAAGGTCTGCAAGTTCAATGAGCTGATCCACTGGAGTACTGGTTGAAGAATCATAAGGACTTGGTGAGGCAAGGACAAGGGTTCTTCAGGGGTGTAGAGATGTCTACATGGTGAGTAAGGTCTAGTGATTTGCAGGTAGCAGTAGAGAGCAAGAGATCTACTTGGAGTACGGTTGTGTGTACTTGGTGAACTGGCAGCGTGTTACTGACTGGTTGGAGAGGTGAACATCAATTCTGTGTTGGAGTTGATTGTTGGGACCGAGAGAGAGAGGGAAGAAGATCTTGAGGTGTGGCGAACCTTTGAGGTGGAGGAAGAAGTGGCATCTTCCTTATTGTATATTCTTCTATGTATATATTAGAATTGTGTATTGTCTCTTAATTCCTGTGTTGTTTCATATTTCTAGTTACTTATTGATTCTGGTACAATTCCATGTTTAGTTGCTAATACAAGAAGTAATCACATGTGTTATAATTGGTAGAGCAAGATCCTGACTAAGGGGGATAGGAGCATGTTTGTTGTTCTGGGGTTTCCCTGACACGTGGTATCAGAGCTTTTGGTTGGGTTACTAATAGGTGGTTTCAGATCTGGTAGTGTTTGTTGATTACAGGTTGCTCATAGGGGTTTCTGATTGAGTGGGAGTATAGCAATGGCAGAAGGAAGTAAGCTACGAATGGAGAAACTGAATAGCATGAATGGTCTGATTGATGGAAAGAAAGAGCAGAGAAAAAGATATTATTGGTTGGTAGCAGATCAGCATGAAGGAACTGAAGATGCAGATGTTGCAGGTGTTATTGCACAGGTTGCCTTGGGAGGTTTCTTGGATAAAGTTGAATTTTGGATAACAGATTATGTTGCCTCTTTCCATGCAGCCCCAGGTTATGAGCTGGAGAGCCTTGTCAGATTATTGACAAAGGGGAAGTGAAACTGAAATTGTAGATGGACGACACACAGTGGTTGAAGGAAGTCATGTAGGTACCAGTCTTGGAGATGGGTCTAATTTCTTCAAGAAATTTGGGTGATGGGAGATATATTGTAACTCTCACAGTGGATACACTTGAATTAGATGGTGGTAAGAAAGTAGGTATCCTTTATCTATCTACTTATATTACCGATTCACCTTCTGTTGTAGAGATGTGGCTTCATAGGCTTAGTCACATATGTAGAAGGAGAATGCAGGGTCTGAAGTGGAAGATAGAGGTTTTTGACAAGCTAAAGAACTGGAAAGCCTTAGTGTTCATGGAGGAGATGACGGACAGAGATCAGGTGAGAGAACTGATTTACTCTGAGCAGAGTAAGGTTGATTTGATTAGGACTTTGATCCATGGAGAGCTCGTGGGTAAAAAGTTGTCACTTACAAACGGACACAGGTACCAGCGTCGGTCACACAATAACCGACATCGGCAATAGGAAGATCGACGTCGGCCATGAGGGAACCGACATCGACATAGAGGACATAGGCGTCAGCCAGGGAGACGACGTCGGTAGTCAGAGTCAGTGCAGGGAACCGACATCAGTCGGGAGTAGACTGGGAGATGGCCGAGAATGGTCACTGGAACATATATTGGGTGGACAACAAGTCTCAAACGCTCATGTGGAGGTCAGAAGGGTAAGTGAACCTCATATTCGTTGTTCACCTTCTTTATATTGCTTACTAATGGTCAAGAACCAGGAGGATGTGAAGAAGCAATGCAGGTAGAGTCCAGATACAGTGGGAGCTTGGCATGGATGAGGAGTGAGTCCTTGGAGAAGAACCAAATAGGTATTTGTTGGTAGAGTTGTCAGCTGGAAGAAAGCACTAAGAGAGATGGATTCCCATTTTAAAGAAGAGAGTGGATGGATACATGAGATAGAAGGCCAATGCATATGGTCTTGAAGAAGCTGCAGGATAGTACTACAGGTTTTGATAGGGGGATGACTAAGCATGGCTTCAGTCAATGTCAGTGTAACTATTGTGTTGTTTTTTATTCTTACCAGGTGGATGATGAGTCGTGACATTATCTAGTTACTGTATGTGGATGGTTTGCTAGTAGGTTCTGTACATACAGGGATTTGCTGAGCTAAAAGGTAAGGTTAGTTTAGAGGTGTGTCATGGAGAATTTGGAGCAGTGAAATTCTTTGGCATAAGAGACATGGAGATTTTATCTCCAGTGGGAGCTGATGTGAAGACGGTGTTGGTGAGGTTTATTACGCAGGATGCAGAATCGGTAAGCACACCAAGGGCTGGATAGTTCAAGCTTAGCTTGAAACAGGGTTCGAAATCACATGAGATCTATTGTAGATCTGAGTTTTCCCAATTCAGTGGGGGTTGTCGGAAAGTATGGAGCCAATTCGGGGAAGGAGTACTAGAGGGCAGTTCAGTGGGACTAGCAGCAGGGATTCTTGTTATGCAGGGTCAAGTTCTTTACTACATGGATGTGTAGGTTCGGATGTGGCAGGTTACTTGAATGACAGGGATAGCATCACAGGTTGTGTGGTGGGTGGTCTTCAGGATTCATCTTGAAGAGGGATACAAACCAGGAAACAAATTAGACGGGCTACAGATACAGGTACAGGTGCAGCTGTTTATCTCCAAGTGGGAGATTGTTAGGTTGTGGAGCTAAAAGCTTCACCAGGATGCAAACAGGGGAAGTTATGGAGGTTGCAGGAAGTGTTGTGAAATGTCACAGACACCGGCGTCGGTCAGGACAATCGACGATGGCAGGAGGAGACAGGAAGGCAACCGACGTCGGTCATAGATCAGCCGGTGTCGGCACCCCCAGGCAGCCAGGGACCGAGGTCAGTCACCTGTGGTTTGAGCTGCAAGTATGTTACGGGCAGTTGGTTGACGAACCAAGTGTTTGCATGTTTAGAGCTATTCTTAGACTGAGAGCTGCGGATTTAATTATTGTATTATTATCTAATTATTGTTTGGATGAGATCTATATATGGACTCATGATTGTATTGTAAAAGTGTGCTAGAAAGCCAGAGAGCTTTTAGAGAGAGCTAGTGTAGCTCCTCCTAGTTCTAAAGGGGTGCTGAGTGTGTATGATCAGGGAGAGTTGCAAGGTCTGCAAGTTTAATGAGCTGATCCACTGGAGTACTGGTTGAAGAATCATAAGGACTTGGTGAGGCAAGGACAAGGGTTCTTCAGGGGTGTAGAGATGTCTACATGGTGAGTAAGGTCTAGTGATTTACAGGTAGCAGTAGAGAGCAGGAGATCTACTTGGAGTACGGTTGTGTGTACTTGGTGAACTGGCAGCGTGTTACTGACTGGTTGGAGAGGTGAACATCAATTCTGTGTTGGAGTTGATTGTTGGGACCGAGAGAGAGAGGGAAGAAGATCTTGAGGTGTGGCGAACCTTTGAGGTGGAGGAAGAAGTGGCATCTTCCTTATTGTATATTCTTCTATGTATATAATACAATTGTGTATTGTCTCTTAATTCCTGTGTTGTTTCATATTTCTAGTTACTTATTGATTCTGGTACAATTCCGTGTTTAGTTGCTAATACAAGAAGTAATCACATGTGTTCTAATTGGTAGAGCAAGATCCTGACTAAGGGGGATAGGAGCATGTTTGTTGTTCTAGGGTTTCCCTGACAAAAATGTGAAAATAGAGCACCTAGGATTTTTCCAAGATCATATAACAAGGATATAGAGACCTTTTATTATTATTAATGTTTTTATCTTGTATCCTCTAGCAAGGAAAATGACTCCACAAAGTTTGAGGGGTAGAGAATTAATGAAAATTGTTTTTTTGGAGGCTCAAATTTGCCTATAAAGACACTAAGTTCCTTCAATATCATCTAAAATATCTTAGCCTTAAAGGGATATTTTAAACCTAATGTACAATACCAAAACATGATTCCATGATAAAATAGTTTTAGATGGCGAAAATAACATTCATGACCTAGAAGAATCATTGACAAATATTAATATAGATGGTTTGGGGTCCTGATCTACACCTAAAAACATTATTAATTCCAAAATTGTTCACTTAAAACCAAGACTAATTTTCCATATCATTTATGAGGAGTTTTATCATTGAGATATCAATGTGAGTTTTTAAGCTCTATATACACCTACAAGTATCTCTTGCCTAGAAAGTGAGGTATAATGGACTCTAAAGACCTACAAGTGCATAATATAAGCTTGAATTAATGGTTGAAGGTATAAATATGGATTGGATTAGTATATAAATATATTAATGTGATCAATAAAATATTAAGGAGACCTTAAAACACTATACCTAGGCCCCAAACATGCATGAACATCTACAAGAGTCACTTTTGAAGAGAAAACATATAATACATAATCAACTACCTATGACTAGTATTGAATGCATTTAAACCCCAAGGTGTGAGGTGGTTAATATCATACATGAAGTTAATCTTGTAAGGCTTAAATAAATCTCAAACATTGTATCTAAATCTTAATTCATGAAAAGTGCACCTACAGGGGTTCTTCCCAAATAGGAATACAGTCTGCAAGTTGAGACAATCAAACTAAGAGGTATGACTTGAAGTGTGTTAGAAAGGGTTAAAAATAATTATATTTGATTACAAAATGAAAATTTAAATCATATGTCTCACTAATATCATGGAAATATGGGATGTGAAAGGCTCAAGATAAACATCACGTGGTCCACATCATTAACCCTACACATAACCTTTTTTACATAGTCTACCTTGGAGATTGAAGGGCTTGAAGCTTAAATGATGTTATAAATGGATAAAATTTTGTGAATAACATCCTTAACACTTGGATAAACGTATAAAACATCCAAATGGTTTGAGTAAATAGGGAAAGTACCCTCTATTTTGCCTTAGATAGAGGGTACTTCCCCTTGTGTATAAACCTAATTTTTTTGGAAAAAGAGATGATAAGGAGTATTTATAAGGTTTTAGGATGACTTTTTAAGTTTAAAAACATATAAAAAAACATGAGTAACCTTTTTGAGTAGTTTGAAACCCAACATAATGTTCTAGGTGGCTAAATTTGTAAGCATGCCTGTTAAGTATGGTGAGGTCTAGAAGCCAAAGAGGTAAATTTAAATTATAGCCTTAGGAAATAATTAAAATGTACTGGGAAATGTTTTTAGGGTCTTTAAAGACATGTAAAATCTCTTGTAATGTAGAGAAATCATAAATGGTCCATTTTTGAGCTCAAAACTAATTCAGGCCTATAGGAAATGGAAGAACAAGCTCGATAGGCCATGTTGAAGTGCTCACATCTCCCTTAAGGATGTGTATGGGAATATAAGAAGTTTGGAGAATTTTATGGAGGTCTTTAACTCTACTCTAGTGGTATTTTTTGGAAGTTTTGATGTCTAACCTTTATGAACAATGCTTAAGAGGGTAAAATAGGCTTAAATCATTGTACACCCTGGTTATTGACCCAATGGAGGAAATGGAGATGGAAATATATTATAATGAAATATTTTAAACATTAAATTTATTATAAATTATATATTACTCTTGAAATCTCCTTCCCATCTTTTTAATTTATACAAAACTGTACGAAAGGAGTACAAAATAGGGTATTTTGACTATTTTGTGTGTTGTGTGGGTTTAAAAAGGTTAAAAGAGACAAAAATCATATGGAACAGAAGATTAAAACTTAATATAACTACCTATGTCAATTTAATTACTTTAAATAACTCCTATGTGCCTCAACCAACTACTTTATCTTAGCCAGTCAAAACTAGCATAGTGACCAAGCTAGTGAGAAGGGTGGCAAAGTTCAAGTGAACTGATTTTAAAGTGTGATTGATGCCTATATGGATATGGAGTGTCTTTAAAAGTGTCATAAATTCCATCCCATGTATTTTCATGGAAAAATAATGCCTTTTTGGAAGCCAAGTGAGTAGGGTGTGTGAAAGAGGAGTTTCATAGAGTGTAGGTAGTGATACCTCATTTCTAGATGATTCCAAAAGACCAAAAATACAAAAAAATGAATGTAAATTCATGCATAAAATCCTTAAATATAATTCTAATCAAAATACCTATTCCTAGTTAGTTTTAGGATGTTCAAACAGGGCTAGATCATGAAGGTAGTTTTTTTAGCCAAAAAAAAGAATTTTATGCCACTTTTCAAGAGTTTCATGCCTTAAATAGCCACTTGTGCTTCTTGACCTTGCATGTTTCATTTAAAATATTATTATAATAAATATGTAACTCATTTACTTAGAATTACAAGTTTCCTTATGACCTTTGGCTTCTCTCTTCTCCTCTCTCTCAAGTTCTATAAGAACTAGCCATTTTGACCTTTGTAACTTATGCTCCACCTAAGTATGGCAAAGTCCTACTCATTTTCATACAATTTGATCAATAATAATACTTATATTTACCTCTTCCATTAATTTTCATAGTGTTTTTTACTTTAATTATTTATTTTACTTAGTGATGAATTATTTTTTCCTTAGCATTGTTGTTTCATTCTCTCACCTATTTATAGTTGGAAAGATTATTTTTGTAGGGCATGTGAAGTATTTTATGATGTTTCAAGTTTGATTGAGTTATTATATTAAAATAGTACCATTATAGGCCTCTTATTTAGTCATCCTATCCTAAACCTTATCCATAACCTCATAATGTAACATTGGTGTGAGAAGATGCAGATTAGAAAAGTGTAGTTTTGGTTAGTCCTTTGTTCTTATGTGTAACATGTAGTTGGTTGGAAGTCATTAAATTATTTTTTGTATCACCTAAATTATGATGGTTTTATTTTAGTTTTCTCTCTCCCTTTTCCCTCACAAATTTAGGTGTAGTAGTGTTCTACAAGTTATACATTAAGGGAACTAGCCCTATCTAGAGATTCACCTCATTCATAGGCTCACCCATAGCCTAGAGGTGTTTCAATTGTGCCACTTGGATAAGGAAAGATAAGACATCTCCCCAAAGGGTGAAAATCCAAGTGAAAACATTTACATTAGTTTATTTTTGCTTCAATATATGTAACACTTATTTATATCTAGTTGTGAGATGATAAACTTGAGCAATGGATTTGGATATGCAAATTATACCAAAATCACCCAAATTTACTATCTACTTCATGGATTTATAGCCATTAAAATATAATTAAAATAAATGAAATATTCATATGATCATTAAAAAAATCTAATTCTAAATGCTCCAAACAAGATTCAATAAAAAAGACTAATGATTATAGATGTAGGATTGCTTACAATAGACTCAGATTATGGATAACATATATACTTGATGACTTGATTGGAAGACTAAGTTGATAGAAGATTTTATCATGAAGGATCATGAAATTTATATTTAATTTAGCAATGGAGGGGTGGTTGATTTAAATATTAGAAGGAGGTAGAATCAATGGAAAAAATTAAAAGTTGGGTGTAGGAAGATCAATAGTTGAGAATTAATCAAGGAATTAAAAATTCCTTGGATGATTTTAGAGGAGGGAATATTCTAAAGGTATAAGCATCTAGATTATTTTTAGAAGCCTAATGAAAATTAGTAGATGATTAGTTATGTGATTAAGGGGTTCTATAGAATCTAGGGGAGTAAGAGAGGCTATTAATAGGCTAGGGTAGGTGGGAGGGAATTTTATATTCCCATATAATGGATAAGTGGGGGTTACGTGGAAAATAATACATGATTATAATAATTAATTAATTTGTGGGATGATATAATGTTAGTGCATGAATATGAATAATTAAACAGGTGTTAAAATAATGACTAAGAGGATTAATAAGGATAATTTATATGGAATCAAACATGATTATTAATAATGTTAGTGTGACTAATAATAATATTAGTGATGATAAATGAAGTGAGGAAATTTATGTGAATACATTTTCCACCTCTTTGAAAGGGCATTACGAGTGGATGAAGTGGAAGGATTAATGTTATTTCAAATAAGAAAGACACTCATGGATGAATTATAATAAATTATGTTAGTGGACATGATGCCCCCTTAAGGGTACATGTGGGGAGGAGGAAGGGAAATGGCCATTAAAAAGGAATAAAGGAGGGGAAGTATGCATGAATAGACAAGGGGTTAAGATGATAAATGTGATATTGATGATGAAAAAGATGAAATTTACACAAGCAGTGATCTAAAAATTGATGATGCTCCTAGAAAATACTTATGCACATGGATTGGAAGTGATTGTGTCATGGTTATCAACACATCCCAAGGGGGAATTAACCATAAAATGATGATGATAAGATAAAAGTCTATAAAATTTTGACATATCCTAGGTAATGACACATGTAAGGGAGAGATATAGACTAGGATAATAAAGTACTTGAGATTTCAACATATACCAAGCAAGGATGCATACTAGGAGAGAATTGGGCCAAAATAAAACACTACTTTGATAAGAATAACGATGAGTGTAGCTCAAAGTTAAATTCAAGAGATATGATGAAGGGGATGATAGAGAATAAATGATATGATTAAGTGACCAAAAGATGAAGGGAAGAATTAGATTGTAATGCATTGAATCAATGAAGTATAATGTGATTAATAGTGATGATGCCTCTAGAAAGGAGACATTCAAGGGAATGAGAGATGATAATAAAGTTATGGTTGTGGTTGTGCCCTAATTAAAGGAGTAAATTGTAAACTTTAAATGATGAACAGATCAATCATTGATAATGGATGATTGATGGAAGAAAATATGGATGTTATTATTTGTTAGGACCAATCAATAGGTTTAATAAATTGGCAAAAATATTAGGGAGATGATTATGGGGATGGTGATCGATGAATAAATTGATTGATTAATGATTGATATTATATCTCAAGGATTTTATTGATGTAATATGCAAGGATGATGAGGGGTAAGAGAGATGTGAGGATAAATGATGGGGAAAGAGGAGAGAGTGGCCAAACTAACCTTAGATACTTTATGTGACTAAGCATTGCCTACATAGTTTAAAAAGACCTTAGGCTAATGTAGTTTAGACTAGATTAGATGATGACAATGATGGATTAGAATATTAGGATGATGATGACTATTCGACATGTTAGTTGTTAGATAGAGGATGTGACTCAGATGTTAGACATGAAGATAAAAGACTAAGAGAAATGATGAGTGTATTCTATTATCAATCCATCATTATTGTAATAGGTCTAATTATATTCTAGTTAATCCCATGTAAATATAACACTAGGCAATATGCCCCATGATATAAGTATGACCAATAGGATGTTGTGCCAAAGTGAATGATTATCAAAGGGGAAAATAGTAAACTCTACATCATTAAGGGAACCTAAAAGCATCATTAGAACTTTTTGTGCCATCATAGCATCTTCATTGATTTCCCATTAGATAAAAAGAGACATGATGCAAGACTAATTAAAATATTAATAAAATAAAACAAACATAGACAAGAAAACAAACATATGTAAATATATACATGATAAAATACATTCAAACAAGTTAAATAATAAAGAATAGACAAGTAACACACACAAGTATCTATGTGTAGTGTCATGATGTTTTATGTAATTATCATAATGAGAGTTGACAAGATGAGTGATCAAGTGATGATTTGATCCAAGTTAGTCTTGATGATCATGATGTGAGTTTAGATTAAGGATAGGAACCTAGAGAAGGTATGGACTAGTGACTTGGATTAGGATAAGGTTATGAATAAGGACTTGGATGTTATGAATAGGATATATAACAAGATAAGCTTAGAAAATGATAAGACCACTAGTAAATAAGACAAGGCAAGATGACAAGATGATAAGATAACTAAGAAATTAGATAGGATGATTGGGATATTTAGGATACGGGTCAAAATGACATATGACATGATGGTTGAGGTGTTTTTGGATTTTGAATATTTTATAATTTTTAGGGTTTTTTTTGTAATATTTTATTTTTTAGGTCTTTTAAGATATGTATGTACACTATACAAAAGGAACACCAATCTTAGTAACCAATATGAGGATGAATGGAATGAAAAATGGGATGATAAAAGGATTATGGTGAGACTAAAAAGGGAATGAGGAGAAAGGAAGAATGGAGTAGGGATAACCAATGACCACATCATGAAGGAACAAAATGTCTAGTTATCTAAGTGTTAAGTGGAAGATATGCCAAAATGATTCCAAAACATTTCTCAAGAAATATTCCACTCCCTAATAAAATTCAAGACAAGAGGAAATTATGGACACAATAAGATGCATGATATGATGGCATATGATGAGTATAAACTATGGATAGAGGGATGACATGGAATGGATTGAAAAGGGATATTATGTGGATTTTTCTCCTAAGTGTTTATGTGCAATGCATACAACATACTATTTTACCATAATGTCATAAACTAGTTTTTATCATGTTACTTTCTCAAGGTGCCAAAAGACTAGTTTTCACCATTGGACTATTTTTTTGACATTTTAATAGCACTCGATTTATTAGAGATGAGCAAGATTTAGGATGAAAAAACTTTATTGATCTTTAAACAACACCTATTATTGATATATGTGATACTAATACCATGTTTTTGATGTTGGATTCACTAATGTCCTTATGACCTTCAATAATTCTTGGTTTAGCATCCTCTAAACATCTCAACCTGTCATGTCCCCTTCTAGTTGACATCTTTTCGAGCGAAGGATTAGCCTATTATGCGACCCTCGTAGGCTGATGGGATGGATAGAGGGTCTTGATGGAGATGGGTTGGCTTTCGGACATGAATTAAAGGAGATATTAATATTTGATTGATTTAATCAAATATTAATTATTTGGTCCAATTTTAATTAATTATTAATTATTAATTAATTATTAATTATTAATTATTAATTATTAATTAATTATTAATTATTAATTATTAATTATTAATTATTAATTATTAATTATTTATTATTGGGTCTAATTTTAGGATCCTCATTCTAATTTAAGAATTGGTCTAATTTTAAGACCCTAGTTCTAAATTAAGGAAGCCCCAGTCTAATTTAAGGGAATCTAATTTTAGCAAGCACACCTTTGGAGGTGTATAAGAATCTCTCATGGGAGAGAGTTTGTATTCATGATTGATTATTGATATTGAGTTTTGCTAAGAATTTTTCTGTGAAGACTGAGCCAAGGGTTCCAAGATTCCATTTGCATTGAAGAACCTCAACTCTTCATTGTGTGCGATTCAGAGGTTGTGAGAGATCAGCCAATCTATTACCAATTTGAGAGATAGCTTCATACAAAAGTTATCACAGAGGTTTACAGGTTTGAGAGATAACTTCACACAGAATTTATCACAAGGGTTTACAGGTATTTTCATTATTTTTGGGTTTTGATTCAAGAATTATCCAGATATAGATCTTTTGTATTAGCCCATAATTCTACAGATCAAGATCAAGCATACAGGTTGTGCTATATCAGCGGCTGTACAAATTCCGTACAGATCCGTGAAAATACGTACGCATCAACAGAAAGTTAAGGTACCGACATCGGTGAACAGATACTTACAGAGATTGACATCGGTCGACATATCACCGACATCAGCGAGTTAACGACTACAAGTCGACCAACGACGGTAGTATAACCGACGTCAGTGACTGTGTTTTTTACACAGCAGGTCGAGATGTACCAAATTTAGAATTCTTTCCCAGAGTGTAGAATATTCAGGCTATTCAGGCCGTACTTTCAATATTCTTTGTATACTTGACAGGTATTACAAGGATTTATTTTATTAAGTTTTTGATTCAGGTTATTGATTCAGATATTGCACAGATAAAGATCTTCTATAATAGAGCTGTCCCAAATTTGTAAAAGATCAGGTTTTGAGACAATATTTGTATTCTTTTATATGCATCCCAGAGATTCATTATTGTAATCATTCTGAAGAATAATAAGAGCACTGATTTGCCAGTTAAGAGATTTACTGTGGTTTATTTATTTATTTGAATTTATCTTGAAAAATAACATCTTTACTCATGCAAAATATCTAACAAGCAAAATACAGAAAGATAGTTAGGGAAATATCCAGTTTCAGAGAGGAGGGGAAATTGGGGATATTACAGTGGTATCAGAGCTAAATCCTACCATCCTGAGGGTTTGAAAATCTTATGTAGCCATAAGAGTTGGGACCACACAAGTATAACACATGCAGCAGAGCTTTGCTTGAAGGTACCCAGTTGTTAGAACAACAGCAGATTATCATGAGTGACAGACGTGAGGGTAGCCCACCCAGGGGCCACCGACATAATGATGATCTAGGTACTAGAGAAACCTACCGTGAGATGACACAGGCATTACAGGCACTAACTACTATGATAAGGAGGATGAACCCACCTGATAGACAGAATGGGGACCAAGGTGATAACAGAGATGTTACGGTTAATCAGAGACCTCGACAGGCCCACTCCAGAACAGTGGATAGACCTACACATCCTACGTTTGTGCAAGAAGAACCAGAAGTTCCAATAGAGGAGGAGGCAGGAGATTCCTCATTTGCAGATGTCTACCTAGCTGCAGATGATGAGTGGAACTTATTACCTCCTCATGTTCAGGAGAGGACGACTTTTGATCATTTTGTTAATCTGAGGAGAGAGCACTACAGATTGGGTAGACAAGAGAGGAGACCTAGACACCAGAATAATGATCTTAAGCATGCTATGAGCAGGCTCACACTTGTGATGTTCGATGGTAGTGGTAAGGTCACAGCGCAGGCCTAGGTTAGTAAGTTGGACACCTTCCTCACATTGCATCCGATGGCTGAGGCAGATGCTATCAGATATGCGACACTACATCTTGAGGGAGTAGCTCACGATTGGTGGCACCACGGGATGGTGACACTCCATCATGATCGGATCACATCTTATCAAGAGTTTGTGGATAGGTTAGTAGAGTGTTTTGGCAGGAGGGATCCAGAGTCCTATTTCTGAGAGTTGGCACAGTTGTGCCAAAGCGGCAGTCTAGAGTCTTACATTGGTGACTTCTAGAGGTTATCAGTTATGGTTCCTGACATTTCAGAGAGGCAACTAGTATTACTCTTCATGGAGGGATTGATAGAACCATTGAGAGGTTGGATCAAAGGCTTTGATCCTCCTTTATTACAGGAAGCTATGAATAAGGCGCGCAGTATGGAGATGGCAGCCCCATCAAGTAAATCTAACTCCAGAGGTACTTCTTCATCCAGGGACAGTAAGGGCTACAATAGGAACAGAGAAAGACTAGGTTTCAACATAGATAAATCAGGTGTTAAGAATGATTCAAAGGCCAATCTAGTAGCACCACCTTTGGATAGGGAGGCTCTTAATGATCTACGCAGGAAGAAGCTTTGTTTCTACTGCAAAGGTCCATATGATGCTAATCATGATTGTCCTTTGAGACCTAGGGGCAAAGCAAATCAGGTGATGTGGGCCTATTATGAGGATGAGGAATCAGAAGATTCTGAGCATCACAATTGTTCTAAGGAACCAGAGGCTGAGGCTTCAGAGCCCAAGGTAGAGGCAGAGTCAGAGCTCCAGATTCAGGAGGCACGTCTATCTAGCATCCAACACGAGGGATCATTCAGACTTCAGGGAGTTTTGGTAGGACAGAGGGTCATTACCCTTCTTGACACGGGAGCCACACATAATTTTATTGATACTAGATTTGTGGAGAAGCGTGGACTCACCACAGAAGAGTTTGAGGGCATTAGAGTTAAGGTAGCTAACGGTTACACCCTCAGGTGTAAGCGGATGATCAGAGATCTCCCATTGCGCTTGAACAATTATGAGTTCAAGGCTGATTATTATGTGGTCAACATGGGGGATATAGATTTGGTTTTGGGCATGAAGTGGCTTCATTCCCTTGAGGTAGTCACTCTTAGTCTTAAGGATATGGAGATCAGTTTTGATGTAGATGGAAAGACTCACATTCTTAAAGCAATACGGGACAACAACATCAAAACCATTTCTTTACATCAGATGGAGAGGCTCATGCGACATGACATGGTAGAGTGGGCTACCGAGTGCACATTGGCACCAATGCAGGAGGGACAGCAGAAGACCGAGTATCATCCTGACATTCAGCAGTTGAGAGTCAAGCATGATAAGGTATTTAGTGACATTCTACCAGGGAGACCTCCAGACAGGGGCATTGAGCACATTATTGAGCTTGAGGAGGGGGCTAAGCCCATTATGATTACTCCTTATCGACATCCTAAGCGGTTGAAGGATGAGATCGAAAAAACAATTAAGGAGTTATTGGCTATGGGTCACATTTGACCAAGCAAATCACTGTTTGCTTCTTTAGTTGTTCTAGTGAAGAAGAAGGATGGCACCCTACGAATGTGCATTGACTACAGAGCCCTGAATAAGAGAACCATTAAGAACAAGTATCCTATACCATGTATTGATGAGCTTATTGACGAGCTTCATGGTGCACATTACTTCACGAAGATAGACTTAAGATCAGGCTATCATCAGATCAGAGTTCGTGAGCAGGACGTGGAGAAGACAGCTTTTCGTTGCCATAGTGGACACTACGAGTTTATAGTGATGCCATTCGGGCTCACTAATGTGCCAACAACATTTCAGTCCACCATGAATAGAGTCTTCCATTCACTGCTGAGGAGGTTTGTACTTGTTTTTTTTTATGACATTCTTATATACAGTAGGACTTGGCAAGAGCATTTGGCTCATCTGGAGACTGTACTCAGCATCTTGGAGAGGGAATCCTTGTACACCAAGGAGTCCAAATGTGATTTGGGGATGACCGAATTATTATACTTGGGTCATAGTATCAGTGCAGGGGGAGTGCGGATGGATCCTGAGAAGATCCGCGCCATCATAGAATGGCCTATTCCAACAAACCTAACACAACTAACGGGATTTCTAGGTCTATGTGGTTTTTATCAGAGGTTCGTGAATGGTTATTCACGACATGCAGCTCTTATGATAGATTTGACTAAAAAGGGTGCTTTTTGTTGGACACCTGAAGCACAGGAGTGTTTCAAAAGGTTTAAGGAGTTGATGACTACATGCCCAGTTTTGGCACTACCTAATTTTTCGAAGCCGTTCGAGCTTCAGTGCGATGCTTCAGGCGAGGGCATTAGAGCAGTGCTTATGCAGGACAAGCACCCCATAGTATATGAGAGTCATAAGCTCAGGGGACCAGAGAGACTGTACAACATATATGATAAGGAGATGCTTGCTATCATGCATGCCTTAGCAAAATTTAGGCAATATCTAGTGGGCAGCAAATTTTGCATCAAAACGGACCACAACAATTTGAGACATTTCTTGGGGCAGCGAGATCTCAATGATCATCAGCAGAAGTGGGTGAGTAAGATACAGGCATATGATTTTGACATCTCTTTCATCAAGGGCACCCAGAATGTTGTGGCTGATGCTCTTTCATGCAGGCCGTATTTGAGTACCATGGTCCACATTATAGAGGATTGGCGACATATGATTGTGGTAGAGTATGCCAAGGATACATGGGCATCTAGAATTGTTGAGGGATCGATGGTTGACACCAGATATACTCTTGTGGATGACTTGATCATTTACAAGAATAGGGTTTATTTGATCCCAGGATCGTCGATGAAGAACATTATCATGCGAGCTTTTCATGATATACCTACTGCAGGACATCTCAGATATTTTAAGACTTACAGATAGATTAGGGAGAGATTCACATGGAAAGGCCTCAAAGCAGATGTTCTTCAGTATGTGTGTGAGTGCCCTGTTTGTCAGCAGAACAAGCAGGAGAACACGTACCCAGCAGGGTTGTTGTGGCCACTACCAATCCCTGACAGGAAGTGGGAGTGTTTGTCGATGGATTTCATTACGGTCTTGCCTAAAGCCCAAGGATGAGATTGCATATATGTAGTGGTGGATCGGTTAACGAAGTAGCTCACTTCTTCCTGATTACCACCACACATATAGCTACATAGGTAGCAGAGGTTTTCTTTCGAGAGGTATTCCGACTACATGGATTACCTCGGAGCATAGTGAGCGACAGGGATAGTCAGTTCCTGAGTCACTTCTGGTAGGAGGTGTTCCGACTTTGTGGGACCAAACTTACACCTAGCACCAGCTACCACCTGCAGATTGATGGACAGATGGAGATAGTGAACAAATGGGTGGAGGGCTACCTTAGGAACTACATTACAGGGCAGCAAAAAGCTTGGGTCAAGTGGATTTATCTGTGTGAGTATTGCTATAACACAACTTTCCACATGACCATTCAAATGTCTCCTTTTATGGCATTGTACGGGTATGAGGCACCGAGTTTTCTAGATTTGCTACTGAGTGACAGTAGAGTGCCGAGTGCTGGGGACCTATTGCAAGAGAGTCAAGATATTATGAGGACTCTCAAGGAGAATATTGCTAAGGTGCAGAATCAACAGAAGCAGTATGCAGATCAATGGAGATCGAGAGATCTTTTGAGGTGGGTGACATGGTCTATCTTATGCTGCAGCCTTACCGACAGTCTACTCTTAAGAAGAGTGGGGCAGAGAAGCTTAAGCCACGTTATCTACGGTCCTTTCCGGATCCTGAGATGTGTTGGAGAAATGGCTTATGAGCTAGAGCTTCTGACAGAGAGAAAGGTACACAATGTCTTTCATGTATCATTCCTCAAAAAGGCGTTAGGACACCATGTGATACCTTCTACTTTTTTACCTCCCTTAGATGATGAGGGAAAGTTGATTTTAGTACCTGAGTCCATCTTGGAATCTAGAAAGAGATAGTTACGTCGGAGGACTATCAAGGAATATTTGGTAAAGTGGAAAGATTTGCCAGTTGAGGATGCGACATGGGAAAGCGAAGATATTCTACAACATCCAGAGTTGAGATTGCTTGAGGACAAGCAATTTCAGGAGGGGTGGACTGTCATGTCCCCTTCTAGTTGACATCTTTTCGAGCGAAGGATTAGCCTATTATGCGACCCTCGTAGGCTGATGGGATGGATAGAGGGTCTTGATGGAGATGGGTTGGCTTTCGGACATGAATTAAAGGAGATATTAATATTTGATTGATTTAATCAAATATTAATTATTTGGTCCAATTTTAATTAATTATTAATTATTAATTAATTATTAATTAATTATTAATTATTAATTATTTATTATTGGGTCTAATTTTAGGATCCTCATTCTAATTTAAGAATTGGTCTAATTTTAAGACCCTAGTTCTAAATTAAGGAAGCCCCAGTCTAATTTAAGGGAATCTAATTTTAGCAAGCACACCTTTGGAGGTGTATAAGAATCTCTCATGGGAGAGAGTTTGTATTCATGATTGATTATTGATATTGAGTTTTGCTAAGAATTTTTCTATGAATACTGAGCCAAGGGTTCCAAGATTCCATTTGCATTGAAGAACGTCAACTCTTCATTGTGTGTGATTCAGAGGTTGTGAGAGATCAACCGATCTATTGCCAATTTGAGAGATAGCTTCATACAAAAGTTATCACAGAGGTTTACAGGTTTGAGAGATAACTTCACACAGAAGTTATCACAAGGGTTTACATGTATTTTCATTATTTTTGGGTTTTGATTCAAGAATTATCCAGATATAGATATTTTGTATTAGCCCATAATTCTATAGATCAGGATCAAGCATACAGGTTGTGCTATATCAATGGCCATATGAATTCCGTACAGATCCGTGAAAATACGTACGCATCAACAGAAAGTTAAGGTACCAACATCAGTGAACAGATACTTACAGAGACCGACATCGGTCGACATATCACTGACATTGGCGAGTTAACGATTATAGGTCGACCGACGATGGCAGTATAACCGACGTCGGCGACTGTGTTTTTTACACAGCAGGCCGAGACATACCAGATTCAAAATTCTTTCCTAGAGTGTGGAATATTCAAGCTATTCAGGCCGTACTTTCAATATTCTTTGTATACTTGACAGGTATTATAGGGATTTATTTTATTAAGTTTTTGATTCAGGTTATTGATTCAGATATTGCACAGATAAAGATATTCTATATTAGAGCCATCCTAGATTTGTAAAAGATAAGGTTTTGAGACAATATTTGTATTCTTTTATATGCGTCCCAGAGATTCATTATTATAATCATTCTAAAGAATAATAAGAGCACTGATTTGCCAGTTAAGAGATTTATTGTGGTTTATTTGTTTATTTGAATTTATCTTGCAAAATAACATCTTTACTCATGCAAAATATCTAACAAGCAAAATACAGAAAGATAGTCAGGGAAATATCTAATTTCAGAGAGGAGGGGAAATTGGAGATATTACACAACCAGTCTTTGTAACCCCTATGAGATAAAATGTCTCTAGGGAAAGTGATTTGTGGTACATATGGAATTGGATGGTTTTGATAGTGAGGTAGAAGACATGGATGAGTGATATGATGATGAATAGTGTGATTGGATAGAGATCAAAAATGGGGTTCAATAGTTACACATACCACTAGATATGGTGGAGGGGACATTTTTAACTGTTGTCATAAATCAAGCAAGGTTAAGGAATCCTAGACCTTATAACTTACTTGCTCTTTGATGAAAATATTATAAAGATTATTGGCTATATTAATATTAATTTTAAAAGATATTTGACTTAGATTTTGACTACCCCCTAGTGCTTGAATTTGGGCTTCATTGAAAGAATTTGATCTTTGACTTGATAGATGATGATTATTTTGAATTTGATGGTCCCCTTGCACCTTAAGGATATTTATACCAGGGGATGAGAATTTTTGACTAGGCCGATTATAAAACTCTTCTTGACTTTGATTTTGATTGATTAATTTTGCCTCATATCTAACTTGATTATTTGGATTGATTAATTGATTATTGGCTTGGATCCTCATAGATTCAATATTACATGTTGAAGGGAATCCAATGATGTGTGTTCATTTTTATTCCATTTAGGGAATGGGATGGAGGGATTGTTAACAAGATGTGGATGATTAGGGATGTGTGGTGAAAAGTGTGGATTAAGGGGATGATGGAAATCATAGTACTCATAAAATTTACTAAGAGACCTAACCTCAACATTAAATAATGTGTCCTTAATAATATTAAAAGGATACTAAGACTCTTGTAGAATTAGAATATAAAGTCAAGTCATATCTAGCTTGATGATTTTTGACTGATAAATAGTCCAATAATTGTATTATGATTTCATCATCTAGATATGGATAAATAGTCATGCCTTGCAAATGGTCAACATTCAAATTAGAGACATCCTCAAAGATATAGGTGTCAACATGCCTTTCATTTTTTGTAAGGGATGATGATGCTGATGTGGATTCTAATTCATATGCTAATGATGGATATGATCCTGACCATTTTGATGTTGAATTTGATAGGGATGTTGATGAGGTGATGTCTCTAATAGATGATTTTTTATAGTATCTATATTATTTTTTGTAAGTACCTTCTTCCCCTTGGGTTGGTGAATGGATGTCTTAGGCTTAATGGATTTGTAAAAATATGAGATTTGATGTGAATAGGATATAGGGATGTTTTGATCAAGGATAGTTATGGTATGATGAGGATTAGGGTTATGACCTTGGTTGAGGAGGGAATAGGATTGATCATACTTAGGAAGCAATTCTTGACATACCATTTTTTTCACACTCCTAGGTGTAGATGCATTATATTCACACTCAATTTCAATATTACCATTATTAATTAAGCTTTGGAAATAATTTATAAAAGGGTGTCATCTATTAATAGAATGCCTCAGGACTTTATAGTATAGAAAAAAATGTTCTACTTGATACCATGGGGGTGTATGTTTGTACAAATCTAGAGGTCTTGTTTTCATGTAGACAATCATGACTATGGACTCTTATTTCCAAAATAGGGATTATGTGGATATTAGGAGAGGGGTATATTATTTGTCTATAATGTTAAATTAAGGTGGAAAAATGTGATGGTGATGTCATTTTATTTGGGGATGGTGGTGTGTGATATCTTTAAGGAGATGAAATGGAAGTAGAAGAGGTTGACAAGCTCGGCTTCCCTTTGCTAGTAGAATGGGGCACTTGTGATGGACTTTGGATGGTAAATGGAAGATTTAATCATGGATGGGTATGAACTAGAGGTAATGTTAGCTAAATGGGTTAAAAACCTTTTGGAAGTTTAGCACCCATCTCAAGGAGCCATAAAATTACTACATTATTTTTAATAACAATATATATTTTAAATAAGTAAATCTTTTTATTAGTATATTGACTAGGAAGATCATGACTAGTACTATGACTATTGGATGGGGGATATGAATGGTATTGGCTATCACAAGAATTATATGTGGATAAGGGTTGATGAGGCACTTGTTTGGTATGTGACCTTATGTTTATGGGTTCAAAACCATTGTAAAGGTGGGCACCCATATCTAATATCCATAAAAGGCACACATCCCTATTGGTAAAGATATACTTATGAAATAAGGCAACCTCATCACTTATATATTGGGGGATGTTGTGACTATGGTTATGATGAATGGAAAATGGGACTAACCATGGTGGGTTAGCATGTGGGCTAGGTGTAGATTGGGATTATTGATGGTGAAATATAAGGGACATTAATTTAGGCTTGATGGGACTGAGGTCTACAGGTAGGCATGCACCCATTTCTAGGGCCCATAAAAGGATCTCATCCTTGTTGGTAAATAGGTATTATTATATAATAAATAGGTCCACATCAATGTGGGTATATTATAAATGGGTGATGGATGAAAGGTATTCAGATGATAAAAGGTGGATGGCATGAAGGTAGATTAGGTCTATGGTAAAAATAAGGTCCTTGGAATAAGTAAGTCTAAATGACTGAGCTAGTATGATAGGTGATGGCATGGATGAGATAAATTAAATGGATTATGATATTACACTAGGATTAGATTTCAAACTAATAGTATGATAGGTGT
This sequence comes from Torreya grandis, assembly GCA_037957365.1. Lineage (NCBI taxonomy): Eukaryota > Viridiplantae > Streptophyta > Pinopsida > Cupressales > Taxaceae > Torreya > Torreya grandis. The sequence goes on along the minus strand of JARHVA010002759.1, from coordinate 1,183,839 downwards.
TAATGATATATTAATGATGACTAGTTTTTAATTTAGTAAAATGTATGGGGATTCAACTAGTTCCTAGATTCAAACTAGCAAGTTGATGATTAGATGGGTGCTAGTAATAAATAGGTAAGATGACTAGATTGAGGAAAAATGGATGCTAGATTGAAACCAAAAAAGTGATAGGTTGTTAATAGGGTATTGATTGAGTATGAAATTCAATAAAGTAATGGGTGGTGGACTAAATCATGAACAAAGTGATAGGATGATATGGATGGACAACAAAAGGACTAGGAAAAACATTAGACAATTTGATCAAGGTGGGATAGATATAAGATTATGTGATGAAATTTATATGGGAATAAATAGAGGGATCAAGGATTATGGGATTAACGGTGGTGATGCAATGATGATTTAGGGCATGGTGAATATGGTTTGGATAAGCGTGTGACTTAAAGATTTAGCTAGATGTGTTGTAAGATAAAAAGGAAAGACAAAGTAAGATGGGATCTATGTAGATGAGGTAAGACTAGATAAGATGAAATATAATGATAAGATAAGGATGTAATAGATAGGGTGATAAATAAATATGAGGATGTCAAGATAAAACTAGATTAGGATATGTTTCAGATAGGATGATAAACTATACAAGATATATAAGATTATAAAATATTAAAGATTTATAAGATGTGATGAAAGATATGATGATAATTAACATAGATAGGGATGTATAAGATTTTTAAGAGTGTACCAGATGTGAATATATAAGATGATTTAAGTTATATAAGATAACAATGTATAATAAGGTATGTTGTAGGGATGATTAGGGTAAGACTAAAGGATATAGAGGGGGTATGACTTGAGATGAAATAATGGTGGGATAAGATGTGATAATGAACAAGGTAAGATGATACTAGATTAAAATAATAAATATGGGGTAATGAGGGGAGGACTAGGATGGGACAAGATACAAGATAAGGACATGACCTAGGTAGACTAAAGGGTAATATTAATCATGTGACAATAGTGGTATGACTAGGACTATATGGAAAAAGATGATAGGGATGATGAGGCAAGGATGAGATGATAACAATAAAGGAAATAATGTACAAGATGACAAGGATGTATAGTTTTCAAGGAAAGGATATACAAGATACATAGTAAGGATATACAATATGATGATATAAGTCCTATATAGTCATATATAGGCTTGGGTGAAAGGATAACTCAGCACACAAATAATACTGGTCTACCACAACACACACCAAATCAATCAAATCATAAACCTAAGATTAGTAAATTGATTTGGAGTGTAACCTAATAAATTCACCATCTAATAGCTTTTTAGGTAAGGTTGTAAGTTGATGACCTATTAGAAAATATCCCAAACCCTCTCAACCCCATCTACACTTAAAAATCACTTGGGAGCTAATATTGACTTCAACAATAAGTTGCCTATTATGGTTGATGATCTTATTATAGGTTAGAAAATATTTTTCTAGGGGCATCCCTCATATATGCTAGGTATGTGGGGATGAAATCTGTGTAGGGTGTTGTCTAATGCTTGGGTCAAAGAATTAACTTCTCACCTTCATAAGATCTTGTATGGGGACTGCTACTTAGCCTAAGGATAGTTATCTCTAATTTTTATACTCTACCAAAACATAGATTGTGGTTGAATGTGTGGTGGTGAAATCTATGTCACCAAACCCTAAGACCATGGTAAGTTCATGGGAATCACTTTTGATGAGTGTTGTTCAAATCCTAATTTAATCAATGTTCAATTGATGTCTTATCAACCAGGGCTGGTGTCCAAAGCTATCTATAGTAAGGTGTAGGATGGTAGATCTAGATGTCTGCTTGTGGGGGTGTTTGATGGTCTTATTCTAACTTTGACTAATGAAATAAATGTGTCCTAAACTACTTGATTCACTCTTTTTCTAAAAAGGAAAAGATGTAAATATTCAATCAAATGAATCCACTCTTTTTCTTGAAAGTAAAATTACACTCCTATTTATGCTTGTATGGAAATGGAGATATTTAACTTGAAAAGGAAATTTGCTTCACACATTTTCTATAAAAAAAAAAAAAATTGCTTAGAAAGGAAATGAATTTGAAATAAGGAAATTAATTTTGAACTATGAATTTGTTTTGATGTTTTATGAATGAAAGCAAACATTATCAAGATTTTGATTAGTTATAAGAAAGAGTTAATATAATATAAAATAAGTACCGTACACAATTCTTAGTTCCAAAGAGAGCGGGCCCTTGCTCCTCTCAAACTTAGGAACAAAGATTAATCAATGCTAGAAATTGAAGTGATAATTCATAAAATTGAAATGATTATAATCTATCTAAAACCTGTAATATGCTTCTACATATCTTTCATCTACTCCCTTTTTAATAACAAAAGTCTTACATTTTATACTAATATAATCAACTCAAAATAAGATGCAAAGATATACGATTCCTTCATCGATCCACTCATCCAAAAATAGGAGATTAGATTTCCATTAGATCTAATTATTATAATGAAATAGATATACTATCCTATAATAGTCCTAAGATCCTGATATATACAACTTTATCAAAAGAAAATCCTACAAAACAATAGGCAAATATTTTCCTCATTGGACTCTAGCTGGAATGATTCTCTCTCATCTTATCTGGCTGCTAGCTTCCCCATTTTTAGCTTTGTCTTTAAATAATCTACGTAATTATACCTATAGAGTTGGTAGGAATGATCCTATAGAGTCCATAGAAACAAGCCTACAGAGTCTGTAGAAATAAGCCTGCAGAGTCCATAGATTCATCTGTGTGAGTTCATAGTTTTGCTAGATGGAGATCAAAATTGAAATTTCACTATACATCACCTGTGTCTTCTTCCTAAGAATTATTCATAACAAAAATCACTAAAACATGATATGTATTAGACATTAATGACAAAGTAAAGGTTTAGTCTTTGGTTTAATATAAACAAGACAAGTATCTACTTTCCATGTAATAGCTATCTAACAATCTATGATTTGTATAAAATAATATCTTTAGAGAGATGAATTTAGGGAAATAACATGTCAATAATGAGCCACATTCTAAGCTCATCATCGCCCCCAGGCTTTACCTTTTACAAGTCCCATTACAAACATTCATTTGCATTTAGAGCCCTTACATCTACTTTCCAAACTCTGACTCAAATCATAGTAATCAAATTCATCTATTATATGCTTGTATAAATTGCTTGTAAATCCCTGATGTTCTTGGATCGTTTGTTTCCATATATTTAATTGCTCCTCTAATTATGGAGCCCAACTCTACCATCCTAGAATAGGTATGATTAACAAAGGGGGTATATATCTCATGCCAATCCATTTATTTTCTCCCCCAGAGTTTATTACCTCTATTAAGATTTAAAAAATTGAGGTAGCTCTCCTCATAATTCATCTTAAGTTATTTGGAGACATGACCTCTCATCTTCTAAGAGACACTGAAAGTTGGTTCCACCTTTTCACACTTGTAGTCACCACTGAATCAAAACTTTGTCTTGAAAAAAAGTCAAAAGAAATAGCATAATCATATAAAAATTATAAATAATGAGTTTTAATTTCATCACTTAAAAAATAACAGTTAAAATTCTTTCTGATAAATCTAGGGATAAGAAAGGCTGATCTGATACACAATCTTGTAGTCTTAGCATGATTTGTATACTCCTCAAATATGCTTTTCCATGCTAGTTGAAATTTTAATGTAGAATGCAATGACCTCAATTGAACTTCTCCTACATGAAGGTTTATCAAGAACTTATTGTGATCATGGTCTCCTATGATCAAATCATGTAAATAAAATTCAAAAAGCAAATCTTGTTGATCAAGTTCAACACTATAGAAAATTTCTAGAAATGTTGTTGGCTATAAAATCTTTTAAGGAAGATGAAACAAACTATATGCAAGAGAAGGATTCCTACATGCCAAAAGAGATTCCCCTAATTTGCATGCATCCTATACATTTTCTTCTAAATCTTGGATGTTAGATTCTAATTATTTCTTTTCATTTTTCAATATTTTGTTTGAAGAAGTTGCAACTTTGTTTTTTTGTTTAAGTATGGAATATTCTTCTTCAATTTGATTTAGCATTTTCAAGGTAGGAATACCTAGAAAACTTATTTAACAACTTCAATCAACAAATAACTTAGGAGGAGAAGGTGCAATATTAGAAGGTGCTTTAAAAGATTTTACCAAACTCTATAATCTCCAATTCCCATTCTTTATATTTTATACATATATCTAGAGGTCTATTTGTTCACTTTCATTTTTCTTTATTTTTTCTTCTAATCTATGAACTTTTGCTGCATGATTGGTAGACACTGTGTCCAATTTTTTCACCAACAATGAGTTGAGATGATCCTTATTCTACAATTGACTGATTAAGTCAGTGATATCAATTGTTTATTGTTACTCTAGAGCTTGAGATTGAGAAAGCTTCAAGGTTAAATGCATAACATGATCATTTATATTAGATGACTTTCCTTTCTCATTTGTGCATATAGTTTTTCCTTTATTCATTGTAGTTTCCACTGAAAGATGTGGTTATTCTATCATACTTGATTCCTCTACGTGATTGGCTCTTCTTCTAGAATTAGCTTCTCTATTATGATTGGAGAGTTCCTTTCGAAAGTAGTTTCTTCAACATTTACAATTTTAGGGATACGTTGATTTATGGGGGAATGAGATACCTTTTTAAGACTATATAGAATGTTTACAGGCTCTTGTTCTTCTTCATAGTTCAAAATTAACCTTCTCCTTTTTTTGGTCACTCTCTAAGCTACACTCGGTTGTATTTCCTTTTCAACCATCAAACCCTGGGTCTTCTCAAGTTTTGGGGTAACCTTTCATTTAAATTTTATTCTTCCTAACAAGGGAATTAGTTACACTATAGATTCTTGAGGTTCTTGTGGGGACCTTGAAACTATAGGGATTTGAGACCTTGTGATTCTTCTTGAAGAAGAAGGGATTTCTATTGAGACTACAATCTATGATTTCTTCTTTGGAGTTGTTTTCTCAACTGATGCAACTAGTGGAGATGAATGTTCCTATGGTAAATTTGAGGTTTCTTATGCAAGAAAATTTGGAATACTATTCTAAAATTCCTCCCAAACCTCTTGTCCTTGTTGAAGGAAGTGATGTTGGATAATTAGGTGAATAAGGCCATGGTGCCTAAGAGTATCATTAGGATTTATAGTCATAATTTGAAGGGAACCATATAAGAAGGATGGGAGGTTAATTTTGTAATGAGGGTTTTGCCTCCAATACTTAAGGTGTATTAATATTTTTGTAGTGTCTCCTCTTAAAAGACTATTTTACCCATCACAAATGATATACTTGAGTACCCACTTGGCTATAGATTTTTAAGGTTCAAAAAGTGAATTTATATGAATCGCTTTTGATTTTCGCTTAGAATATATTAGACACAAAGTCCCAGTCTACTCATTACCATTAAAATGAATAATTAAATCACTAAATGGAATTCTGCCTATCACTCTCATTCTCTCTTTTGGAACTTGTATGATTTGACATATAATTTGATTTGAAATAAGAATAAAAATGCCTTTAACAACTAAAAAATTAGGGGTGAGATTAGTGATGAATTATCTTACCATTGTTTCATAGAAACCTTGGAACTTTTCAATGAAAGGTAGCCAACCATTTTCTCTAAACACTACCATAGAAGCTTTGTCTTTGTGAAACTTTGCTGCATTCTTTAGCTCTAATCTCATTTTTATCCTATTTCTACTTGGATTTATAGACAATTGTATTTATTTAACTCAAATTAAGATTTAGACCAGCTTCTGTTGAAATCTATAGGCAATAATCACTAAGGGTTTGTAGAAATGAAATGTTTCATGTGAAACTCCATAGATTCATGAGTATATAGTTTGATATGATTACTTTATACAGTTTAGCACCACACATTTCTATGGAGTGTGCCAACCATTTTGTCAAATTATTAAAAATTAGATGAAATGATGACATGGTACTTTGATGATGATAGTGATTTATCATTTCATTTAGAATCACTTTATGATGTCCCATCATTATAATTATTGATGATGAAATTGATTGTACCAAAGTTTCACACTTATCCATACACCTTTGGTGGCTTGATTACATGCTTATCCATTATGGTATGTGTCATGTCATTCCATTTTGGAAGGCTCAAGTTTGGGTCATCTTTGTAGAATAAATATTAATTAAATCAAAGATAATTAGTTAACTAAACATAAATAAATAGAATATATGTCTCACTTAATTTTGACCTTAGATTTATCCTTTGCTCACCATTTGTCCTACACAAATAAGTTTGAACGGATTAGTCAACAGGTGTTGAAAGAACAACTTTTATTACATGGAAAAGACAAATCATAGTGATATATATATATATATATATATATATATATATATATATATATATATATATATATATATATATATATATATATATATATATATATATATATTGTTTTTTCCCTTTGGCTAGCCATTGCTGGTTTTCTAGCCAAAGCCTTTTTTGTAATGCATAGCCAACCAACAAGCTAGTTTTCTAGGCATGCATTGTCAATAGTGTCCCTAGAAGGATTTTCACTATTGATATTTTTATTTTATATATATATATATATTTCTGGATCATCAAAGAGCAAGTTCTCTGGAAGAAGCAGAGTCATCTAGAATATCTACTTGATTTGAATTAGTTTCTCTAGAAGAAGCAGAGTCCTCCAAAAAGGCTACTTGATCTTTTACCTTTTGAACAAATTCTTCTTTATTTATAGGTTTTTGATAAATCTTCAATCTATGTCCATTGACTAATAGAGCTCTTCTACGGTCATCAATAGGTATTAGCTTAACAAAATCATTTTCAAAGACCTCTTCAATCTAAAAAGGTCCCAACCACCTCATTTGTAGTTTTCCTTTAAACTATTGAAATTTGGAATCAAAAAATAGTGCCCAATCTCCTTTTTGAAACTTCTATTTCATGATCTATGAATCATGCCAAAATTTTCTTTGATATTGTACCAACTCAGTTCTTTGTAGTGCTTCCATTCTCATCTCATCAAGTTGATTAAGCTGTAAGAGTCTTTCTTTCTATATTTCTTCTAATTTAATCCCTACTTCTATATCTATTTTCAAAGTTTGTAATTCAAATTCAATAGAAAATAAGGGCTTCTTACCATAAACCAATTCATAAGGTGAAAATCTAGTTGTTGTTTTCCAAGTAGTATTATAGGCCCAAACATCTTCTGGTACCTTATCTACCTAATTATTTTTACTAGAATTAACAACCTTGGTTAAAATGGTTTCCAGTCCTCTGCTGGTGACTTCAACTTGCCCATTAACCTATGGATGGTATGGAGATGTTTTTCTATGTTAAGTTTGATATACTTACATGAATTGATTTATCATGTTTGACATAAACTATAGTCCTTGATCTGAGACTATCTCCATTAGAGCACCAAATCTTTGCATGATTTTGAAATATAAGAAATCAGCTACCATCTCTTCTCTTGTATGAGTTAATACTTCCACTTCTACCCACTTGGTCACATAGTCTATACATACTAAGATACATTCTTTTCCTCTATAAGGAGGATCCATAGGACCTATAAAATCAATTTAAAATTTTTCAAATGGTTCTAAAACTAATTGAGGATGAGGGTGTAGAGGCATCTCTATTGAAAGAGTAGATTGTCCAATTCTATAACAAGCATCACAATGTCTGACATATCTTTTTACTTGTTGATGAAGGTGAGGTCAATAGTATTCTACTCCTAAGATTTTATGTATGGTTATTTGAGCAAAGTAATGACCTCCTCTTAGTTCATCATGATAAGCTCTGATGATATCATAAGCTTCAACATTTGTCACACACCTACAAAACACATGGTTAGGTCCAAGTTTGAGTAGCATTCCATTAATCCATTTAAAAGAAGAACTTTATTTGATTAAACATTTATTTTCTTTTTGTGAAAATTATAGTGGAAACTTCTTTGTGGTGAGATAATTGGCTATATCAGTAAACCATGGAGATTTTGATGAAATAACAAATAGTTCATCTAAAAAGTCATTTTCCACTAGTTCTTCCTCACCTATAGTGTTCATTTTTGATAAGAAATTAGAAACCACATTAGACTTCCCTAGTTTATCTATAATAGTAATATCAAATTCTTGTAAGAGCAACAATCATCTAATAATCCTACCTCCCACAATTGGTTTGTTGGTAAGATATCTAATAGCTGAATGGTCTGTATAGACAAATACCTTATAGCCTATTTGTAGTGTCTGAATTTATTAATTACATAGACTACAACTAGGAATTCCCTCTCAATTACAATGTAGTTTATTTTAGTAGGTGTCATTTTTTTGATAATATAATATATATCATACATATTATCCTCTTCATTATTTTATCCAAGGACTACTCCTATTGCTGTATTGGAAGCATCTATGTATATATAGAATGGCTAAGTCCAATTTGGTCCTCTAAATACTAGAGTAGTATTGAGTTTAGCTTTGATGGTCTCAAAGGACTACTAGAAACTATCACTTCATTCAAATGTACTATATTTTGTAAGCAAGGAAAACATAGGGGCAACTATTTGGCTAAAATTATCTATGAAGTATCTATAGTAACTAGTATGTCCCAAAAAACTCTTAATTTTAGTTTATGTTTGTGGGATGGGTAAGTTGGAGATTATTTCAACCTTCTTTAGATCTACTTGAATACCTTTTGCATAAATATGGTATCCCAACACTATTCCTTCATCCATCATCAACAAAAAAATCTCATGGCTCAAAGATAATTGATGATTTTCCAATCTGATCAATACTCTTTCCAAGTTGGTAAGAGAATCTTTATAAGTTCCACCATAAATGGTGAAATCATCCATATATACTTCAACAAAATCATTTGTAAAGTTAGAGAATATTGCCAAAATTGCTCTTTGGAAGGTTGCTGGAACATTACAGAGTCTAAATGGGAGTACTTGGTAAGAAAAAGTCCCCCAAGGGTAGGTAAATGTGGTTTTATCTTGATCTTTAGCTACCACTGTTATCTAGTTACACCTGCTAAACCCATCTAGGAAAGAAAAATATATTTTTCCTGCCAAGTTGTTAAGAACTTAGTTAATAAAAGGTAGAGGAAAATAATCTCTTAGTGTTGTTTTATTCAGTTTTCTATAATCTACACATACCCTTAATTTTCCATTTTTTTTGGACATAATTACCAAGGGTGAAACCCACTGGCTATCTGAGATGGAGTAAATAAACCCAACTTCTAGCAATTTTTGGATCTCTATTTTGACTATCTCCTTTAATGTTAGGTTTATTCTTCTTTGTGGTTGTCCGACTAGTTTGACAAATTCTATGTAAATGTGATGAGTGCATATGTTGGGGTGAATTACCTTCATGCCAGTATAATCCCAAGAAAAATCCTTGGTATGTCTTTCTAAAACTTCAAAGAATTGATCTTCCTCTTCATTTCTTAACCAACTATTGATGTTCAAAATCTTTCCAGGTAATACCATGATTGGTTTTATGCCTGGGAAGTTGGATTCTACTTGCTTGAATTCACTAATCAATGAGTTTAGAGGACATGGATGAGGAAGTAGCTTATGAAACATGGTTACACTATCAATAAAATCTTCTCTAGGAGGAATCAATCTTGCTAAATAATAATGGAATGCATTTAAGAAATGAGTTTGTTGTTGTTCTGCCAATTTCAACATACTTTCTTGAATTAATCCATGATCATATGGTGAGGAAACAATAGAAGAAGTAGAAGTGGTGGTTTCATAATATTATATCTAACCCAAGAATCCTAAACTGAGGTAGTCCATAGTTTCTGGACTGGCAGAGTTCGTAGCTTTTAGACTAGTAGAGTCCATAGCTTTCAGACTGGTAGATTTTGGGTATATGTCTTCATTCAATTCTTCCAAGTATTTTTTAACTATGATCATATCTAAGGAGGAAATGGTGTTTGATGTGTTGTCTGATTCATCCACCCAAAGTTGTATGTGATTTATTGATGGTTTTGCAAGAGGGTACAAAGAGATGCATTTGGATATTAACCCATTAGAAATAGTCATGTGTCTTGACCTACAATCAATTAATGCTGCTATAGTAGCCAACCATGGTCTACCTAAGATTATGGGATATCCTAGATTCTTTGTTTTAGGTTGCAAGACCATGAAATCTACTGGATATTCCCAAGACTTTATTAGTACTTCAACATTTTCTATAATCCCTTCTAGTTTAGTTATAGATTGGTCTACCATTTAAAGAATGGTAGTTGTGGGTTACATTCTCATAAGAGATAATGTATAGAGGGTATCAGTTGTCATAACATTAATTGTTACTCTAAAATCTACCAAGACATTAGGAATTTATTTACCTTCGATTGTGAATGTGATCACTAGGCTTCCTAGATCTGCATATTTTGGAACTAATAGTTTTCCTACTAATAAATTAGCAACTTTTCAATCAATATGAATGGTTCCTGGATATTTTTATTTCCTCCCAAGTGTCTTGATACAAAGGTTTTTGATGATCTTATTCAATTTAGGTATATCCCTAATAGATTTTAGTAGGGGTACCTCAATATTGATCTTTTGCAACTCATGGACCAAGTTTGATTGTAGTTTAATATTAAGTTCTCTTAATATTTCAAGAAAAGGAACTACTGGTGTAGTAGTGTTTTCTTTGTTTGCTTCAGGGCTCATTTTTATTTTAGCTTCTCTAGTATTTAATTGAGATGATTCTATTTTTTTCTTTTTCATCAGGTATCTCAAAAATGAGAACTAGAGGTTTTTGTATAGTTTTCCCTAATCTTAAATGCATGTCTGAACAATCAATAACTCCAACATTCAATGTCTCTTCCTATTCATTAACATAAATAGGTACTGGTTATTTATTTTTTGGATTTGCTATTAGTTGTGTAGGCATTGAGGGTTGATTGATTTATCCTTATTACTGAATAACTAGGGGTGGCATTAGAGTTTGCTGTTGAAGTGGTCTTCTTGGTTGGGTGAATTGTTGTTGTGGGTTCCACTATTGATTCCATTATTGATATGGTTATGGCATCCATTGTAGCTATGGTACTCATTGTTGTTATGGCTATGGCACCATCCATGGGGGTGTTGACATCCAATCTTGTAATACCCATAGATTTTGGATTGATAGAATTTGCGGTTGATTCTAAAAATGTGAAGGAGCTAAAACATTCTATGGTGCCATCCATGGATTAACTGGGTTTCTTACATTAAATTATCCTTGAGTCTGGTTATGTGGGGAAATTTTTTGTCTCTAGATATAATTTACTTCTTCAATGGACTAGACTTGTGTTTTCATTTGATTTTTTAAAATACGTAGAAGGGTGCAATGCTTGGTATCATGATCTATTGCATCACATATCCCACATGATGAAACATTGGTTTTATCTAGCGGCAGTCTCGAAAGGTAAGTTTCTACCTACAATTAGGATAGTAGATTGCTAAGGGTTTTTTTGTATTTACCTTAGCTTGAAAGCCATCCAAAGTAATATTTAGTGTAGCTAGAATATCCATCTTTAGATTGTCAATTTCTTCCATTAGTTTACCCACTTCATTAGATTTCCCAAACCTTCCTCTCTTAATTCCAAGTTTTGTTTGAGAGTAGTTGGTACAAAGCTCAGAAGTCTAATTGAAATCCATCTTAGTTATATCTCCACCTCTCATCAGATTTAAGGCATCTCTAGTATCTTCATCTAACCCTTTTAATAAAACCAATTTATAAACTTCTTAAGTGAGTGGATAATTGCTTCTTTTATGAGTGAAAATGAATCTATCTAAATAATCCTCTAAAAATTCATCCTCATTCTATTTGATTTTGAATAAATCCTCTTTTCCTTCTCACACTCGATAGTAATCTTGATACTTATTTAAGAATTATGTCTCCATGTCATCCCATGTTATAATATAATCACTAGGTCAACCCATGAACCATCTCATAGCTACATCTTTAAGTGTAGAGATAAATAGTTTTAATTTATGGCTATCTATTGTGTAATCATAGGTTTGACACAACACCTTAAACTCAAATAGGAATTGATCAAGATCTTCTGTAGATCTTCCCCAAATATTTGGTAGATTAGTTAGTGAAATATTTTTCATGGAGGTTTGATCATTAGGATTTACAACAATAGGAAAGGAAAAATTCCTTCCTGGTTGTGCAAGTTTTTGATTTCATGGATTTTGTTGGAGAGCCATATCTTCTTCTTTTGATGATGTTTCAAAGATGGGATGATCCTTCTAATAAATATTTGTGATACCAGTTATAGGTTGTTCAAAGTTCTCAAAATTTTCTTCATCTATGGATTTTTAAAATGATTATTCTAAGTCCTTGGCAATTTCTAAATAATGTCTTCCTACAAGAGATTAATCTTGAGTAATTTGTCTTATGGGGCTTGCTTGTGGCAATGGCCTGGTTTCTATCCAAGTTTCTAAAGATTCTTGTAGATATGTTTCACTTGTAACTTTTGGTTCACTACTCAGAGATGTTAAAGGAGTTTTAACTTATTTTCTTGGTGGGAATTTTGGGATGAATCATCCTTTAGAGTCTCTAGGATGGTACATCAATTTTTTGAATTTTTATGGTTTTTACAATTTTTTTAATTTTTCACTCTAGACCAGTAATTATTACCTTACTAACACCTTTTCCCCGACAATAGTGCCAAAAATGATGAGTGTCATTAAACTCCTCATTTAATCAATGTTTAATTGATGTCTTATCAACTAGGGCTGGTGCCCAAAGTTGTCTACAGTAAGGTGTAGGATGGTAAATCTAGAAGTCTACTTGTGGGGGTGTTTGATGGTCCTATTATAACTTTGAATAATGAAAGAAATGTTTCCTAAACTACTTGATTCACTTTTTTGTTGAAAAGGAAAAGATGTAACTATTCAATTAAATGAATCCACTCTTTTGCTTAAAAGTAAAATCACACTCCTATTTATGCTTACATGGAAATGGAGATGTTTAACTTGAAAAGGAAATTTGATTCACACATTTGCTATAAAAGAAGACACACTTTTCTTAGAAAGGAAATGACTTTGGAATAAGGAAATATATATTGAACTATGAATTTTTTTTGATGTTTTATGAATGAATGCAAACATTGGCAAGATTTTGATTAGTTATAACAAAGAGTTAATAGAACATAGAATAAGTACCATACACAATTCCTAGTTCCAAGGAGAGTGGGCCCTTGCTCCTCTCAAACTCAGGATCAAAGATTAATCAATGCTAAAAAATGAAGTGATAATTGATAAAACTGAAATGATTACAATCTATCTAAAACCTATAATATGCTTATACATATTTTTCATCTCCTCCCTTTTCAATAACACGAGTCTTACATTTTATACTAATAGAATCGACTCAAAATAGGATGCAAAGAGATAGGATTCCTTGGTCGATCCACTAATCCAAAAATAGGAGATTGGATTTCCAAGAGATCCAATTATTTTGATGAAATAGATATACTAACCTATAATAGTCCTAAGATCCAAATATATACAACTTTATCAAAATAAAATCCTACAAAACAACAAGAAAATATTTTCCTAATTTGACTCCGATTGGAATGATTCTCTCTCATCTTATCTAGCTATCAACTTCCCTATTTGTAACTTTATCTTTATAAAATCCATGGAATTGATCCTGTAGAGTCAGTAGGAAAGAGCCTACAGAGTCTATAGAAACAAGCCTATGGAGTCCATAGAAACAAGCCTATGGAGTCCGTTGAAACAAGCTTGTAGAGTCCATATATTCATTCTATTTGAGTTTGTAGTTCTACTGAATGGAGATCAAAATTGAAATTTCACTATACATCACCTGTGTCTTCTTCCTAAGCATTTTGCACAACAAAAATCACTAAACATGCTATGTATTAGACATTAATGACAAAGTAAAGGTTTAGTCTTTGGTTTAATATAAATAAGACAAGTATCTACTTTCCAAGTAATAGCTATCTAAAAATCTATGATTTACATAAGATAATATCCTTAGAGAGATTAATTGAGAGAAATAACATGTCAATAATGAGCCATATTATGAGCTTATCAACTTTCATGTCACATTTACCCTAAAAAATAAAAATGGGAGGGTTTGTTAGTGATTTTTAATCCTCCAAGACTTATCGCTATGATGTAAGGACGAGATCATACACCACTGTATCCCTTAGGTGACACTCAAACAAGAAAAACAAATTTATTACTTGATTAATTAAGTGTGATATATACAAAATATATACAAGATGATTTTTTAAAATGAAAACATATTTTATAGGTGTCTTGCAAAGTAAGTGAATATTAGTTTAAATTTAGCAATATTGAGGGGTGACCTACAAGACAAGATGTTAGATAAAAATATGACCTACAAGATAAGTGGTTGGTTTAGTAAAATCAAGTGAGACAAAAGTACCACCAAATTTTCCCTTGTGAAATTTGAAAAAAAATATTAGTCCAATAATCCTTGATAAAAATATTGAAAAAAATCATGGGTTTTACACTATAATATTTTTTAAATGAGCTCACTATGTAGGGTTCTAGGGGTAAAATCTGCAAACAGGGTCAAGGGCAAATGTCCTTGAAGGTTTAAGGGGTAGTGTCCCTTATGGGGTCAAGGGTAAGTGCCTAAAAAGAGACTCAAAATTATAACTAAAAATATATAATTTGAGACTTGCACAATCCTTAGAATGACTCAAAATTCACTAAAAATGATCCTAAAAATGCAATCAAAAGTGAAATTTTTTGAAGAAAAATAAAGAGAAAAATATTTAATAGTTTGATCAAAACTATAGATACACGGTCAATTATTATTAAAAATCACTTCTAGAGAGACAAAATCATAATTGACTAGTCATAATCGGTTATGATATGTCCAAAATCATGACTATGAATAAAAAATGTAATTGAGATAAGCAATTTTGAAAACTATGATAAAAATGTGATAGTAACCATGTGGTTAAGAAGGTAAAATCACCTATGAGATATGCAAAATCACAAATACAAAGCAAGATTGTGACTAGATATAAGCAATTTTGAAAGATAAACACAAACCTAAGATATTTACAATTTTTTAGAGATTAAATGATTTTATAAGAGGTATTTGACTATGATTTTTACATATTATGTTATTCACATAATTAAAACTCAATTAAATTATATGTATTTGGAAATCATAACTAGACAATCACTACATTATATTTTATCTTTATCCTACAAGAAAGATGTTAGAAAGAGAAACCAAATATATACAAGAAGTAAGGAATATATATAGATAATATAAAAATAGATAATATATTGAAATATTTATAAATTTTCCATTGATCAAAATCATGACTACCAATGTCAAAAACACTATTGAGAATCAAGATTGCTTCTACCTATAAGCAATTTTGCACTGAAGTTAAGACTTTTATGATTTATGTTTGATGGAGTTTTGGTCTATCCTAAAACAAATTAGATTAGAAAGAGACCCAAAATAATATAAAAACCTGATTATAAAAATTTATAGTATGGATTAAAATAGTTTATGAACTAAGAGAAAAATCACAATTAGGTTAGTCAAAATCACAGATAGGAGTCAAAATCGCAACTAGTAAAAGGCAATTTTGCAATATTGCAACTAGAAATAAGTGATTTTGAAATATTAAAACTAAAAATAAGTGATTTTTTAATAATACAACTAGAAATAAGTGATTTTGAATAAATATAATGAAATGGCTAAGTCAATCTAATAGCTAACGGTTAAGGTTGTGGTTTGATGCAAAATCATGACTGTCAAGGGAAAAATCACAATTGACAGTTTCAAAATTGCCCTTCATAGATCAAAATCACTTTTCACCTAGTATGTGATATTTTTGAAAATTTGAGCCCCAAATTATTCTTAAATTGACTTACAAGTTGAATTAATCATACTTTAAACACACTAGGTCATGATACAGAACCAAATCTAAGTCTACCTTTTCCTAGGTCCTTCTTAAGGATCAATCACCCAGATCTATCTTCTTTAATTTTATATACCTTCTATCATCTTAGACATAGATTTCCTAT
This sequence comes from Torreya grandis, assembly GCA_037957365.1. Lineage (NCBI taxonomy): Eukaryota > Viridiplantae > Streptophyta > Pinopsida > Cupressales > Taxaceae > Torreya > Torreya grandis. The sequence goes on along the minus strand of JARHVA010002759.1, from coordinate 1,167,719 downwards.
GTAAGTAAAACACTTTTTATTAGACCTATTTTATCTTGAATAGCTATCACCTTCATTACCTTTCTCAGTACTCCATCTTGACACCATCTTCTCATATACAATTGTTACTATTTCACTCCATTTTTCTTGTTTCAACCTTGTATATTCTCATATTGAATCTTAAGTCTCAAAGTCTAGTTTTTGGTTTCATGGTTATTTGATTGTATTTGAGATGTCCTATGATGTTTAATTTCTTCTCTTTACTCATTACCATATCCAAATCAATATCCCAAAACCCAAGCATGAGCTCTTTATGCAATCCACATTTTTCTTTCTTTAGGTCTATAACTTCTACTATCCTTATTTTTTCTCATTACTGGATAGTACAGACAATATGTAAATATTTTAGGAAATCCATGACCATTTTTAGATACCATTTTCCTTGTTATAGCTCTTTGAAAAGTTACTTGGCTTAACACTCAAGGTACCTCTATGAACTTTTCATCCTTCTTGATAAATTAGGCCTATTCTATTATCCTTCAAAACACATAAATATCTTTAGATAGAATAATTTGTAGGATTTTTTGAAAAAATGAAACTTATTTCAAGTACCCATTAAATTCTTTCAGCTTTATGCAAAATTTCTTTGTTCAACTCTCAACATAATCTCATTAACTCACCACTTCCTTTTCTTGATTAGTTCTTGTCTAGGCCTATTCAAATGCACAATATTGGATACCATACTTGTCTATATTGTATAGATATAATACTCTTTTCCATGAAAAAATAATACATGATTTTATCAAATTTTATGGGTTGTAATAGAAGATATACACCTTACAATATTGAAACCTTAGGTTTGTTTTTATATAGGCCTACAGATGGTTGAGATCTATCAAATTGGTTCAAATGAGTTTATATCCTTTTAAAATGTAATAAATACCTAGGTAATGTATATACAAACTTCCCCTAACCTTTATAAGAGTCATTTACCTTTAATCAATCTCTAAATGTCTTCAATGTCTATAAATACATAATTTTAGGTTCATAATCAAGACTGTGAGAAGGTAACCCTAACATTTTATAATTTTACAATAATATTTAAGTTTCCATGAGTATAATTATAATAATGTATAAATTCTCAGTTAAATATTTATTCCAAGAAATTAAAATAACCTTCAATGATCATTCACAATTCTGCTTCTTTGTCACCTATGTTGTGCCTAGACAAAATTGTTCTTGGAGGAATGTGTAAGCCTATCTAATTATCTAAGTTTAGTCTTGAAAAATAAAATGAATAGTTTTGAACATGAAATATATTATGGGTAAGGGTTAGATACTTTTATAACCTTTTTTTCACCTCAACATTCTTGAAGGAATTTCAAAACAACTACCTAGTTAATTATTTATTTGACTGTATAACTCAAAATTACCTTATGCCTGGCTATGATGTATAAATAAAAGTCCATTCATATTGATAATTATTGATAAAAATATAATTAATTAAAGATAATATTTTTCATAACATTTTAAAAATGACATGAATTTATTAAACACAATTTCTCCTTCATTTATTATGCATGTTCTTGAAACTTTCTTGTTCCTTCTAGACTGTGTCAAGGATAGATATGTCCCACAAATTTGTATCTGATATCTCAAAAATGGCATACCTAAAAAATAATATTCAAATTGAATTAAATAAATAAAAATAACCCAATCATAAATAATTTACAGATTTATTCTCAAAAACTTTTGTTTCTTCATTTATAGAAAACATTCAATATATAAAACCTGCCTCCTAGGTAGAGTGTTCTTCAACTCTTGAAATTTCTCTAATTTTTATTAAATACCACCTATGATCCTAAATTTTATACTAATTACCATCCTCTCATTAATATTTAATCGTAACTCTACATGTGTTTCATTTTTTTATATTGTTAAACATGCCAACAAACTCTATCATTTTTCTAATTCAACATCGGTGGAAGTTACATGTATTTGCCTTTCTTGTCTTACATGATGCTTGACCATGTATTTTAAATTTAAATTTCACTAAAAACACTTATAATACCACATGGACCAAAATACAAACATCATATATCAATTAAATTTCATTTTAGACCCTCAAAACCTCTTTATGTCCTTTTTAAAAGTTTAAAAATTCAAATTTACCTTTTCGAAGGAAAATGCCAAAGACCTACAAAAAAACTTTTAAATAATAAATTGAATCAAATAAAACATCCCATGGGTCATTTAAATACCCATTACAACCTAAAAGATGAAAAACCCACCATGTTTACTCATTCTTCTCACTTATTCAATCCTTTAAATGATGCTCCTACATCAGGTTAGCTTAAAAGAAGGCCTCCCATTGTAGTCACCAAATATGAGACGAGAAATTTGAGAAATAGATTTGGATATGAAAATTACCAAAATCACCCAAATTTACTATCTAATTCATGAATTTAGATCCATTAGACTATAATTCAAATAAATGCAACATTCATACCAACATTATAAAAATCTAAAGATAAATGCTCCAAATAAGATTCAAGCAAAAAGATTAAATATTATAGATGTAGGATTGATTACAATAGAATCTAATTATGGATAACATATATACTTAATGACTTGATCAAAAGACCAAGTTGATAAAATATTTTAGCATGAAGGCTCATGAAATTTTTAGTTCGTTTAGTAATGGATGGGTGGATGATTTAAATAGAGGAAGGAGGGATAATCAATGGAAAAAATTCAAAGTTGTGTGTAGGAAGATCAATTATGGAGAATTATTCAAGGAATTAAAAATTACTTATTATTCTAGATGAGTTAATGTTCTAGGGGTAAAATCCTCTAGTGTATTTTTCAAATCCTAGTAACAATTAGTCATGTGATTATGGGGTTCTAGAGAATCTAGGGGAGTAGGAGAGGCAACTCATAGGCTAGGGTAGGTAGGAGGGAATTTTAAATTATCATAAAATGGAAAAGTGTGGGATATTTGACAAATAATACATGATTAGAAGAATTAATTTATTTGTGGGATGATATAATGTCAGTGCATGAATATGATTAATGAAAGGGGTGTTAAAATAATGACTAGGAGGATTAGTAAGGATAATTTAGATAGAATTAGATATAATGATTAGCGATGTTAGTGTCAACTAATAATAATATTAGTGATGATAAATGAAGTGAATAAATTTATGTGCACGCACTAGTTCATATCAAATATGCTTAGACATGTATTATAGTGAGTTTACAAACATATAGATTGTCACTTTTAGATGAAATTATAGCTGATGATATTGTCTCAGATCTATAAAATTTACACAGATAAAACTAGACTTCTCCAGATATTCATGTACTATGCTCTATTCCAATTGTAATGGACTTGTCCCAGTGAATAGAGAATCTGATTTCTTAGATTTAAAATAGTCATAGGGATTTTAAAACTTGGTTTCATCAAAAAAATTCATTAGAGGAATATTCTACACAATTTTCATCACTCTATGACTATTTGTTTTGTTCCTACTATAGTAAAATACATTGCATGAATATTTTGTTATTTTATCACTTAATTTATCATTTTTATCTCACTAGATACCTCTGTTGTTGTATATGATGATAATAAAAAATTATCATGTAGATTAATTTCACTTATATAGGCATGCTTATCATATTTATTTCTTTGTTTCATGATTTATGTGTATTTGATTTCTTTAGATTATGGAAATTTTAACATGTCCTTGATTTTGGATTTAAACCTTATACATGTGTTTTTATATGTGTGGGTGACATTTAAACATGTCCCTTGTAAGTGGCACCTTGGTTTTTTTGCGTGCTTTGTGTGCCCTTATGTGCACTCTCTATATATGTGTCATGGCCATGAATCTTTTATATTATGTTTTGCTTATTATTTTAATGCCATGATGGATATCATGCATTTATCTAGTTTGTTAATTCCATTATCAATGTCATGCATATTCCTCATGTAGTTATATATTAGTTTGAAGTATTTAATATATGATCATTATTCATTTCATACATAATTGTTAACATCTATCTAGATACGACACTATGTATGATTGGTTTTACATGTATAGTAAATTACTATATTAATCAGATTATCAATATGATGCCATAAGTCCCAATTTTATCATTAGTACTCTATATTATAGTGTTTCTATAAATTCATTTGAATTAATTTTATTTTTATCAAAGTTATTTCACATGATTGAAAACTAACCTCAAAAGAGGGGGAATAATAGTCATTTTCATTTAATAATAAGCATAATAGTCCACTACATAGACACAAAATAATAGTATTTGATTATTTTATCACATTAAATACTCAGTTGTACTAAAAAAATACATTCAGACAATACCAAACACTAGGGACAATGACATAGGTTGGGATTATCCAAAACAATGGGTTTTATCCCAAAAATAAAAAATGATATTTTCCAAAATAATTAGAATCATACTCAGTCTATAGAATAATTTTTGGTGGTTACCCATAAATAATTATAGATTTATACACAATATCATTACATATTTTTCTTATATTGGGTGCATCATGCATGACATGTGTTCCAAATTTTTACATAATTTTTTAATAAGAGATTCAATTGATATTACCTAGTTATTAAAATTAATATACTCGTATATCATATTGGGTGCATGTGTCTAGCACATGATCACTTTTCTTGCGCAATTTTGTATTAGTTTCCATATAAAGAATGTTGATTTATGTCATTCTCTATGTTGTATACACCAAAATTAATTCATATTATATTTCAAAAGTTTTTACACCATGTATTTCACTAGTTTTTTACTATAATGAATATTATTCCATCTATAATAGTATATTTATCTTTTTACACATGTTCTACACTAATTTTTACATCAAAATGATATATTATAATTCATACAAGGATTCTAAGTTATTTTACTATATTGAGTTGTGAGATGATGAATTCAAGTTGATATTGAGTTTTTAAGAACAATAATCCTACCAATGAGGATTGGGGCATGAAAAGTCCAATCTAAGTGTTTCAATAAAGAAAATATTTAAGGGTTTTACCCTCTAGTCACTAATTTTTATACCAGAAAAATAGAATGATTTTCATACATGAAAAGGTGTATTTGTTATTTTTTATTTGATATATAAGTTCCATAGATTTACTTTTAGATTAATATCCTAAGTAATGCTTTATAAATGTTTTATTTTAGTATTGCATGAAATACATTAAAATTTATGATCTACATTCAAAATCATTCTTCATAGGTAATCTTATTTACAACACTCTTCCTTTTACTCTAGTAATTTCACTTTGATTCATTACTAGAATAAGGGGGGGGGGATGTAGAAACTAAAATTAACATCTAATACTAAAAAATGCACTTGTGACCACTCCTTATGCACACTTAAACTATCCCCAACTCCACAGTTTCAAATCACTATTCTTGTACTTTTATGTAGATGAAAATATATCTTAAGGAATCTCTGATACTAAAATTTTCATATTCCTCATTCTAAACAACCCAAAATCATTATTTGATCGATTCATATTTACAATTTAACTATCTCTATTCCTTATATGATATCACTCCTTAAGGACAATCCTGTAAGTTAGTCATGTACGAATCCACCAGTTTCATCTTCTTACATGTCATTCTACATGTTTTAGAAGTATAATTAAAGTAAATACTAAAATTTACACTATATAATCACATTTTATACCCATTTGTGAGGAGGCTTCTATTATTTCAAATTCCAAATATTATTTAATTGCACAATGAGAGGAAAATACCTATTAGTCCTAATTCTAAGTCCACATAACACAAAGGGCCATGAGCTAGGTTTGAATAAAAAATAAGATTTCAAGGCATTTGTTCAAGCACATAATCACCCTAAGATTGAAATAACATACAATGTTTCTATTTTTTCTTGCAAAACATGCTCTAATTTCTCAAAAAATCATGGTACCCCTCTTTTATCTTTTGGTTCTGGTCTTTCTTGTAATTTTAGTCTAGTTGGTTTTAGATTTATAGGTTTTATTTTTGACCTTCCTTTATTTGCATGAAAGTTTAGATCCAAAAAAATGTCTATTGTAGAGACTGGGCCCATGTCATAAATTTTTATATATAACACTTAGCATGAAAATAGATTCTAACATTTCTTCTATCTTACTTTGCTAATTGGGCTAACTTATCGATCATGTCTCTAGGGGGTCAACATGTTTTTGGTGTTAAAATGGGTCTCTAAAGTTATTCCTTTGCATCAACCATATCCATGTGATAAATTTTCATATATTACACTTTTCCCAAAAATACACTAGTGACTTGTTTAGTCTTTTCAAAATCAACCACTCCAAACCCCATTTAAGATTATGACAAGTGAAATTTTATTCTAATGCTAATCAAGATAGAAATACCAATTAGGTCTTGGTGTGTTAAAAAAATAATTTTAGACCAAATCAAGATAATAATCCTAATTAGCTCTTGTGGGCTTTTAAAATTCACTTTAGTGAAAATTGGGATAAAAATATTGAATGGGTCTCATGATCTTTTATTAAAAATATCCTAGACTAAATTAGGATAAAAATATTAATTTGGTTTAGGGGTAGGAAATGGGATGCATCATGGTGTTAATGAGGCTATAAATATCAAATGGGTCCTTGTACATGAATGTTTAAAAAAATAAAAATTTAAATGTTAAAACCTGACCAATCCTTTTGTGGGGCCATGACTCCTTGTGTCAAGGTTTAAACCCCAACCAAGCTTGCTAGGCCTATAGGTCCCTGTGACTTTGGCTGCTAGGATTTAAAATCCCAGCTAGGCTACGGGGTGGGGGGGGGGAACATTGCATACCCCCCATTTTTTATAAAATGTTTTTTAATTAAATTAAATTAATTTTATTTAACTTAAATTTTTTTAAAGTTAGTTTTATTTAATTTAATTTTAATTAATTAATGTTTTTAAAAATCAATATTAAATTATAATAAATATTTTAAAAAATTGATTATTTTATTATTATTTTTAATAAAGATTAATATTAATTTTAATTATCCCTCTCAAGCCTATAATGACTTAGGAAGACCTTTTCTCCCATAACTGTTGACCCAAAGGTCCATTTTCTATGTCATTTTCAGCTTCCAAAAGCTCGTTCCACCCTAGTCATTGTGGCATACATGTTATCTAGGAAAGTTGAATGGTTTGAAATCTATTGATATTTTTGTTAGGTATTTACTATTTTTATAAATTAATAATTTAATGAATTAAATTCCTTGTTTTTCTTTTGCCAATGAAATAACTTATTTTGTTTATTATTTTGGTAGGGTGTGAAAAAAGAAAGAGGAGGATGGAGTTCATTCAACAAAAGAGATGGAAAATGAATTTTGAAATTGAACTCACCCAAATTTTAGAGGTAAAATTATTCCCTTTAGATTGATGTTTATAAAAATCCAACAAAAAACCATTGGAAGAGCTGGATCATTTTGTATTGGAGGATATTTTAATGGACTAGACATTTTTGTTTTCACATTTCTTGCAATCTAGGTAGATTTTAATGTGTGAAATGTTGTTTTGAGGCATAAATATGTATTAAAACTGATTGTAATTGACCCAAACATTATTTTTAAATCAAATATTTTATCAATCTAAGTTGTGGATATTTTGGTTCACTTCTTGTGCATGCAAAATGTGGTTGTGTTCTTGTTGTTTTAATCCTTAGACTCTTGCACTATCTTTTTTTATGGTTGTGATAATAATTGACAAGTAGAATATTATTTTTTTGGGTTCTATCCAATCAAGAAAATTAGATCCTAATTCATTATACAAATGTTCATTCTTGTCTTCTTTTCTCTTATCTTTTGCTATTTTTTGTCATTCTATTTGCATAAGGTTAGAAAATATCTAATTGAAATTTGTGTTTTCAAGTTTTATCTTGATTGAAATTTTTTTTAATTTATTTTTACCAACTATTAAATGAATGAATGCAATGAATGTTTATTAAATTAGCTATATTTTAAATGATAAATCTAATATGTTTATTTTATTTGGGAAAAAAATATTCTTTCTTGTGGTTTTATGTAGTGTGCTTAAACTCTAGCTTAAAAAATTAATAAACTTGCATTTCCTTCTCATATATTTAAGATTATATTTAAAACCAATAAAGGCCCATTTAAATGAAATAGTTTCACATCAACCAACTAGGTTATCCATTATGTCATGACCTAGTGATATAGACCTTAAGGATATTTTTGTCTCATTTCAAGAGAGGTTGGATGGTTCCCATACTACCTATGAGCATGTTTAACACCCATTTTCATAATCTATACAAGAGGTTTAAATACCCTTATATGCAAATAGAAACTGCTACCATATAGACTTTCTTGAGGCTCTAGATCTAATGACATTTGGGTTTTTGAAAAGGACTCTTATGACACTTTCATCCTTGTCTTTGGAAAATCATGATACCATTACTATTGAACAAAAAATGATGCTACAAGGATATGGTGCTAGTCCATTACCTTCATTAGGATAATCAAGTGCGTACAAGTAAATTCTAATGGTAAATCAAGAGCTCATACACAACACTCATCCAATGAACCAAATTATATGTGCAATGTAAAAAAATATAAATCATATCTATAATCTCACATTATTTAGTTAATCAATAATTCATCCCTCCAAATCATGTGTTGCCTCAAGTAAACAATAAAAAAATTGTTCTAATAGCCTATAATAACACTTTAGCCACTCCTAACACAAGTGGATATGCTGGTATAAATAAAAATCAACAAACGATCCTAAAATTTATGAATAATAAAACACCTAAAAACCCTACCCATAATAAAATTTAATAAGTTTTCCCAACATTTCTAACTGCTGTGGAACCTACAATTAACACAATTCTGTAAGTGGTAAATAACTAGAATGCAAATGTGAACCTTGAAATAGAAATTTTTTAGCATATGGTTCAATGATTGAATAATGACATGGTTGATTTTTGGAGATAAGTACCTCAACATAAAAATAAGTTCATTAATAACCCTCCTCATAACCAAAAATTTAATTTCCAAAGAACTAATTATCAATACAATACTATGCATAATAATGAATTTGTACCCAATCCTTTTGATAACATGAATCAAGCTAGTAATAATGATACAAACTCTATAAATTTAGATGATTTTGGATTTCCTAATTAGTATAAGCTACATAATAAAATTGGATATGAAATTGATTGTGTTGATTTTCTGTCAGTTTCAAACATCTTTCATAAATAAGTGGAAAATCTAAAGATAATGCCTGCACCTAAGAGTAATTTGAATCAAGTGGATGGAATCCAGGCACCACCTTAGTCTTAGAGACTTATGAATTTTCATAGGAATTGAAAATTAAATGAAAGATAAATTCAATGAAGTACATGCATTTAAGCAATTTTAAAGAGTAAATAATTACATGTTGATGAGTAAACTATAAACATCATTAACAAATTCTACTCCAAACAACACTCAGGTTCATCTTGATGAGAATGCTAATAAAAATATTTTTGTACCTGAGGGACCTAGGTCATCTTCACAATCAAAGAACAATGTTTCACCCAAAAAATGAAAAATCCTTAGGGCAAATAAAACTTGGATACAACATTATTGAAGACCTAAATAAAACTAAGGCCAATATAATAATGTTTAAATTTATACAAACATATGATAAAAATAAATAATATTGAAAGGTTTGTTTGATCCTAAAGGGAAAAAAACTAATAAATTAGGTGACACTTAGGTAGTTATTTATGAAGAAAAGATTAAAACTCCTCATTTCCTCTTGAAAAATCTAGATTTTTTAGAAGAACTTACATAAGTTTTTGGTGGATTCAAGTGTTTCACGTAACATGATGCCTTTCTTAGTTTGTTAAAAGCTAGGATTGAGTCATATTAAGTCAAATAGGAAGGTAGTTTAGCTAGATAAATCAAAAGTTAGAGTGGTTAGAAAATTGAATCACATTCACATGAAAATGGATTTAGATCTTAGAGTAAAATTGTTTATTGACATTTAGGTGGTTGACATATCTGATACATAAAGCATGATCCTTAGAATATATTGGTAAAGAACATTAAATGGATATATGGAAACTAATTTATCTAATATGTGGCTCCCATGGCATGGTATACCCAATCAGATAAATATTGAGAGAGATCTAAAAATGATACATATGATCATAGAATACATCAAGACTAATAAAATATTGTATGAAGAATCAGATCTTGGGGTCTATACACTTGAAATTAATATGAAATATTGTGAGAACCTTCAAGTACCAACATGCTATCTATGTAGTAAAAATTATAAAATTCAAGAGATCAGCTCAAAAAAGGGATTAAATAATTAGAACATTTAGATGATGATGATAATTTCTATGCACATGAAGTTATCTCATCACATATTTTTTCTCTTAAATATGGAAATTTAAATCACTCTAAAACACATGTAGAACAAGGTTGTCAGTAGTATTTTTTAGCATTGGACATAGCAGAGGTAGAAGTCATAAAACTAGAGCATGGTAGTCTAAATAAATAAAATAAGTTAAAAAATATTATATCTAAACATGATTTCATTCCAAATAATTCAACACATATTTCAGCCACTAAATACTAAACTAAAATCTCATTATTAGGTAAAAAACAAAGCATAAACCTTATTGATGTCAATGAAAATAATAATAAAGTTAATGTTTTAATAACATCCATGTCATGGAGTTCCTAGAGAAAAACTGAAGATCATTCATGGACCTTGAAATTTGATGGTTTTAAGTCTAAATAAGGTTGGATTTGAGCTCATGAACCCAAGAGGATATTCTGATTACAATTTGATTTCACAAATAACACAATTGAATATGAAGAATTGGACCATGGACTTTAGTTTGATCTTAAGAGGAAAATCAAGAACATGAGGGTATTAGGTGACTTTGAATTGGTGGTCAAGCAAGTAAAAAGTCAATATTATTGTAATGAAAATCACTTTTGAAGATATTATAGTAGGGTGTGGAATATAATCTAATTTAAGACTTTGATGCATTTTATATAAAAATTGTGCCCCGTAGAATAAATCATATGGAAAATGTGTTGTCCATAGTTGCATGTACTTTGGAACCAATTTCTAATTATAAATTGAAGAATTTTCCATAGAGTTGATTTATACTCTTTTCATTATGAATTATGTCTAAAACTTTTAGGTATTCAGTGATGATCAACATATCATCAATTTCATCACAAGTATAGATGTCTTTGAATCCCATATTATAGATGAAGCTGATAGAGATGAGTTTGAATTAGGTGAAGAGGAGGTGATAAACTTGAAAAAATGTAACATACCAAAAGGTATGGTTTCATTGGAAAGGCTGATTGATATGGAATATCAAGGTGAGAAATAAAATACAAATCCTTCCAAGGGTATGCTTTATGAACATTATAATATCAACAATGTCAGTTATTAAAAAATGTGTTTTTATGCATAACTTGTACTAATGTTAAAAATCATGTAATTGCACAAGCCCTAAAGGATTTTAGTGATGTAATATCTTATATTAATGAATATTTGAAGGTATTAAATAATTCAATCCTCACTCATACCATCACTCTCAAACTAGGAGACAATCCCTTTCATTAGAGGGAAACACCTTTAAATCCTTTGTTGAAGCCTTTAATTTTTAATGAAGTGAAAAAATTGTTATCAATAATATTATATTTCCCATTAGGCACTTCACATGTGGTTGAAAATCTTGTTCTAGTTTGAAATAAGAATGGATATATATGATCATGTGTGTACTTTAGGGACTTGAACCAAGTTTCAAATAAATTTAATTACCCATTATCTTCTCTAGATGAGGCAATGCAAATAATGAAAGTTTTATAGATGATGTAATTTTAAGATGGGTATTTTGGTTATAATCAAGTAATGGTGAACTATGAAGACCAAATTCAAACAAAATTTACAAAAAATGGGGAATGTTTTCATACAAGAGAATTTTATTCAGTTTAATCAATGTTAGATATATTTTTAAGTGTGATATGAATATTACATTCAAGTATCTAATTGGAAAATGGATTGTGATTTATATGGGTGATCTCTAAGTCTTTTCCAAAAACCAAGAAGACCATGTGAAAGACATGAAAATGGTATTGCAATGATGTAGAGAGCATGGTATTTCCTTAAATTTGAATAAGTGAATATTTGAGGTTACTAAAATAAATTTTTTGGGTCATGTAATTTATAAAAGAGGAACATTGATATACCTAGACAAAGTAGAGACAAATTTGAAAATTTTGTTGCCTGACAATAAAAAGGAGGTAATAATTGTTCAACAAGATCAATTCCATTCACAAATTCATCTTGAGATTCAATAAAATAGTTAAAGCATTGAAAAAATGCTAAAAAAGGATTCCAAAATCAAGTGGAATTCATAAACACAAGATCCTTTTTATAAAATTAAGAATTTCATTATGAACACCCCAATGCTAATCAGCTTGGATTATATGCAACCCTTATATATTTATTCATTCACCTCTGAGAACTTAAGTTTTATTATTCTAAATAAAAGAAAATAAGTTGGATATTAGTTACCAATACCATTAATGAGTTATCCATTGATAAATTATTAAATCAAGATTTCAACCATTGATAAACAAGTGTTTGCTTTGATTAAAGTAGTAAAAAACTTTGGTCATTATATTTTATGCAGTAAAATGTTTGTTTTTATACCTAACCCTACCATAAAAGTAATGCTGATGAAAAATGAATTAGGTGAATGAATATATAAATGAATGGATATCATGTAATAATTAAACATATAAATTATTAAAACAAAGATTATAAGAGGGGAATTTTTGAGTAAAACTATGGATGGATTTGATTCTCAAATAGTCTGCTAGAAATACATAGTGTAATCCCTCACAAAAAATGTGGTAGTAGGATATAGTTCATTAATTGTTGAAAAATAAGTGCATGAACTACTTGAAATCAAATCAAATAATAAAATAACATCTAAAAAGAATAAAATTAATGATCAAATCAAGAACATTGTATATGAAGAATCACAAAGGAATGTATTTAAGATGTTTAAACAAAGCTAAAGCAACTGAATTAATCAAATATTTTAATGGAAGAAATGAAAATATACATGTATTAGAGAGTGTTATAACTCACCAAATTATCTAGTTATGTTATTATTGGCCCCATGTTCTCAAATATTCTCATTCACTTGTGAGAAGTTTCCATACCTATCAATTTTCAACACATAGAGAGCACAACCCTGTTATGCTTTTGAAGCCAATTATTGAACTTCATCATTTTGTAAGGTAGGGGATGGAAATTTTTGGATCCATAAATTCCAATTATTTAATTAGACACAAGTTCATATTGATGGAAAATCACTAATTAACTTGTTGGACTGAAGCACATGCATTAAAAACATACAAAACTAAAGTTGCGATAAGTTTTCTTGAGGAGCACATCATTACCAAATTTGGAATATCATTTAATCTAGTATGTGATAATGACTATTAATTCTCCTATTTTTAATTTAATTAATTGTCATACAAAAATAAGTTAATTATTAAGTTCTCTTGTAATTATTATCTACATGGTAAAAGTGTTGCTGAATCAACAAATGAAAATCATTTAGATGTGATTAAGAAGACCTTGGATAAGAACCCTCAGGATTGGCATAACATGCTAAATTTATCACTTTAGTATGATAGAAATAGAATTAAATCATCCTTAAGCACATACCCATACCATCTAGTCTATGCACAAAATCTTATTTTTCCTATTAATCTGATAGTTTCAACTTTGCAATTCATGAGAGATTACCTTGAAATTGATGATAAAATTAAGGCCCAAATGCTACATTTGATGGAGTTATAAGAGAGAGGAGATGAAACCATGTTTAAATTTAGTAAACATTAATGAGTTATAAAATGGTGGTTTGACAAGTAAGCTAAAGTAAAATCCTTTAGAATTGTTGATTTAGTCCTTATTTGGGATAAGGATCATGAGAAAAAGTGAAAACATGGTAAGTTTGATGTTCTATGGTTAGGTCCCTTATAAATTTATAAAATATTGGGTGATAATGCATTCAAGATCAAATGTCTAACTAACAAGGATGTCTCATTTCCTATCAATGGGTAGTTACTCAAACACTAATTTTAGGAATGAGTTGGCCTAGTAAGATCTCATATATAAATTTATTTTGTATCCTACTTTCATTATTAGTTTAGATTACTTTTTTTCTTACATTTTATCATTGGTATATCCTCATCCTTCATCTCTTTTTGATTTGGTCCTATTTTTTATTGATACTGTAGGTACTTTTTAGTCATGAAAAGGAAGAAGGGTTTGTTAATAAGGAGTGTTAATGGAGTTTTGGTACTAAAACACTCTGGGTAGTTTGTGATGAAAGATTTTATTTGTGATTTTGGTTTTAAAAGGTTTATAATATAACATGTATTCTAAATTTATTCATGTTTTAGTGAGTTTGGGTAATTTTTTTTGACTTTTTAACATCTTCTCTCAAAATTACACAAAAAAACACACTTTAATGATTTATAGGTTTGCTTGGATGAAACTATTACAGTTAAGATCTAGAGTGAAAAATATAAAATTATAAATATCATCTTCTATGGTGGTCCCCAACCTATAATTGAGATGATTAAAAATAAAAGTGAAAAAAAAGAGATTCTATTATTATAAAAACTCAATTTTTGGATGATTCAAATAACCTCTACTAGGGATATGGATGCCTAACTAGAAATAGAGAGAGTCCTTGAGTGGAATTAGAGACACCTCCCTCAGTGATATGAATTCCTAGTTGGCAACATAATAATGTCTAGGAAATTGTTCTAAGGTATAATTCATTAGTTTGATGATCTAGACTATAGTAGTTAGTCTCTACAAGTTTCATGAAAGGGAATGAACTCATTAGCACACACATATCAATGTGAATATATAATTTTGTCCTATAGCCATTTCATTATTATCCTTTCATAAATTTATTCAAGTGACATGTGTTGTTTTATTTAGAGATTATAGGTTCATAGATACATTTTTTTTTCAAAATACTCGTGAGTATCTTGTAACAAAGTTTCCATTTTTTATTACTTGTAAAACATGACCTAATTTTATGGAACTCATGGTACCCCTCTTTTGTATTTTTGACTTGGTCATGATTTTTATTATAATATAGTTGGTTTTTAATTAATAGGTTGTATTTTTGACCTTCCTTAGTTTACATAAAAATTCATATCCTAAAACACATCCCATTTCAAACACTGGACTTATGTAATAAATTTTATTATATAACACTTCTCATAAAAATGGACTCTAATAAGTATTTTATCTCAATTTGCTAGCTAATCTAACTTCTCCATCAGAGCTATATGGGAGTCAATGTGTTTGGGTGTAAAATCAGGCTTCTAAAGTCATTTCATTATGTCAAACATTTTCATATAATAAATTTTCATGTATTACACATCTCCTAAAAATGCACCAATGAGCCTATTTGGTCTTCTTGAAATAAACTTCCCCAAACCCTGGTTATGTGTATGGTGGGTGAAATTTTATTTTAATGTTAATCAGGCTAAAAATCATGATTAGGTCTTAGTGGGATAAAAAAATAATTTTAGACTAAATCGGGTTAAAACTCTTGATCAAGTCTTATGGGATTTTGAAAAACACTTTAGTGAAAATTGGGATAAAAATCTTGAATGAGTCTCATGAGCTTAAAAAAATCATCCTAGACCAAATTTGGATAAAAATCTTGATTAGGCTAGGGACACAAAGTGAGATGCATCATGGTGTTAATTGGGTTATAAATATCTAATGGGTTTTTGTAGATTATACACACACACACACACACACACACACACACACACACACACACACACACATATATATATATATCTATATGTATAGATATATATATATGTATATACATATATATATGTATGTATATGTATATGTATGTATATATATATGTATATATATATATGTATATATATATATATACATAGACATATATATATATATATATATGTATACATATATATATATATATATATATATATATATATATATATATATATATATATATATATATATACACACACACACACACACACACACATATATATATATACACACACACATATATACATATGTGTGTGTGTATATATATATATGTGTGTGTGTGTGTGTGTGTGTGTATATATATATATATATATATATATGTATACATATATATATATATGTCTATGTATATATATATATATATATATATACATATATATATATATATACATATATATATACATACATATACATATACATACATATATATATATATAGATATATGTATATGTATATGTATATGTATATGTATATATATATATATATATATATATGTATATATGTATATATATGTATATATATATATGTATATATATATGTATATATATATGTATATATATATATATGTATATATATATGTTAGGTTGTGGAGCTAAAAGCTTCACTAGGATGCAAACATGAGGAGTTAGGGAGGTTGCAGAGTGTTTACTGAGTGTTACAGTCACCGGCATCGGTCAGGACAACTGACATCAGCAGGGTACAGACAGAAGGCAACCGACGTCAGTCAGAAGTCAACCGGCATCGGCACCCCCCAGGCAAACAGGGACCGACGTCGGTCACCTGTGTGGTTTAGACTGTGAATGTTACGGGCAGTTAGCTAACGAACCAAGTGTTTGCATGTCAAGAGCCAAATTTAGACTAGAAGCTATGGATCTAATTATTGTAATTAGGTGTCTAATTATTGTTTGCATGAGATCCATTTAAGAGACTCATTGGTTGTATTGTAAACTTTTGCTAGAGAGTAAGAGAGCAAAAATAAGCTCCTTTAGAGAGTAAGAGAGCAAAATAAGCTCCTTCAGAGAGAGGTGAGCAATGGTGTGTTCCTCCTAGTGTCACAGTGCCAGGTGTGGGTACTGGTTTGGAGAATCAGAAGGGTTCTTCGTGTTTGTATGATCTTGGTCATTAGGTGTGCATGGATTCTTTTGGAGATCTACAATGGTGAGTAAGGTCTAGTGATTTGCAGGTAGCAGCAAAGAGCAGGAGATCTACTTGGATTATGGTTGTGTACTTGGTGTACTGGCAGCATTGTCACTGACTGGTTGGAGAGGTGAAAATCAATTCTATATTTGAGTTGATTGTTGGGACCGAGAGAGAGAGAGGGAAGAAGGTCTTGAGGTGTGGTGAGCCTTTGAGGTGGAAGAAGAAGTGGCATCTTCTTTATTATATTTTCTTCTGAGTATTTAATACATTTGTGTATTATCTCTAATTTCTTGTGTTGTTTCATATTTCTAGTTACTTATTGATTCTGGTATAATTCCCTGTTTAGTTGCTAATACAAGGTAATCATATATACTCTTATTGGGGAGAGTAGGATCCTGATAGTTGGTATCAGAGCTTTTGGTTGGGTTGACTAACAGGTGGTTCAAATCTGGTAGTGTTTGTTGATTACAGGTCACTCTCAGGGGTTTTAGATTGAGTGGGAGTATAGTAATGGCAGAAGAAAGTAAGCTACGAATGGAGAAACTGAATAGCATGAATGGTCTGATTGATGGAAAGAAAGAGTAGGGAAATAAAGATTGTTGGTTGGTAGCAAATCAGTAGGGAGAAG